>WOVY01001510.1:0-453787 GCA_013436015.1 Rhipicephalus annulatus
ACGAGAACACAAGTAAATCTTCAGGGACTTCAACATAGCAGATTCTACACAAGCAGCTACTTGAAGAATATATATACCCCTGCTTGGGGCCGCACAGCGGCGTACTGTTACCAGTCACAGAATTTACCAAATAATAATTGTTTTCTATGCATCATCATGTGTCTTCTATCTATTTATGCGTGTGCCGTTACGTAGCACACAACTTCTATCCAAGGTAGTCCATAAAATTAGAGCTTGCCTGAATTTTGCTTACGATGTCACTATTATGTCAAAACGTACTGCGGCATCTACGACCGATCTGGCAACGTAGGTGGCTTAGTGTTAAAAACACTAATAAAGGTTTTCTGGTTAGTAACGGCTTAAAATTACTAGCTATACTAGCTGGTAGCTAGTAAAAGTACGCCACGAAGGTACTAAAATTCTCCGGAAACTAGTAAACACGCGAGTTTACTAACTGATACTAATTTTTTTTACTGAGAGTGCATGATTTAGCGATGTCTAAGGTAAATGAAGCTGCATATATATAATGTAGCCGAGCTATTTGAAACCGACTTTCTAAATCAACATGGGCATCCCAAATTGACACAACACGCCCTGAACCCAATTCGACAGAGGCTTAGAATTGACCTCTCGGTAATGAATGCTGATTCGCATCTTTATTATTCTCTCAACCAATTGACTAAATTTGATGTCAGTCTGACCTATGTTATGCATCCGTATGCTCATTTAACTTTGAGCAACAATATAACCTTGGGAAGTTGTCATTCTGGCAGTCCTCCGTGCGTTCCCCACGAATAATTCACAACTTCTAGCAGAAAATTAGATGATTCCTAGAGCAAAACCTTTAACATCGAATTCGTAATTCCATCTGGTCCTGGAGCCCTCTTCGATAAGCATATTACTGTCTGTCTCAATTCAGCTAAGGAAAGCTCTCGAAATTCATGCGTGTTTACGAGCATGGGGCTAATAGCCAAACGATTAGCAGTGAAGCGGCGTTCTAAACCTTGCGCTATGTATTCTAGAGAGGCGTTCATTTCTTGCGGCGTCAAGGCGCATTATTATAATGATAAAGGCGATGACAGTACTTTTCTTGTCCGGAGATATGTGAACAAATCACACACTTTTATTTAGAAAGATAATCGTACTGTTTACTGTCGTACGGGTCTAAGGAAGGGGGACACAATCTCCCAATGCTATTTACCACGTGCATACCGGAGTTTTTCAGAAGCCTAGAAGGGGAACAGTTAGGGATAAGAGTTGATGAAGAGTACCTTAGTAACTTGCGCTTCGCCGATGACATTGCATTGCTGAGTAACTCAGGGGACGATTTGCAACTCGATCATGATTACGGAGTTACACAAGGACAGCAGAAAGGTGGCGCGTCTTAAAATGAATCTGCAGAAACTGAAAGCAATCTACAACAGCCTCGTAAAAGAGCAGCGCTTCGAGATAGGTAATAGTGCACTTCAAGGTGTAAAAAGACTATGTCTACTTAGGGCAGGTAATAACCGCGGAGCCGAACCACGAGATTGAAGTAACTAGAAGAACAAGAATGGGGTGGAGCACATTTGGCAAGCACTCTCAAATTATGACAGGTAGGTTGCCACTATCCCTCAAGAGGAAGGTATATAACAGCTGTATTTGCCAGTACTTAGCTACGTAGCAGAAACCTGGAGACTTAATTACAAAGAGGGTTCAGCTTAAATTGAGGACGACGCAGCGAGCAATGGAAAGAAAAATGGTAGGTGTAACCTTAAGAGACAAGAAGAGAGCAGAGTGGATTAGGGAACAAACGGGGTTAAGGATATCATAGCTGAAGTCAAGAAGAAGAATGGATATGGGCCGGGCGTGTAGCGCGTAGACAGGATAACCGCTGGTCATTAAAGGTAACTCACTGGATTCCCAGAGAAGGCAAGCGAGTTAGGGGGAGACAGACGGTTAGGTGGGCAGATGAGATCAAGAAGTTTGCGGGCATAAATTGGCAGCAGCAGCACAGGACCGGGTTAACTGGCGGAACTTGGGAGGGGCCTTTGTCCTGCAGTGGACGTAGTCAGGCTGATTGATGATGATGATGACACCTTCGATCACTGATCGTGCACCAAGAATGTTTATTCTGTGTAGGTGTATGTGCGTGTTATCTTCTGTCCGTATTCAATCGCGCTGTTCAAACTTAGTGGGAGCTTGCACAAGAAGCTCTTACAAGTTGTATACATCAGGGAGTGCCACTCTGTATGCTCACAACGAAAATGCTTTACCGCAAAGCAAACAAGCTTCACCGTGTGATATTTTTGTCCTGCAGTGAGGCCAAGCAAATGCTTTGTTGTTTTTTGGGTGCATATACAATCGGCCCTTCCCCATGTGTGGATATGTATGTGTTTTAAGACCACGGTCGTATTCTACGATTGAGACAATATCTGTAGCTCCAGTGCTGTTTTACATCTCGATAAGGGAAGTTGGTTTTGAATTTGAATTGCCGACATTCTTTAAACTTTCTCACAAGTGTAGTATACTCATTTTCTTTTTCAATGATGTAACCCATACATGCCAGATGTGGTGCCTCCACTCCCGTACTGGTAAATGATTGACTCCTCCAGGTTTTGTGGACCACTTGTTCAAACTGTGCATGGCAGCCCACACTGCAGGTGTACTACTCAATATGGATTTTTAGGAGGGTATCAAACAGCACTGTAAATGAAATTTAGAGAAAGCAAAAGACACATATGTTGTGCCTGTCATTTTCACCTGCTTTTCTTTTACGGCGCTAATAAATTTCTTCCCCATCAGGTAATGCACAAACTTAATTCAGTCCAATGCGAATGCAGCCTACACACGAGCTAAATTAATGTGCCCCGGAAAACACAGCCCTGACTTGACATTGAACATTTTGGCACTATTTTGCATCATAAGATTGCCTGGCATAGCCACATGCTAAAGAATGACTGGAGAAATCAGTCACAAAAAGAAATAATTATATTGAAGATGATGGATATGCAATATCGCTTCTCACCTTGGTCTCTGCTGCTTTTATATGCTCCCATGCTGGCACAAACACATAACTCTGTTTTCCCGAGTTAGTAAGAACTTAATTGTAGTTCAAGTGGCAGTGGCTGGATGGGAATAGAGGCTCAGCGAGGTGGCCTCACCTTAAGAACACCATTAGCAATTTGTCACTTAATCTCTACTCCCTCCTACACGTACCTCTGCCTTGGAGAAGAGTTTCTATGTGTGTGTTTCGTACTACATGGCTAGATCTGCACAGGGACTATGCAAGCATCCCTGGCATCAGCGGAGCCATAGAGGAAACGAGGGTATAAATATCACTTTATTGTAGGGTACACAATGCTGTCACACCATATTATGAAGCTACAAGTATTAAATGGAGGATACAAACATTTTTAGTACATACTGTGAATGAAACGCAAAAGTTATTTTTTATACGAGATCATTTAGCAAAAAGGCTAAAATGTGAAGGTGCACCTGTAATTTGGAAGCGTAGTAAACAAATAGTGGATTAAGATGCATCGAAGGTAGGCCAGCCCTATTAGAACCAACTTTGTAGGTGGCTTCTAAGCACACATGTGCAATTCCAGATAATGCACCCAGGGTCTAAAGTGCCAACCACTGGCACGCGTTCGCTCGCGTCTACGCGTCAAAAGCGTCAAATGCGCCTCTCGGCGTCGACGTCGGAGGGGCATACGCAAGCAGGCGCGAGGGATCAAGCCGGGCTTGATATTTCGCCTCGCGTACGCTACGTCACCACGCGTACAGCGGCGCCGACCAACCAGAGGCCGCGCGCCAACCAACCAGAGGCCGCGATGACTCCGAGTGCTGGGCCTAATGGCTGCCGCTTCAAAGGCACGGCCGAGTGCTAGAGGCAAGCACGAAAACTACTCCAAACGTTCCTGTATGACCGCTTCGTCATCTAGAATGACACGACGAATGTCTGCGAGTGCTACCAGAGTGCTGGGCCTAATGGCTGCCGCTTCAAAGGCACGGCCGAGTGCTAGAGGCAAGCACGAAAACTACTCCAAACGTTCCTGTATGACCGCTTCGTCATCTAGAATGACACGACGAATGTCTGCGAGTGCTACCAGCGTGACTCAATTTCGTGCCGAGTGCGAGTGACGCCGACAAATCCAGCGAGTACCTGCCGGCTTGCTAGCGAGTGCCTGCCAGTTTCAGTGTGGTCGTTGGCCGTGTGAAAACATCGTATCGGCGATTGTACTGCGCCTGTGCTTTCATCTCCATACGTTGTGCTCGAAGTCAGTGGGCTGTGGTGGTAAGATGCTTCCGATGATAGAAGTCAGGATGATCGACACTAGCCGGATGCCGAAAAAGATGTGTGCTTCGTTTGCATTCCTCGGTGGAAGCTGACGGGACAAACTCAGACAATGAAAGTTAAGCTGTTTACGTCTCAGCTGGCTAAAAAAAGAAAAAAATATTACATAGAAAGAGTGCTTGAGGCTTGTCTGATGCCTTTGCAGTAGCGTGTGATGCCAAGCTAGTGACATGTGATCATCGTTTACATCGGCGTACGAACTCCGTTGAGCTGTAGTGCATGATGCCACTGACACCAACGAATTGATCCGGCGTGCGTGTTTACACCAACGAATTCAGCTGTAGCTCCGATGTGCGTGTTTACGTGAACGAATTCTACTGAAGCTTCGATGTGCGTGTTTACGTGAATGAATTGCACTGTAGCACCGGTGTGAGTGTTAACGAGAAGCATACGACGAATGCAACGGTGTGATCTGTGAGCCGTCGTCGTGCAGCGGTGAAACAGTCCTACTGTGACAATTGCCAGCTGATTGCCAGCTTCTGCACATTCAGACGATGATGCTTTCAGGCCTCCAGGGGTTGTTTGCCCAAACACCCAAGAGAGGACTGCACCAGAGCCTGCTGTCGCCGATGGAAGTGCCGGGTCAACACCAACCCAGCGAAGAAGTCGCAAAAGAAAGAATGAAGAAGAGTTAGATAGAATTACTCAAAATGTGCAAGACTTGTGCGAGACATTGAAGAAAACTGAGTCAAGAAACGAACATGAATATTTTGGGCTGTGCCTGGCTAAATACTTTGAGAAGATGCCAGAAAAGCGACAGTTAGAGCTGAAAGTGAAGATCATGCAATTAGTAATGGAGTATGTGGACTAGTTTCTTTTTTATTTCAATGGCTGAAGTGATTTTTTTTTATTAAGGTACGGGGCCAAGTGCAAATTTCTTTTTAAAATGTCATTTTTTACATTTTCTGTCATGTTAACTGAATCACTCATTATTTTGCTGCATGAACTTTCTCTTTAAACAGTTTTTTTTGCAAAGATGCAAGGAAAAATGTTACACTACCCAACAGTTGCGAAGAAAAAAACTGAAAGTGCCTGTTTTGTGTGCATCATAAGATTAGCTTGATATGTGATATTTCGTTTACTCTTTAAAGAGGTTGTGAAAAGGTCACTTAACAACGACAATGCGGCACCATCAGTAGCCACATGCTCTAACTATATCATCAGCCTGAATGAGCCTGCATAGACACTTTGACTATCTAGAAACGCAGAACTCTACGGCATCTGTGAGCGCGTGCAAGAGGCATCCCACAAGAATGCTGCTTAATATGACGTCAGCTACAGAGTTCAAGTTGGTGCCTATTGCTTATTGCAAAGGCGCTGATAGGTGTTTGAATTGCATGCACTCGCAAGTACCGAAGAGTTTTGCAATCCTCGATAGGCAAAGAACTACTTATGCTGACGTCGCCTAGTTAGTGTGTGTGGATGTCGGTGGTTTCGCATTGTCATTTTAGATCGAGCGTTTTATGACTCTTTTAGCCTTCATATTAAATGTGCAAATATGTAATAATGCTTTGTTAGCATTGTCAACTTGACATTTTTAGTCATAAAAACCATACACTTCTCACCAGGTTAATGCACAGCATTGTGCATGCATTGTTCGCACTCAAGGACACATATGTCAGCCTGTTAACAATTAGATTTGCTCTCTCATTTAAATAATGTCTACAGAAAGAAAAAAGGCAAACAGCTGCTTGAGTGTAACTAGTTACAAATATGCAAGACTTAGCGCTCCTGATTGTGTAGGTGCCGCACCTGTTTAAAATGTTTTTGTTCATTTTCTTGAAACCTGTTTAATCACTGTGCTTTTAATATTCATTTGAAGAGATTTATTTTGGTTCATTGCACAGGGCAAAGCTTCTTTTCTGTGCCTGAAAAGATTAGAATTTGTAGAATGTGGAATTTGAGTGCACACTTATTTTTTGCTACTTCAGGGAGCACTAACATTTTTTTTCATTAGTACACTTTGGTACACAAAATGCACACTTTAAATATTAATTTGACTTGCAAAAAAATTTTACAAAAATAGGGCTTGTCTTTCAATGCTCTCATATGCCTATAAAAATCTGCTTTGTGATTCAGACTAATAATCTCCAAGTCTTGTCACTAAAAAAAAAAAAAACACCTCCGATACTTTGATTTATACCTATAGGATCAGGGGAAGCGGGAGTGTTTGAAGGGGTCATAACACCCAATTTTCGAACATGTTCTGTCGGTTAATCGTTTCGCATTCACAAATTAGCTGGCAGAATGGTAGCGAATTTGCATGAACACTTACTTTGTAATTGAGTGTTTCATAAATACACAAGTGGCTGGACAGTGGGGCAGCACTCGTGAGGAATTATGTAACAAGCAGCTAACTTTTCGAGCATCTGCATTCCTGCGAGCAGTTCTTCGTCAACTGTATGTGAAACCTGTTATTTTAGCCTTGTTTCATTCGGCACTGAAATTAGAATACTTGCTGCAGCTGAAACTTTGGTATAACAGAACGGCTACACTCCTTAATGTGCATTGTCACGTTCGTCATGGCAAAAGGCTAGTCGCTGGGGGTGGGCAAGGTTTTCTTTTATTGTAATATTTTAAGGTTTGCTTTTTATAACCAGTCTGGGAATAATATACCTTTTACTTTTGGTGTTCACTGAAAGTGAAGTTTTTGAGTGATTGTGACATGGCCCCTTTATTTAGTCATGAAATATGTGATTTAGTCATTAATCTTGTGACTTATTTTTATATTTATTTGTGTATTGTAAATATTATCAGGGTTGCACAGAATGAATTTGGGGAATATACGTCATTTTGATGATGTCTGTCCTTTATAATAAAAGTTACTTCAGTAATAATTACCAAGGTATGCTTTGTTCACATGGTCATTCCTGAATTATATGCTTGTATTGTGATGAGCTACATACAGTATGACACAAAGCATTTATGCCACAGTGCACCTGCATTTCATTGCTAATGCGGCTTCACTCATGCAAAATGTTTGCAACACGTAAGTTACTAACGTAAATGAAAAGTACAGTTGCTTTTGCTGCATACCTTAAGGGGTACCGACACCATATTTCTAAGGCGAGTTTAGTCTGACTAACTAATCTCCTGTATACACAGACGACTCTGAGAAAGTATAACACTCGGCAAATTCTGATAAGGTATTTCATTTCAACATTAAAATCAAATTTCTCGCAGGGCACCTTACAACATCGACACTAAGTTGACGTCGGGACTTGAGTACTAATTTTGGTGACTTCACGCTGCATTCTGGCTAGTTGTGATGATATCTGGTACTGGAACTTCTGAGATGGCTGCTTGGTTCGTGGAAATGTGACCATATCTTGTACTAGCACGTAACGAAAAGGTCATACTTTGTTGCAACGACAGGGGACACTAGGAGTTTAAACTAGCTTTCAGAACACTATAATTAGTTTTTCAGGGCACACTTGCGCATTGCGGTACATTTTCTAGGCTTCCGAGTGCTTGGCCTTTCCTTGGTTGTAAAAAAAACAAAGTGAAAATTTTTTGTCAATACCCTTTCAAAAGGACAATTACAAGTTCTCTGTAAATGTAAAGGCTTAGCCATTTCCATATGTATGAGCCAGATTTATTTGCACGCCATAGATATTGTACTGATGAAGTGCATTTATTTATGAGACGAGAATAAATATAATTGTTCGAACCCATCGATCCCAGACATTGTCCAAGTTGGGTTTTAAAAGACAAATATTGAAACCTAAATGTTTGTAGATTATTAGACATATGTATTAGTCTTAATATATTTTAATTTGGTTTTAAAGTAAGCTGGAGTTAAAACAGGTGTTAAATTTCTCATCAAAGCAATTAGAGGTTATAAACGATTCAGCTATGTCTTGCCTTAAGTTGGTCCTCACGAGCACAGGTTATGGTCTTTTAGATATAGGTTATCCACTTGATACAGTGACTGCTGTCACTGAGCATTTGAAGAAGTCGGTAATGTCAAACCCGAGCATGGTTGCAGAAGGCAACAGGAATAAACTTATTGTTGGGATACTGTACATTCATTGTGCACGGTATCTCAAGGGCCTAAGAAAGTAGGCAGTTGACACAGCGTTAACATTGTTTTTATGGTTGCCAATAAGCTGGGTTACATTTGTGTCGCAGCGCAGAGGAATGAGAGAGTTAAACACAACAAGCTGACCCAGAAGGCAACAGGAATAAACTTATTGTTGGGATACTGTACATTCATTGTGCACCGTATCTCAAGGGCCTAAGAAAGTAGGAAGTTGACACAGCGTTAACATTGTTTTTATGGTTGCCAATAAGCTGGGTTATATTTGTGTCGTAGCACAGAGGAATGAGAGGGTTAAACACAAGAAGCTGACCGATATTTGTTTCATCAATCACACCAACAAATTCATTGATTGCCGTACAAGTGTAGTTGACAGGGATCCTTTTTTTTATTCCCCTGAGTGTACAATATGGTGGATCGATTGAGCAACAGCCGATGCACTGTTTCATGACACACAGCGGCGCTGCTATGTCTTGTAGAAAGATGCTTATGTACTGCGGTAGCCACGGCTTTCTATGCAGTCAAAGTATTCAATGGCAGTTAAAGTATTCAATGAATATGTTATGGTCCCAGTGATCGTATAACTTGTCACTGCCCCCCCCCCCCCCTGTAACATTGAGCATCCACTTGGTAGCTTGTGTGCTCTGTCCGATTGAAGTTCGTAGCACTCGCTAAACATACGGTTTTGCAAAGGCACAAGACCATTGCAGAGTCACTGAAAATGTTACATTGCCCCAGTTTGTGTCAAAATGACACCGCTTTAATTCACAACATGTGGACTTAGTAAAATAAAAATTTATTTTTCACAGAAGAATAATTTACAAGAACACATTCAAATTTGAGGAGAATAGAAGGTATGACAAGATGAGCCAGGGAGCACAGAAAACAAGAAAAGTGAAAAGCTGATTTGCGTGAGGAGTCAAATAATAGGTAGGCAAAGTCACTCATGAGAGAACCCTCACACTCACATTGGCATCAAGCCGCGAGTCTGAGCCAAAGTAAGTGAAGTATTTTGGCAAGTCTGAGTGAGTAAAATTGAGAAAAATTGAGAAATCGAGTTTGAGTTCCACAGAGAAAAAAGTTTGGTACCTTTTCTCTGCAACAGCAAAAGGAATGTAACCATATTTGCTTACTTGTTGTAGCTCATGCATACAAAGTTTTATAAAAATCAATTCAGTACATTTTGAGAAAAGGTAGGTTGAAGTTGAAAAACTTACAGAAAACGCACTTTGAGAAAAACTAATTTTTACATCCACATACTGCTTACGCCAGAGGTTGCGTGGCACACTACGGTGCGGAATTTAAACCACGTGGAGTGGCTTCTCAACGTCGGGCTTCAACAGCTTCGTTCCTCAGAGTACAGTGAATTTTTTGGTGTCAAGACAGCAAATTCAATTTTTTGCTGGGTTCACCCTACCATACCCCCTTAAGAGCAGCTGTCACACTGAAGAATGGGCAAGCAGTGCCATGCTAGAAAGGAGAGTGATGACGCAGCTGTGCGTCCTTGCCCGAACTGGCAGTGAAGAACAAGTGTCTAGGAGGGCTGCTTCTTTGTCAGTCCTGGTAGATTCCACTGCCAAGGAACCTGGCCAGCCGTGCTAGAAAAGTAGCTGGCGAACAACCTTCTTGCAGCACCTGCATCACCATCGTAGTTTCGTGCCTGTGTTGGAGCCATGGCAAAGAAACTGTTGTCTGGCACATGTTGCACACCATGCCGCCAGCGCCCTCCAACAACGTTTCCGAAACTGTCTTCTCTGTCCAAGAATTGAGGGGCATGTGGGTTGTACAGAGTAAGGAAGTTGTGGAGGACACAAGCGGCCTTCACCACGAAGTCCACATGGCTGGGCTGCACGTTTATGGTGCGAAGCAGTATCCTCCACCTGGCAGCAGTGATGCCGAAGGCATTTTCTGCACAGCGTCTGCAGACGAAAAAGAAAAATGTTGCAACAGCGAATGAAGACGCGACACACCATGGTGCCTTTAAGGCAATGGAAAGTGCTTGCAAGATAAAAAGTAGTGGTGTGGTAATGCCGAGTAGTTGTGACAGATGAGCCATTTGTCACAATGTGATGAAAGACTATTTCCCATTTAGTGCAATACTTTCTCCATCTTTTACAGCCCACTGTCAGAAAACAGTGCGAAAATGGGATGATGGAATGAACAATCCAAGTTCCGAGTTCCTTCGCCGTCGCTATCTTTGTTCACTGTTTCCTTGTAGTACGATGTACCAGCTGTCCCTTCATTACACTATTCTGTTACAGGCTGCTGCACTTGAGTATTGTACTGTAATAGTATATAGAGACAGCAAGTGTTCAACCAAATTTATTTTCATTAACCCGTTGTCGGCACAATCACGTATGACTGAGAAAGATGGAACACCAGACGAGGGCTTATTACTGTCAACGGCAGCAGCACTATGAACTTTGGCTTGTGTACTCAGTGTTAGCAAAAGGCACTCTTTGTCCATTTCTGCATCTTTTATTTTTTCAAATGTTAACTACTGAACTTTGCTTGTATCACCACTACAACCTTGAAGTTTTTAACCGATGCTGGGCTGATTATTTTGAACCTTGTGAAATAATAGTAGTACGACAGATGCTCTACAATGGCTGGAATAGAAGCTGGAGTGAATAGAATAATACAGAAGGAGTTTCCAAATGCACCTCTTTTCCACTGTCTAAGCCACAAATTTGATCGTGTGATCAACGATTACAATTTTTCCGTGAAATGTGAAACATTGCGGAGGTCATCACATGTACAGTAACACTTTTTCATGATGTGCGCTCAGACTGCCCAACCTACTGCATGGTAATATGAGGTGATCTGCAAAATGCAAGCTGATTAAGATCTTTGCTCAGCAATGTCTGGCCGTAGTCAAAGCATTCGAGGAGCTTTCATCAATAGAATCAACCTCAAATGCTGTAACTACACAAGTATTTATGATGAGTGTGAACAGCATAAGTCATGTATGAAATGCAGCAATGACTTTATCACAAGTCTCATCATATAATTTTCTCACTGAAACACATGGTGTGTGCACCTACTATACAAAGACTAACTGCAGGTAGATGTATCCAACATATTGTGCTACTTGCTGGTGACCATTTAGCACAAGTCAACCCTGCACAAAGAGCTTTTTTCGTGAAGTGATCGTAACGCTTTATTTTTGACGGACACAATCTTCTCAGCACTAAGATAATGCAGAGTATCTCTTAAAGCTTGGCTACTACTGCCCTGTTTGAAAGCTTAATTTCATGTGCGCAGTTTTAACAGAAAATAGTGCCTATTTTGTGGTAACTCGGTGCACCAGCACTCTTTCCCACAGCAGAAAAGTTCTGCAAATGCCCTTGGTTGACTAAGATCCACAGGTTAAGCTATCGTGTTCAATCGCACGTGATGGGCCTTTTTGCGAATGAAGGCTATGAAGACATGAGGTTAACGAATCAGAGAAACAATCCAATACCTTGCTCGGCTGAGCCTGTAGTTGAAAATCCTCATAGTGTCATTGAGGCATTTTGCGGGGTAAGGCCTCATGAAGTCCTTACGAAGCTGGAATGCCTCGTCTCCCACAAAGGCATAAGGCACACATGTGGAAGTGCCTGGTAGGGTGCCAACTGCTGGAATGTCAAGGCGGCCTTTAGAGAGGTCACAACCAAAGGATGATTCCTTGAATATTCCCCCATCGCTTTGGCGGCCTTCTGCACCGACGTCCACAAGCACATATTTGCAATCGCTGTCCACCACAGCCATCAGCACTATGGAAAATGTGCCCTGAAACAATAAACACGACAAAAAATCCAGATCATGACCTATCTGTACAGCCACAGTGAATAACAGCAGTACAATAATTACTATCTATGTTAAGGTTTCACGTATCTTCAAAAGTGTGGCATATATAACAACTATTTGCTTAAACGGAGGCAGTCAGTCTGGTGATTTACTGCACTAAAATTGTACAGTACACCAAGTTACTAAAGACGCAACACCACTTGTGTATGCTTCACACCATGTGTCTACTCTGGCTTTGTGAACCCTGTAATTTTACTGCAGTTTAGAATCATCCAAAAACTAACTAGACCAATATCTAATTTTGCCAATCTGATGATTCCAGTTTTCTGATCTGCTCTTCTATGTTCATGTTGCACTTATCAGCTACAGTATTTGTGCAAGCATAAATGAAAAATTTAGTTGAGAATGCACAGGGAGAATCCAGGTGAGCTTTTACCTTATAGTTGAAGAATTTGCTGCCAGATTTTGGTGGACATACAATAGCAACATGCTTCCCGTCAACGGCACCCAAGCAGTTCGGGAACTGCCACCGTGAATGAAATCCTTTGGCAATACAGTGCCAGTCTGCTTTGGTAGGTGTCTGGAAGTACAAACAAAAAATGTCGTACTTTAACAAGAAAGAACCTATAATGCAACAAAACAAATATGCAGAGAGCACATTATTAGAAGCAATGATTTTCAAAACGGTGTTCAGCAGAATCCGTTCGAATAAAAGCCACGTACTTTACACTGCTGTCATGCGACTCTCGCCACTTTTCTTTCTCTCATTACAAGAGTCCCTCATCAAAACAGAGGCAGTCGATCTGGTGATTTACTGCACTAAAGTTGTACAGTACACCAAATTACAAAAGATGCATGAAGTTAGGAAAGACGCAACACCACTCGTGTGCTTCACACCATGTGGACCTTGTAATTTTACTGCAGTTTAGAATCGTCCAGAAATCAACTAGACTAATACCTCATTTTGCCCATCTGGTGATTTCAGTTTTCTGATCTCCTTTTCTATGTACATGTTGCACTTATCAGCTACAGTATTTGTGTAAGCATAGATGAAAAATTTAGCTGAGGATGCACAGAGAGAATCCAGGTGAGTCCACTAAGCTCCCCAACAATTCATGGCTGAGAAAAAATAACTTAAACATTGTGCTGGGCTAGTTAGAATATGAAACTCTGATGAATTTGCAGTGCTTATGCAAAAAAAGAGAAAAACACAGACACAGAAGAAAGAAAAATATTGAATTATGCTGTAAAATAAGTTCAATTTACAGACGTCTTGTAACAACGTTTAAAACGCACGACTAGTACAACTACACATTTCATCATCATTACATCCTGGTGGATCACAGAGCAAGGAGAGCTTGCTGGTATCCTGGCAGGAATTTAGAGAAAAAGTGGGCCTGGGCTTATCACATTGTGAGAAGGTATGTTAGATTGCGAAAAAAGGATGCAAAGAGTTGGGAAGTGCAGCCAAGTATTACAAAAGGTTAGGTGCAGTGAGTGGTATGAGTGTACCTGCAGGTTTTTTAAACACATGCAAGATATTAGAAGTAACAAATACACAAAAGAGTGGCCTACTCTTCGGGCAGAAGAGTCGTGTTTCAAGAAACCAGCAGTGTTTCAAGAAACCAGCAGGGTGGCAGTGAGCATTTATTCTGGATGCATAAGTTTGCAATGCATATTGTGGTCTATCATGCGTTCCCTGCTTGTATTGGGAAACAATTCATTGCTGTCTATCCACCGTGATGGCTCAAATCTATGCGTATACCTCAACGCAACAAAATTCTCTTTACATCACTAGTTGCCGTCAGTCAAGCTTTGGTGAACATGTATTGCAGCAATCAAAAAATATGTGCCATCTCCTCTCTGATTACGAGTTCTCACTTCAATTTAAGGCTGAACCTATCCATGCTGCTTCCAGGCTTACCTACCAGGTAACCAACATCAAAGTGGAATTGCGAACCGCTTACCTTCATGACATGATCTTTTAGCCTTTCCCAGATTGCTTCGCACGTTTCATGAATGCACAAGCGGGCAGTTTCGATTCCCACTCGATACGCCAGAGCAACAGAGGGGATATCTTGCCCTGATGCAAGGTAACTGAAACAATAAACATGAAACAATGAAAAAATAAAGTGATTCAAAGCTATCTTTTTTGGCTCTTACATTCAGTTAATGCTATGTGGCATGTTTTACCTCAATATCACTAACCTCAAGGTTATTGCAAGCCGTTCACCAGGCTCGAGAGTTTCCCTCGACACGTGGATTTTTGTCAGGTCCAGAGCAACGAATCTGAGCAGCACATCAAAAAGTGCTGGCGTCATTCGATAGAACTTAAAGAAAAATCCATGATCGCCTTCGCGCATCCGTTTCATCTGTTGAAAACAAAAACAGATTACAGTGATTGAACAGATTCTTACAGAGAAAAAAAAAATGAACGGGAACCAGCAAATTACCTCTCTTAACGCCGAATCCCTGATCGAGCATTCAAGCACATGTGAAATTTCAGATATAATACAGTATTCCTTCGGTGGAATTTTCTCTGCAGCTTTCATTTTATAGCTGAATATGCCCTACGAGTAAATGCATAGAAGTTTGCTGGGGCATACATGCAACATTTCCCAATTGGCTGTGCACTCACTTGCTACTAAAAAAAAAACGCTTCAAGAGGTCATGGGGTTTGAATACAACATACGTATTATAAGTGCTCTATTGTCAAAGGCGTGGTCATCACTTGCTTGGTTTATTTGTTTTCCTTGCATGTTTATTGGTATATCGTATTATTGGCTTTATTTATTTTGCTTTCATTTTATGTCATAGGTGTCATTGCTGTTTATTTCAGTCAGGAGTGATCGAACAGAACGACGTCACGTTAAAATGAGACTGAACGAGGTCAAGAAAGAGCTGAAGAACTTACCGCAGTGTGGTAGAGGCCTTCTTGCTTACGCGCCAAGAAAACAGGGCGAATCCACCAACGGCGAGGCTGCCGCTGCTCGCGTACTTGCTTCCTCTTTTTTATGAGCAGCATGAGGAGCACGAGTGTCGAAGTGAAAACTGTTGTATTCCTGCGGGAAACTGCCGACACCGCAGGCATGGTTGCGAGAAACGCACGAGGAAAGCTTCGTGAAACAAACACACGTCCACCCGTCAACAGGAGCACACACGGAGAAAGAACAGAAATTGGCGCGAAGAGCTGATGTTGATGTGGATGACACGCGAATACAGTCGACACTATTGGCTTGATTTCTAATGAACAGTCTAAATAATTAAGAAAAGTGTCGAATCAAATATAAAATATACTATTTTGATTTAAAAAAGCTCCTCCATGGCTTGAATAAGAGTAACAAATGTTTGAAAAGTCAATCTTTTCAGGCAATGCTTTGGCAGTTTCACATCAAAAACTCTGGCAACACTGCGCGTCAGCTAGGCGCGACGCGAGCAGGCGCGAGTGCCGACGCGTACCAGTGGTTGCGCGCCCTTTTCCTCCATAGGCGCGACTAGACGCTTTTGACGCGTTGGCGCAGGCGTACGCGTGCCAGTGGTTGGCACTTAAGACGTTAAAGTGCGAATGCTAAAAATGAGAAAAGGCTAATGCGTCTGTTAATGTAAAATAATTGGCAGATCCAACGTACAGTGGGAATTGATGATATGCGAAGCACGAATGAGGAAGGTTAATATGTTGCTTCAATTCAGAAAAACGTTACAAAGTGGACGTAAATTATATCGAACATGACTTCCATGTCACGATTATTATGTTTAGACATGTCATTTACCTTCATCGTCTTTTTTATTTCAAGGTACCTTACAGGCCCCAGGGGGGGGGGGACATTGAGTAAGGGGGGCGATACACTAGATACATGTACATATACAGTTGGCAAAAATACATAAGGAAAGATACAATTGCAATATAATAAACACAAATCATTATAGATAAGTGTATACATGTAAAGATGATGCACGCATGCAAATAGTAAGCGAAAGTGTGCGTTTATTGAGCACAAGAAGGGAGCGGTTAAATGTCACAGTAGCAATAATCTTAAAACGAGTTCATGTTTTACAAAATAAAAACTAATACCATGTGTGATGAAGAAAAAAAACGCTACATTTCATAGCGGCAATACATCGAGGTAAATTTACAGCGCGAGGAAAAAAAAGGGCGATAGGTGGGATAACTGCCAGTCAGAATAGTTCATCTGACGTAGCATACGAGTGATTTGCTTTAATAATGGTGTAGGGTGGAAAAGTTCCCAAAATTCAGCCTTGCGCTGCGAAAAGGCATCTACTCGGTGAAGTTTGTAAAGTGGATCGATAACATATGACAGAATGTTTCAGTGTTTGTCTCGGCAGCAATGTAATAAGACAAACTATTCCAGAGAATAATGGCACGTGGAAGTGCCGACCTGTTGAACGCGTTTGTAGAGCCGTATATACGGGAATAGCATAGATGATTGTGTAATCTACGTGAGGTGAGATATGGTTTGTTCCGACCAGTAACGGTGATTCGGGAGGAGTGGGTGATTTTACGAAAGAATGATTTCGGGGCAAAGTCACGACGGATGTTTAAGGGTGAAAGTGAAAGTTGTCGTTTTATATATGATATAATGGAATGGGGACTGTAGTTCTTGGCGATGAAGCGGCTTGCCCAATTCTGAAGTTTTCCTAATGTGGAATTAAGTATTTCTGGCATATTCTAGTCGAGGGCGCAGCAGGGTTAAGTATAATAATTTCAATGCTTGAAGGTGCAGCTTTCAAATTACATCTTAAGAAACCAAGTGACCTGGAGGCGTTGGCAGAGATTGCTTTAATGTAGTCGAACCACGATAGAGTAGGTGAAAGTATAATACCCAAGTACCGATATTGCGTTGCAGTCGAGATAATGAACTGATTAATGCTGTATGAAAATTCAGATCTGCTAGATTTACGTGTGAATAACATTACTATGCATTTCGAGACATTTAGAGCCATGAGCCATGTCTACACCAACCATTATTCACATCGAGGTCATTTTGAAGCGACAGGTGATCATTAAAGTTTTTGATTGGACGGTAAATAATGCAGTTGTCGGCGAATACCCTGATGCAAGAAGAGACATGTTGCGGAAGATAATTTGTGAATATGAGGAAAAGTAATGGTGCAAGTACGCTGCCTTGTGGCACACCTGAAGAAACATCAGTTAGAGAAAAAGAAAAATTGTTATTGTTGACTGTTGTGTACTGCTGTTGATTAGATAGAAAATTGCGAAGCCATGATAGTGTGTGGGAGTCTAACTTCAAGGCGGATAGTTTCGATATCAGGCCACAGTGTGCAACCCGGTCAAAAGCCTTCGAATAGACCAGGAACACGCAGTCAGTTTGATAATTATTGTCCATATTTGCATGAAGATCTGTGCTTAGTTCTAACAGCTGAGTCTCACACGAAAAACCCTTTCGGAAACCGTGTTGATTTTTGAAAAAGAAATTATTGGATTCCAGATGTCTGTAAATATGCGAAGCGATAATGTCTTTATCATTTTACAACAAATGCATGTAAGCGAAATAGGAAGGTAATTTTCACATGAGGTTCCATTTCCACTTTTGAATATTGGTATTACTTTTTCTAACTTCTAGTCAGACGGTATTATGCCTGTTTTTAGAGACTGCCGTAATATATAGAGTAGAATTTCGATTGAGACCATTATTGTACTTTAGCACCTTAGAATTGATTCCATCTACATCGGACGACGAAGATAACTTGAGATTGTTTATGGCTATGCCGTGTTTATAACTATGCCGTCTTGCTCAATGTCTATTTATTCTATGAATTGGTACTCAAGCTCGGCTACATAGGGTATGTTTGTACTGTTCTCTTTCGTGAAGACAGAAGTGAAAAAGGAATTAAGTGCTGTTGGGCATTGGCTAGCTGAAAGAGGGACGTTGTTGAAATCGTGTAATGAGATGTCCTGGTTTTCGCTGGTGGGATTGATGACTTTCCAAAAATTAGCTGGGTTGTTTTTCAGTAGTGTGGGTAGATCAATAGAATAATACTTCTCCTTAGCGTTACTTAAAGCAGTGCAATATGCTTTTATGCAGGTTTTATATTTGAGCCAACAAGAACTGCCTGAGCACTTTGCGTTATTATATAGCCACTTTTTCGTATTCCGCATTTTCTGAAGATTTTTAGTGAACCACGACCTTGATTTATCATTGCTAATTTTAACCAGGGGTACATATTTGTCTACTAATGTACACGTCACATGATAACGAATTCACGTCGATTCACGTCACGTGATTCCAAATTCGGTATATGTGGAAAGCGGCCGCGAGCGCGCTATGAGCGTAGCATAAAAACATGTTTTACATGACACGCATATCATGATTATCATGTTTGGACGTGTCATTTACCTTCATTGTTCATTCACGTCACATAATTACCCAATTCGGTATATATTAAGCAAGCAAAACGGCCACAATTGCATCATAAGCATGGTATTATGTCATGTTTATCATGTTTGCACCAGTCATATACTTTCAACATCTATTGATGTCTCGTAACACCAAATTTGGTGTATATGAAGCTAGCAAAACAACAAAGAGCACTTTGAGTGTAGCATGTAGTCGTGTTTTACATGACACGCATGTCATCATTTCCCCGTTAGGGTTTGTTGCTTATGTTCGCCATGCAGGCATGTCATATACCAGTTTCGCAATATATCATGTGAACGAAACCAGTGCAAGAGCAGCAAGATATAAATGTAAATCAAGACATTCATTACATACACGTAATGATTTTCATGTTATGACTAGTCACTTTTGCTCGTCATACAATCATGTTACGCAATACCAATTTCGGTATCGATACCATTATCGAAACGGCCAGGAGAGCTAAAAGTCGTAGGCGGCTAATTAGATAGATACGGTCAAAGTCACCGAAGTTCGCTAAGAAAACTAAATAAACTAAAACAGTGAAGTGGCAAAGCAATAAGGTAATGAGTGGAGCACAATTTTCTTAGTTTTTCAAGCTGTAAAGAAAGGGCAGGATTGGAAACAGCTAGACATGATTGTGGTTCACTAAGCCCATTTCTATTCAGGTGCACTGGGAACTCTTCAGAGGACAAAAATAAATCTATTTGAGAAAAGATGCATCGGCCTTTGAGTGAATAACAATGCAGCTGCTGCTATCTGCAGGTATGTAAAGCACAACGAAATTAAAGCACATCCTTCACTTGTAGGGCAATGCATGTGACAACACAGCTTTCAGAAGTGAATCGTTATTTGTCATTTATTTTAACGTACGCTAACTTGCGAATGTTAAGTGGCAATTTACGGAGGTTACGACGAGTGTATCCAAGCGTTTGTGATGCTTTAGCACAGAGAGCGGTAATGTGTGGACGTCATGAATAATTGTGAGTCAAGTTTATCCCTAGATACTTGAATGACTGAACAGTAGATATGACAGAGTTGTTAATGACCAAGGAAAAATCCGTGTTCGATTGTTTGCGGGCGAAAGAAATGAGTTTACATTTTGCAGAGTTCAATACCATGAGCCATTTTTGACAATACATATTTATAAGGTTAATGTCATTTTGCAGGATGTGGTGATCATCGGAAGATGTTATTTTTCTATAAATACAGTCATCGGTGAATAATCTAACACTTGGGGAATTATTATTGGGCAGGTAATTAATGTAAATAAGGAAGCGTAATAGGCCTAGAACGCTACCTTCAGGGACTCAGGATGTTACATCACCTAGGGGAGAAACACTGTCATGTTGGCCAGATGATGAGCAATTTCTAATCCAAGAAAAGCTCTCAAAGTCCAGTCCAACGGAATTTAATTTGGAAAGAAATCGACAATGGGCCACCCGGTCAAAAGCTTTGAAAAAGTCAAGAAAAGTGATATCGGTTTGTACATTGTTGTCCATGTTAAAGTGCAAGTCAGTAGTAAGTTGAAGCGATTGCGTTTCACACGACATAATTTTACGAAATCCATGTTGATTTTCGAAAAAGAAATTATTAGTCTTCAGGTGACGGTAGATGTGCGATGCAATCATGTGCTCTAGCATTTTACAGGATATGCAAGTTAGCGAAATAGGGCAGTAGTTGTCTGGTTGATTTTTTTTCCAGCTTTGAATAACGGAATAACCCTACCTACCTTCCAGTCTCTAGGTAGTTATCCGGTCGACAATGATGGATTAAATATTCTGTACAGTACTTCCCTTCAAAGCGGTAGGGTATTTTTCAATATCTTAGCGTTCAAATTATCTACACCCACCGATGTTGATGCATTAGCGTTATTTATGAGACACGAAACTCCATCCTCAATGACCGTTATTGGTGCCATATAAGGGTAACCTAAGTCTGCAACATCAGGCACGTTTAGGTTATCTTCTTTAGTACATACGGGCGAGAAAAAATTGTTGAACTCGTGTGAGCATTGCTCATCCGCCAGTGCTGTGTTGTCGTGATTTAAAAGACAGATTTGTCGTGATTCGTTTCCAGGAGCTATGGTTCGCCAAAACTTTCGTGGGTTTGAGTACAAAAGGGAGGGTAGGTCATATGAATAGCACTTGTTTTTGGCGGAACTTATAGCTGATGAAGACTCTTTCAGGCATGTCTTGTACCTTTCCCAGGAACACTTGCTGGATGAATGTTTGGCTGAGTGTAGAACTGCTTCTTTTTATTTCGCAGTTTGCGCAGTGATGAAATGAACCAGGGATTTTCGTTATCGTGAGCAATAGAGATAAGAGGCACATACCTGTCCACTAAATCTGACATTTTGTTCTTAAATGCAAGCCAGTTTTCAGCCACAGACTGCAGAGAGAAAGATTGTATAAAAGACTGACGGAAGAAGGCTACTATTTTATTTTTCATGACTCTGTAGTCCGGTTTATTGTAGTTACGAATAAGCTTCGTAGCTATGGAACCTACATTTGGTACTGGTTTGTGAATGGCGAGTTGTAGGACGTTGCGGTCACTAAAAACATCACAGTATTCGATTGTGCTTATCGTATCAGGGGCGGTGGTCATCACCAAATCTATAATATTAGTAGACTTAATAGTATTAGTAGCACGTATGGGTTCATTCACCACTTGTGAAAAGTTGAAATCCAGCGAAAGGTTAATGAAATCAGTTGAAATTCAGCAGGGCGATGATAAAGTGGGCCAGTCGATATTGGGTAAATTAAAGTCATCGAAATGGTACACGTGATTCGTAGGATATTCCTTGAATGCGGCCGAGATGATCTTTCGCAAGTTATATTGGAATAGCGGCTAAGGTACTCGGCCACTGACCCGCAGGTCGCGGGATCGAATCTCGGCAGCGGCAGCTGCATTTCCGATGGAGGCGGAAATGCTGTAGGCCCATGTGCTCAGATTTGGGTGCACGTTAAACAACCCCAGGTGGTCGAAATTTCTGGAGCCCTCTACTACGGCGTCATTCATAATCATATTGTGGTTTCGGGATGGTAAACCCCAGATATCAATCAAACTGTCCTTTGATTCCGTACTGCACGTTACCGTGCGTTAAACGGCAGATTCTCATGATCGGGAGCCGCGAAGTGATTAATCGCTGCTTTTCAAACTATCCTCTCTGCGGTAACTTAGTCTTCGTAGACGTTGAGTTGTCCCTTGCCGTGCTATCGCCTCCGGGTATAGTGTACTAGAATATATATTCCAGTACACTATACTCCGAGATAGCTCCTTGTTGTCGGCGTTGCCAGTTTGCCACTGCTTCCCAACTCTCACGTCCGTAATGACTGGTTGTCTTCGTCGGCGTTGCCTTTCGCGGGCGGGAGCATGCTCATGTTGACAAAATGCGACGATAGACAAAACCGCATGACAAATTGTGATGATAGCCGTAAACAGGAAGCTGACGCGAACATGTTCCGAAAGTGAGAAGAGTCAGTCGCAAAGCTAGGAATATGAATTATAATTTATGTTAATTAGAATTAGAAAAAGCTAATTTTTAATCAGAGCACCAAATGGCAACTGTTGGTTCTGAATGTGCACCGAAATGGCGCCTTTTTCAATTTCGAAATTGATTTGTCAAGTTTGTAAACGTTAATGGTTGGTCTTGAAAAGTAGTTTTAATGAAAAGTGCTTCTTTTGTAGAAGAATTACTAATTACTCGCGTGTTATTACAAAGCACCAGATTTTTGGAGGTGCAAAAAGTATAAATATTGCATTAGATTATTTAACTTTGATGAGCTGATGCAATCGTTCCTGCTTTATACGCAAACTAGCTTTAGTACTGCAAAGAGCAACAATACTTTCAGAATTATTTCAATAACCAAAAATCGTCGGACGACTCTCAGCGAAGTTTAGAAGGTTTTTGCGGCAACAAGACTTCTTTTGTCTCCAAAACATTTTACATAAAAACTGTGCAGATCCTATGTACCTTGGCAAGCGAGGTTATGCGAAGCATGCGCAGAGAAGGAGACTGTGTCGTGATTTTTTCTTTTATTCAGTGAAACGCCACGAAATGACGCTAAAGATATATCGAAATGTTGTACTCGCAGACATATTGTTACGGGGAAGATTTATTCACTGACAGTGGGTCTGGCTAACGCCTTAAAGAGCACACAGGCACGCAGGCAAACGAGGGAAGCTCGAGAGTCCAACCCACAACAAGCACGCAGTCGTCTTCCTCCTCCTTTTGGGTGCCATTGCAGCTCTGCCCGAGCGACAGTTTCATACACGTATCAATATGTTAAACAGCCACGTGTTTACTGTTGCGTAACGATGCCAGCAGCAACATTGGTACTTGTAACAACAGAATTGGCAGGCTCATATGTAGGGCTTGTGCCATCGAGGATGGCGGCCCTGGACTCTCCTAGATAAATGAGCTTCAGGGGATGGTGTTTCACTTTAGTTTTCGTTAACGTGACGTGACGGCTGTATCGTAGGAGTACATATGTACTGCATGTTTATACGATTGGATAGCCAGCACTGCAATTGTAATTGAAGTTTCACGAACATTAGGTCTACTTCAAAAGCAGTTTTGAGACGTCGCGCAGCTATTCGTTAAATGGGTTCTATCGAAATTGAGGACGATGCAATAAGCAATGGGAATGAAACTGATACGAGTAACTCTAACAGAGAGGTAGATGATAGTTATGAATTCATGAATAATAATAGGTCCTGTGAAATCAGGAGCTGTTAGTTTTGAGATCTTGACATTTGGTTCAGTCGTTTTGTAATAATACGAGAAATGAATTATGTTTAGTGATATTTCCTTTTTCATAGATAAGCATGGAGAGGTTGGCAATCAGATATAGTCTTCATCAAATCTTATCATTTTAGACAGGCAGGAATGCGCAGTCTATGGTACCAATGTGTCGTAGTGACAGGGTCAACATACTTATTCCTTTGTAATAGGTTTGTCAGACTAGTTAATTACATACTGGCTTATGGACGTAGTAGACTCTTGTATATAAAAGTGGGTATTAGGTGACTGTTTCAATTAACTCACAACGCAACGACTGCTTGGTGCTCTGCGAGTTTAACGGTAAGATCACTCTTGAAGTGTACAGTTCGGCGGAATTCCGCCCGGTCGTGCAAGGGCATCGATGAAGAAAACACAATGACCACCAAAGTTAAAATGTATTCTTCAATATATTACCTTAAGTATATATTTTGACTTTCTTAAGCACTGTTATTTCTTCGTCCATATGAGGGCGCTCACGATTCATCCTGTTCACTAGTTCTTGTTTTGCGTCAATAGAACGCGCTCAACTCTTGTCTACAATTCGTCAGCTCTATGCAAACACAAGCTTATAAGAGGAAGATTTGTTGAAAGCATTACTATATGATAACCTATCTTCATTTCTTTATTTCTGCTGCATTGCTAGTGCTCCCTGCTAATCGTAATGATTCGCAGTATCTTTCTTCAGGCTACGTGTGTTCTCCTCATTGAGGTGCCCCAATTCATTCGTTCATGAAATTAAAAAAATATTTTACCCTTAAACGAACAATAACGTAAAAAGTTTGCAAATGTAAAAACTATTTATATCCTTTCAGTAGAGGTGTAAGCTCATTTTTCATTGGATGACCACGTTGTGTAAATAGCGTCACTATGTGCACATTAATGATTATTTTCAGAATCCTTTATTTTGTTTTTAAAATATGCAGTGTACTGACTCTGTGAGCAATTTAAAGTAAAGTATACCTTCCGTAAAGTACACACCAGTTTTTAAGACATTCGTACATAGCGTTATATCAGAGCTCAAAACTGCATGCATAAAAAATTGTGACAAAACTTATGAAAACATATTTGGCAGAGATATTGCAGTAAATATAATGTGCATCAAACTTCCACAAACGTCCTTACTTTATACATAAACCAAATTTGGTAAGGCAGCAATGTAAATAAAACCCCTATTTTAGAAACTAATTGTTTAGAAACTTTTTCGATATGGTTGCCACCACGACGGGGACGTTCGGCGTGGAATACTCCACTGGCTATTTCATTGCCTAAAATATTTTCTAGTGTTAATGATTTTTATTGGTATTATCACTGCAAGCATAAGAAATTATTCTTCCTGGCTCTAAGAAAAAAAATGAAATTTTGATAGACGTCCTGTTACGTTACACGACATGCACGCATATCTACAATTTAAATCATGTCGAGTGGGCTTGTCGTGTGGGGGATCATGTCGAGTGGGGGATGGATGGATGGATGGATGGATGGATGGATGGATGGATGGATGGATGGATGGATGGATGGATGGATGGATGGATGGATGGATGGGTGGATTGATGGATGGATGGATGGATGGATCCGGCTGTGTCCCTTAGAAAGGGCGGTGGCTCATGCCACATAGCCATAAAGTTAAGTACTATCATTATGTGTTTAAAGATTGAATTTCGCTCGCGCCTAGATTGTAGCCACCAACCAGTTAGTCTCCTCCTGGTTCTTTCTACCCGTTTAAAGTCTATTTTGTTTTCACTCTCCCTGAACCCCAATGCTTTAAGAAATTCCGTGCCATTACGTTGGACTATAGGGCGAAGCCCTTTACAGAACATCATCAAGTGTTCAGCCGTTTCCTCCTATATACACATAAACTGCATAACGTGTCTGTGCCTTCGTATTTGTCTCGGTATGTCTTGGTATTTGGCTCGGTATGTCTTGGACCGCAATACTTCCGTGCTGGCCTCGAACAGCAGAAACCTACCTTGAGAATTATCGTAGATCTTCTCTTTTGTAATTTCCTGCTTCAAAGTTCGGTAGGTCTCCAGTGATGAGTTCGTGGTATTGCCTTCTTCCACATATCCCTTTCTGTTTCCTTCACCTTCTTTTTAACTGATGTTTCCTTTTGTCTTGGTATTCTGCTGTTGTCTAAATACTTGCTTGACAATTTTCGAGTTCACTTCTTCCATTTAGTATCAACATTTTTATTTTACAAGTAGCTGAAAACTTCCCTAGCCGAACGTTCCTCTCCTATTTTTCTCAATCGCTCCTCAAATTCTATCTTGCTGCTAACTTCCCTGCACTCAAACGATGTCCATCCGATGTCATCCTGTACCCCGTGATTTGGGGTATTCCTGTGTGCTCCCAAAGCAAGTCTACCTCTGCCACTTGTTTAATTTCCAATCTTGCTTTAACCTCTGATTTCGTGCACAATACCACATTGCTGAACGTCAAACCTGGTGCCATGGCATCTTTACAAATCCCTCTCACAACGTCATACCTATTGTAGTTCCGCAGTGCCCAGATTTTTCATTACAGCTGCATTCCTGTTACCATTAGTCATTACGTATCTTTCACTTTTCCTTAGGTGCTCAGCCCCGTATTTATCCATACGTCCAAATAATTGTATTTGCCTACTATTTCTAGCGTGACTTCCTATAATTTATGTTTACTTCCCTTGTTATCATTAAAAATCATGATTGCCAATTTTCGCCTGCTGACCTTCATATTTAACCTATCTCCCTCATTACCAAAGTTCTCTATCAATCCCTGCAGATCTTTTTTGTCGGCTATTGATAGTATATTGTCTGCATAAATCAATGCTGGTAATGACTGTTCAATGTCTTTTCCTTGCTTGGCAAAAGAGAGGCTGAAGCCGAGTCGACTTTTTTCTAATTTAGCTTCTAGTCTTTGTAGATACAGCATAAATAACAAAGCTGACAAGGGACATTCCTGTCGAAGCCCCCCTTGTATCTCCATAGGTTCAGATACCTGTTCTTCCCATTTTACAACTACCTTGTTACTTTTACAGATATCCTTTAGAAGATTACCTTTTCCATCTTCAAACCTTCCACATCTAGTGTGTCTAGTATTCCCCACAAATCTTCTTCTATCACACTGTCGTAAGCTCCCTTGATATCCAGAAATTCCAGCCACAGGAGTCTGTGTTCCTTTTCCGCTATTTTAATACACTGCATCAATGAAAACAGATCATCATACAACCACCTTCGTTCACGGTACCTATTCTGTAGTTCTCGCAGCAACCCCTCAATCATCACCCACGTCTGAATTTTTTCCTTTATTGCTTGCATCACCAGCCTGTAACCTACTGATGACGCTGTTATAGCACGGTAATTGCTTATATCAGCTTTGTCCCTCTTTCCTTTACAGATCATGCTCATCCTGCTTAGTTTCCACCAATTGGGAGCTTCACCCTCGATTATTGCTTTACTCGCTGCCTCTCTTAACGTTTGCTTAGAGTTTGGTCCTAGTTTATTTATAAGCATGATCGGAATGCCGTGAGGGCCTGCTGATGTGCTATTAGGAACCCTTTTCTCTGCCCTTTCCCACTCTTGTTGTCCCAGTGGAGTCACTGAGCTAATTGGTAATCCTCATCTGGTACGGTGCATGCAGCGTTTTGTTGGTGTTTAAATTTTTCTGTCAATATTGTTTTTATATATTCCATTGTCTCATCCTCCATATGACTTTTGCTCATTCGTATTTGCGATGTTCCTAATCTATGTTTCAGGACTGAATACATCATGAGAGGCCGCCAAGGAATCAGTCTCGCCGTTGTTGTCGCCGCAATTATTAGTAAGTTTTGTTGGAAACGTCCATTGTTTTTGTTCTTTTACTGAATTATTTAATACTCTCGTATTCCGTGATCGCAGGCACGGAAGGAGGCGGTTGTATAATAAAATGATGAAACATATGGCAAAATCTTTAAACGGTTGCTATTGTTAAAAGGGGGAAATCTCTCTAATTGTTGGCGAAAATTCTGATTTTCTATGCGAATGCTTCATCAACAAAATTCGCGTTCAGCATAAGGAGGACTCGGGCAGATTACTGTTGACATGCCGTAGCACGTCTCATGGAGCACTGTGGCCTAGTTTAATGTAACGGTAATGCCAGCGGTACTAACTGTAAATAACAGGCTTTAGAAACATCAGGAAATTGTTAGGGCGGGCCGCTTCACGCAGTTGCTGAATTCGCGTTGATTGCATCGTCGTGCAAACGCGGCCCGTTTGCGTAGGACAGTAAACAACATGCCCAATCACTAGGCCAAATGATGTGCGTCTGTCACCGTCCGTAAAGTTATGGAGACCAAAGGGATGCACGGATGCACACGGACACGTTTCGCTTTAACTATTTACGTTCGATTATCAATCAATATATATATATATATATATATATATATATATATATATATATATATATATATATATATATATATATATATATTGTGTGCACAATATTGACAACGTCCTACGACACGTTCCTACGACAGCCACGCCCGTCGACACGTTCCTTCTCTCCGACTTCTCCACTCGCCGCACCTCGCCCCTGCTATCCCGGACGCCGCCGGTCCCCTTCACCTCTACGACGCTCAACATCTCCTCTTAGACCGACTGTACCTACTTTTGACTACCACTCGGAAAACTAGCTGGTGCAGTTTTTGGAGGGAAAGCTGCATCACTCGAACAAACACCAAGACCTCCAGAGGGCCCAGCCAACTTGTTATTAGTGTATGCGGAAGGGGTACCAGTTCAGGCATTGTTGGACACGGGGGCTGCAATTTCTGTTATTCATGCGGATTTTTGTACTCGTCTACGTATGGTTACCACAACTTCTACTGGCACTCTCTTACGTAGAGCAAACAACTCGCAGATACGGCCATCAGCACAGTGCACCATTAGAGTTTTCATTGATGGGATCCGGCATCATATTCAGTTTGCTGTGCTGGATTCTTGTGCTTTTATGCTTATTTTAGGATGGGACTTTCTTTCTGATGCTGCTGCTTCTATCTCTTGTCGACAATGACTCATACATATGCGAGACACGGATGATATTTCCCCGAAATTATCACGGGACTGGCTACGAACAGCCAATGACTTCCTTGTGCCACCTAACCACGAGCACGTTATCACGGTTATGTCTGACTCCATTGACCACGATGACGTCCTAGTCAGTCCATCAGCCCGTTATCTATCCAGAGGGATTGCACTTTCATCGAGTCTTGTCCGCTTCTCCAACGGCACCGCATTTCTCGCAGTACTGAATATCACCAATGGGCCGATTCGGCTGACCAAAGGCACTGTTGTAGTTTCCAGCGTGGACACACAACCTATCTCTGTAGTGGCTTCGGATACCAGTCTGGTGGAATCACGTTCAATACCAACAGATGCTTCACCCACTACGGCTCTCGTCAATACCATCAGCACGGATCTCACTCCCCCGCAAGCAGACCAACTACTGGCGTTGTTGTCTAAGCATAAATTTTCTTTCGACGTACATTCCACTGCTCTAAGCCAAACTTCTGCGGTGGCTCATCGTATACATACCGACGGAACTTCTATTGTCCGTCGTCGACCATACCGTCTTTCTTCCAGCGAACGCGAGATCATCGACAAGCACGTTGCTGATATGCTCAAGCAAAACATCCTCCGCCCCTCCTGAAGCCCTTCTGTAGGCAATCTTTCTAAGACATGGTGCACCACACATCTTATTGAGCAATCGCGGCAAGGCGTTTCTCTCGAAACTACTCGAACAAGTCCTCCACGCATGTAATACGATTCATAAGACGACATCCAGCTACCATCCCCAGACTAACGGCCTCACAGAGCGCTTCCATCGAACTTTGACGGACATGATATCTATGTATATATATGCCAACCACACCAACTGGGATACCATCCTGCCATTCGTGACTTTTGCGTACAATACCGCTACGCAGCGCACCACGGGCTATTCCTCATTCTTTCTCGTCTATGGCCGTCAACCAACATTTCCGCTCGACATCTCCTTTTTTGACGTCCCTGTGAACTCGTCATCGTCATCGAGGGAGCACTTAATCTCTCGCCTGGCCGATTGTCACCGACGCGCCCACCTCAATACACAGGCAAGCCAACAAGAGCGGAAGACTCGCTACGATGGCGTCCACCGAGTAGTTCACTTCAATACTGGAGATGAAGTACTGTTGTGGACCCAACGCGGGTTCCCGGCCTGTGTGATAAGTTTCACTAACGTTTCATCGGCCCCCACGCTATAGTCGAGCAGACGTCTCCTGTTAACTATCGAGTAACCCCTGTTGTCATGCCTTCCGACGGCCGTTTTCTTAATACGGAGGTTGTTCACGTGTCGTGCTTAAAACCATTCGCGCGCCATACACCACCGTCATAAAAAGTGGCCAATTGGCCGCTTCCGCACGAGGGGGAAATTAGTGTAAGCACAATATTGACAACGTTTGACCTTCATTTTCTTCATCTGTATATAATCATCATCACGAAAAACGTCTTCTTCGTTCGAAGGGTTCATCAGGCGATTCGGCCTAATAAACGCCCAATATATATATATATATATATATATATATATATATATATATATATATATATACATGTGTGTGTGTGTGTGTGTGTGGTATGAAGAAAGGCAGGGACGTTAACCAGAAAGCAAGTGTCTGGTTTGCTACCCTGCATTGCACAGGGGAAAGGAATTGGGAGATAGAATGGGGATGGAAGAGAAAGCACACAAACCCACTAAAACGTCACAAGCGTTACACGAGGCGGGTCGATCACAGAAACTTCAGGAGGGCCTTCATCGCTTTTTGGCGTGAAGTTTGATCTTTCCGGTATTCTAAAATTATTTTTTTAGAAAGCGGCTGGTCGTCGAGGCGTGCGAACACTGCTGGCAGGGACTGTCTCAGACAGTTGCACTGAGGGCACCGACACAAACTATGTTCGGTGCTTTCGTTAGCGCCGCATTAATCACACCCTTGTCTGCCCATCCGATGCGGCAAGCAAAGGCGTTCGTAAAAGACGCCCCTAGCCACATGCGACACAGAACGGTTGTCTCAGATTTGGATAACCCAGATGGAATGGAAAGTCGTGGGTATGGGCCCAGATGGTGAAGACGGGTGTGTAGAAACGTGGGCGTGTTCCACAGAGGCTTGGTGGCATCGTGCGCGAGCGTAATTATCCTTGCTGCTGCGTCGCTTCTTGACAGTAGAATGGGATTCATCCTGCCATTTTCGTTAGCGTTCTTTTCTGCAGCGTTTATGCTTGTCATGGATGATTCAGCAGTGGCATGGTAACCATTGACAAATTAGATCATGTCCTTTCTGTAGTACTTGCTGACACTATTGTCTTGTTTGCAGCACCAATTCATCTCGAGGTCCACGATGTAGCACAGTTCGAATACAATACAGAGCTGGTTCCAAATCGGTGAAAATGTACCATTTTAGAGGTGCTTTTAGATGCGGAGCATCTAATACTCGAGGCTTGTAGTGCGGCGCTGTCCGCAAGCTTCCTCCTCCTCCTTCCACCATCTGTGCATCCCTTCCTCCTCTACACACCGCGCGCGCTTCACTCCTCCACCATCTGTGCACCCTTCCTCCTCTACACACCACGTGCGCTTCTCCTCTTCTCGAACATTCGCTAGGTGTATAATGTAGTGCGCATGCGCCGTCACGCTTCGAGAACATCGGCAGCTGACGCGCGCGCATGCGCCGTCACGCTTCGAGAACATCGGCAGCTGACGCGGGCGCATGTGCCGTTGCGCTTCTCCCCCTTTTCGAACATTCGACAGCTGACGCGCGCATGCACCGTCACCCACCATCTGTGCCACGCGCGCTTCTCTCCTTCGAGAACATTCTACAATTCTCCTGATTCTCCAGTGGACGCGCATGCGCCGTCGCGCTTCGAGAACATTCAACAGCTGACAGTGCATGCGCCGTCGCGCTGTATATATACTCAAGGTCGGCGCTCGCTCGCTCAGTTTCCGCTCGTCGGTTGGTTTGTACGGCGCGTCGACGTCCAAGGTCGCAGTGAAATGAATGCCAACGAATCCAAAAACACAATTATCGACGTCCCTTCGACCAGCGCCGCCCTTTCGCATACGTGTGTACGTGTTCACTCATTTAACACCCCCTCCTACAACCACGTTAACTAATTTAGCCATCGACCCAAGTAAGTCGCACTTTAACACCCCGTTAACTAATTATATGCTCCGCATCCTCCTCAGTGTTCCCCCGAGGGAAGCTGCGGGCAATCTTTTTGATCAATTCCGCGGAGTGCACAGCGCAGTGCTACGAACTCTATGGCTATCGATGTTGCTTTGTGAGACGTTCGAAATTGGATGGTTTTGGCTTTTGTTGGGAAGATCACAGCTCCTGCAGATCCCCCAACATTTGTCGAACCATCCGTGTAAAGTTCAACGTGGTGTTTGTATACTTCGTTCAGCATTGTAGAGTCAGATGCTTCACAGCTGGTGTCAAGAGATCCACCTTTTGGCGAATTCTCGGAACTCTCAAGTGTAGGTTTGGATGGTCTAAACTTCAAGGTGGTGCCAGGATACGTTCCGGAGGTGTGTGGCCTGGTGGAAGGCACTCACGGAAACTCATTACTCTCTTACAGGATGAGGCACTCGGTTGGTCTTCTGGAAGCGAAGCGAAGTGCTGGACAGCGGCACGAGCAAGGTGCCTAATATGTGCTCGAAGCACCTCTAGAGTAATGTGCACTGACGCCGTATGAACTTTGACGATTGCGATGGTCTCCGCTGTGAATGTGCAGCGTGGTAATCCATCGTGAACTTACTTACAGCGCAACACCAGAACAAATACAGGACAGGGAAGGAGTAAAAGAGAAGGAAAAGACGGCGCTGACTCACAACTGTTGTTTATTGGAAAAAAAACCGGGGTGATAAGTGTATATATAGGTACTGGCAGCCTACTTCACAACATGCGCAGAATACGAGGTGCACCGAACTAGCGTTATCACACTCATGGCAATAAACAAGCTTGGCCTAAACAACTTAATCCAAGATGAAATCTGAGTATCTGACCCTGAACGTTTTCGATTGTACGTATGCTACTTTTGCAAGTGTTCGTCAAAACAGGCAAGCTGTACCACAGGTGCCTCTAGAAAAAAACGTCCTGTACAGCTGCGACATTGCGTGTACTGACGTGCTCCACTGTTTTCCTTCGAGGAAGTTGAAAAGTTGGGAGATGGCTGATATGCGCTTTTTCAGAGTGGCCACATGGGGATTCTAGCATAGATTTCGATCGATGGTGACTCCCAAGAACCTATGTGTGCAGGTAAAGCAGACACCTTATCCATTGATGGTGATGAAATGTGACGTCGTAGCTTTTCGCGTGAACGACACCGGCGCCGATATGTCTGGAAAAATCTCGAGGCTTTGCTCTCTCAGGTACGCTGAATTAGAGTTCACAGATTTCTGAAGTTGCACACGTATCTGTTCACGTGTTACACCAGATGTCCAAACACCAATATCGTCCGCATAGATTAATATCTGCACAGACTCTGGTATAGTTTCCACGAGGCAGATCATGACAATACTGAATAGCGTGGGGCTCAATACACCACCTTGGGGAACAACACGGTGTATTCAATGCTCAGATGTCGGCCCATCATCAGTTTCCACAAAAAATGATCTCGTATGAAGGTAGCCGCATATCCAGCGGCACACTCACTCACCCAAGCCAATGGACTCGAGGGCATCAAGTACGGCTTCATGAGAGACATTGTCATAAGCTCCTCTGACATCCAAAAATATTGCTACAGATAGCCGTCGGCTTTTTTTTTAGTGTTCTACGTATATCACGAGACAATGACGTTGTCAATGGACATATATGATGACGACGAAAGCCGGCCATGGCGTCTGGATAGACTCTGTATCGTTCTAAGAACCACTCGAGTCTGGCAAAAATCATTCGCTCCATCAGCTTGCCCACGCAACTAGCCAGCGCTATTGGTTGGTATGACGTCAGCTCTACAGGTGATTTTCCAGGTTTGAGAGTTGGAACCAAACGGCTTGTTATCCATTCTCTGAGAAGAGCTCTAGCTCGCCAAGACTCATTAAACGCGTCCGTAAAGCACTACGTGCGCGATCACTAAGGTTACACAATAGGCGGTACAATATACCATCTGGCCCGGGTTACGACTATCGATTTCAAGAAGCAAGAACTGCCTCTAGCTCTTCCATCGAAAAAGGCAGGTCCATGCACGGATCAAAGGAGTGTGTTGCGGTAGCAGCAGTAAGGACCCCTGTGCAATGTGATGGGCCTGCAATCTTCTTCCAAAAATCTTCCGTTATCTCGATGTCCTTTCTACGTTGGAAAAGTGCCAAGACTTCAAACGGAAAACGTTGTTCGGGAAATATGCGTAGACCTCGCACGGTTCGCCATATCTCAGAGAGTGGTTTGCGAGGGTCTAGAGAATCGCTAAACTTCGCCCACCGTTAGAACTCCAATTTAACCATACGGCGCTCGATCTTCTTGTGCATGCGCCTTGCTATGCGTAGACCTTCAATGGACTTTGTGCGCCAATGTGTGCGCTCTGCACGCCGACAAATCGCGTGAAGTCGCTCTAACTTAACATCCATTTCCGAGGGCTTTGACGAGCACGTCTGCGTGCACATCGCGCTCTGCGCTGCTTCTTTAATCGCTTGTCCAATGCCGAAGAGTTACGCTTTTGTACATGTTTTGTTGGTTGTGGATGCAGACAAATCAATCTTCCGAATGGTTTTTGACGGCTGATTACTGGCGAAGCCTTTGATGTTGAGATAACGGGAGATGGGTTCGCTACCATGCGTCTCAATGTCTAAAAACCACTTGTCGTTTAAAGCGAAGCGACGGGACACAAATGTCAAGTCCAAGCAGCTGCTGTACGTGGACCCTTGTAGAAATGTAGGGCTTTCATCATCATGTACAGGAAGTTCATGGGCCGACAAAAATGAATCCAGTTTCTCCCCGTGGCATTGACTTTTCAGCTTCCCCAGATACGATGGTGGGCGTTGAAGTCCATTGAATTATGCACGAACCCGCTACGCTCGCAAGTATGTCATTCAGTCTTTTTCAATCAAAACAAGCTGAGGGATAGATAAACACACACTAATGTGAAGGCGAGGGTTTTGCGCTTCATAGTCAGGCAAACATACTGGTTTTCGTCATGTGGTGGCACAGGATACTCACAACAATGTTACAACTCTAGTTGTTGCTTCGAATTCTACATCACTACTTAAGATTCCGAATCAGTACTGAATTTCGCTGCTCGTTAAAAACAATAAAGTCCGAATATAATTTGGTTGGTGACAGTTGAGGTCCGGAGTAGCACTTGACACTTGCTGGAGCCCTCGGGGCGTAACCGGGGCAGCTACTTGACAGCAGGGACCGGAGCTTAGCCGATGTGGGTTCTGTCCAGACGGAGTCGGAGTGCGTCTTCCTTTCGCCCACGCCAAGGTTCGAGTAGCCTCAAGCTCCAGGTCAGCTTCGTCGAAATATCGCGACCCTCTCCCAAGATTTCTTTGGGGGTCAATTGCAGGAGAGGAGCCTTTCTTTCTGCCGCGCCGGTGCGCACAGTGTTTACACTGAGCTATGCCCGGCGCCGGGACCATGGGGCCCGCGCCGGGAACAACTTCGTGTCTTCTGCAGTACGATATGGGGGGAGGGGGGTGCTTTCGGGAACTGCTCCGAATTCGCACTGTCTGGCGACGTATTCACCGGGAACAAATTCACTTGGAGTTCAATTATTGAACGAAGTCCTTTCTAATATGCTCACTTATGACAGCGTCCACATATCCTTTCAACTAGTCAAGCACGGTGAATACCTGCGGGCCGTGGCTCTTGGGGTGTACGGGTAGAGGCCACAAGTTATGCACTGTTTAAATTAACCCCTTCATTAAAAAAAACTTACTCGACAGCGTAACAGAGCTGATTCAGAACCTGATTAGAACAAATATCTTGTTTTAGCATCGTATAAGGACAAAGCCACTTGTGATTTATTTACTAGGTGTCCGAATTTTTATATTCTCATGCGCTTTACATATGGAAAGGAAAAAAATGGGTGTAACTTTGTGAGACAAGAAGAGAGCAGAGTGGGTCAGAGAACAAACCGGGGTTAACGATATCATAGTTGAAATCAAAAAGAAACGAACATGGACCAGACACATATACTACGTAGCAGCGTAACCGCTGGTCATTAATGGTAAAAGTCTGGGTTTCCGGAGAAGGAAAATGCATAAAGGGAGACGGAAAGTAAGGTGGCCCGATGAAATTCAAACTTTGCTGGCACACTGTGACAGCAGTAAGCACGAGACCAGGTTGATTGTCTGATCATGGGAGATACCTTTGCCCTGCAGTGGGTGTATATTCAGGCTGCTGCTGATGTATACACCCATGACTTAGCAAGATACACTCAAGCGTCGCGCAAATGCGCAGACAAGAGCTATTGATTGTACACACTGAACCAAATTAAGTCGAGGTAAAAAGTTACTTACATGCTGAGTTTTTTTTCTTTAACGTAGCAAAGGTATTCCTTATTTACCCCACTTAGATCTTGAACGAGTATAGATAGGCAATTTTTTCGCTGTCTTTTCAAGGTGTTTAAGTTATTTCTTAGAGTCATTTATATGGTAAAAATGAAATTTTACAGGTGCATACACATTCAGTTGACAAATTTAATAAATATCTAATGACGGCAGAATTTATGCCACACAGAGTAACATACAAACAAACACGCACGCACATCAAATGCAGAATAAAACACCACCTGAACGGACGGCAAGCGTTACCCGAGTGTATTTCAACAATTCAGCATATTAAGGAACAGCATTTTGACCTGCCATATAGTGCCGGTAAGAGAGCTAATTTTTTTTGTATCGACGAACAATAACGGTTCAATCTACTAGCGTAAACTTAAGGTTGGCTGCATGCCACCACGGGTAACATCAACATTTTATTATAAACCCACCAGATCTCACCTTTTTTTTAGTATCCTATGTTTAGCTGGCACGGCGGCCTGTTGGCTTCGCCCGTGTCAGTACCGCTGATGCACAGGTCCACAAAATAAACCTATGCACGCCCAAACCACGGCAGCTAACTCATTTTCGCTGGGTGGCGGTGCACAAACACAGTATCAGCACGTATTCAGGACGACGGGATAAGAAGAATGGCGCCATGCGCGAACAACACTTGTGCACGCGCGCGAACTTTTGATGAGCCAAGGATTCCTATATATGTCCCTTTCTTTCTAAATAAATTTCAGTTGTGAGCTCAGCACTCTGTTTCTTGTCTGCCCGTGTCTAACCCGTTGCGCTGTAAAATATTCCACGATGAACATCCACCAACTTGCCCAACTCGCGACTCTGCTTCAGCGTAGGGTGTGCTTACAGGGTCAATCGTCACGTTGTGTCCGCTTTTAAACAAACAATTTTATTTGAGATTTCTAAGACTGCGATAACGATATTTCACTTCTGCCTCTGCTACATGTCTGGTTACCTGAAGTTTTCTTTTTTACTTTTCGCTGGATGTTTTTTCACGAAGTTCCTCATGACATTTTCAAATGTTTGATAGGAAATGTACATAATTTGACGAGTTTTAATTGAAACAAATCAAGTAATGTGTGACAACAATTTATTCAATGCAAATAAATGTTTGTACATTTTAGGGACCACGAAAGGATGCGTAGATAGCAGCGTACTTGTCTACTAGCAGGGCCCGAACCTTTTGAGCCATCCGGCCACCATAAAAAAGTATTTCGCACGTGCCTCCTCCTAATGCAACGTAACTATAGCCACTTTTGAATAATTTCGTAGCATAATAATTGAGTTAATTCTGGTGATTGACTTGTTAAGAATATCCGCTGCTTATGCCGATGATTGTGAAAAACTTGTCCAAATAAGTAGAGAGTGCTGCTGATAAACCGGCTAGAATGCAACGCGGATGCATGTTGCGCTAATATAGGTAGAACGCACCATTTTGAGGCCACTGGCATTAGTTTCGAGAGTAGTTGCATTAGCGCAGCACATTTCAGGAGCAAATGCGCTGAACCCGTCCAGTTAACTTAAAACGACTATGTATCTTTGCAAGACGTCAGTCGCATCAGAAAGTGTATGGATGTTGCTATCTTTTCTTTGTATATACGACGAGTTTTTCCTTGGAAAGGGACAGCAGAAAAAAAAAACAACAAGGATACCTGCTTGTTGTTTTTTTTGTCTGCCTTTTCTTCTGGCATGTTTCATCTCTAAACGGGCAAAATCTTCTTCGAATTACACAAATCGCCACCTTTTGCAGAAGTAAAGCGTTTCGGCATGGCTCGCGGTATACCAGGCACATTTATTGTGTGACAATACGCCCCACATAGGTGATGTGTATGCTAGCTATAGCGGTAACTTACAGTGTTATTGTGTTCAAATAGCCATTACTGGCGAGTGGCGTATCGGTAGTCGTCCATGGTCGTTCACGTTGCACGTCACCGTATGCTATGATATTAGGTGTGCCCGCTAGCAAGTGGGCAATGACATCCGTGATGGTGTAAACTAATGCCACATCGAAGCCCAGGAGGCAGACTGTCTATGAGAAGAATAGGCGGAGTTTGATAAGGCGGCAATAGGGGCTAATTAATACGTCTTCAGGCTGCAGGGTGCGGAAAGAAAGCCAGAGACCACTGTTCTCTCTGTGTCGTCTCTGGTTTTCTTTCTTTACCAACCCTGCAGTGCGTGACAAGCATGAAGGTTTAGTTTAAAACTGGCATTTAGTTGGATCAAGAAAATTATGTGGTTCTAGGAAAAGTGCTGTTTGGCTGAACACATGCGGGAAACGCAAGTGACGTTATCGACGCGTCGTGTTGTGAGCTAGGTGGCGGCAGACTGAGGCTCGCCTAGCTCTCGACAAAACGTAAACCGGGCGTGTCATCACCTGTTTTGAGCTCGACTGAGTGGATGCGAGAAATGCACGCATGGAAACGTAGAAAGCCAATACAAGTTTTATGTTACCGTTTGGTTGTTCGCAATTAAAAAGAGGTTTCCTCAGTGGTGTCACTGATATCTGGCACTACAGAATGACAACAGAACCGAAAGTTAAGCTAGTTGGATATGCATGATATAACTGTCCGTTCAAGCGCTCGAATAAATAGAAAGTAAAAGAGGACAAGCGCTTTCTCGCAACTAAACAATTTATTGAAAAGGAAAGCATATATATTCAGACAATAAAGAAACAACGCATGCGGGTGCAGGCAAAAAGTACACCCATGGCACCTCGAGAACACAGAGTAAAAGAAGAAAGATTATCCCGGAACATAATTTAGAAAAACAAACGCTTCATCGTGCAGCAAAACCGAAGCCTGGCTGGCGCATTGTTCTCCTCTTTTTCTTATGTGAAAAGTTTCCGTCAACTAACGAGTAATTTGATTGTTAGATCAATAAACCACTTCAGTATCCTGAAAAAGAGGATAGCAACCGCACTCTCTGCAATGAACCACGAGATGTGATGCTCTCGAGGATTTAAAGAAGAATCGTGCTCTCTAATACGAACATTGATGCACTTTCCCGACTGGCCTACGTACACTTTACCACAGCTAAAACAGAATGGGTAGTTTTGAGAAGCGTGAGAAACATCTCCGTAAATGCATAAGTTAACAGAAAGCCGCTGTTGTGTAGGTGAGGGCCATATGACTCTTGTAGGGGAAAGATGGTCAGGTGCGGACGATGGGTAATGTATCAACACGTTCAGATCATTTCACTTTGACATCGGCACCCATAATCGAGGTCATAGACAATCGCACGCAATTATACAGGATGTTATGTGACTTGGGTAAGTAGACTTAACACTGCAATGATGACTGAGATTCTCCAGCTCATATTATGATAGCTCATGAATTTTAATAGCCATTGAAAAAACGTGGGCCTGCGTTCTGCCTTTACATATGTTGAAAATGTTCCTATTTGGTCTTACCATCTCGAACTGGCATTTCTGCATTTACTTATAGCATTGCGTTCAATTTTGCAACCCTATGAGGAGTAAGACTAATACAGTTATCTGCTTCGTAGCCATTGTCCACAAATTGTAAATTTAAACGCTGTTGAAAGCCTAGATATGTGTTCTTCATTTATTCTGTTTTTTCTAAATTCTATTTTCAATGGTAAACGATGCTAGGAAGTAGAGAAGTTATTCTCATTGCGCATACATGAGTGCAAATCTGGGATTAGGCAACTCATGTTCTCGGCGTTTGTGTTTTGGTGTAACACGGGCTGCAACGAAGAAAGCGTTGCATAAGGTACCCATGTTTTTCTATAGGCTCTCTATAGAGTGGTTCATTTAGGGTATTGTTATACGTCGTACTCATGCAAGAAGCAAAATAAGCCATTCAACTATTTCTTGGGGCAGGTTTATTCTTTTGAGAAATCTCTTAGGTAAAAATCAATCTTTGGAAGCCAATTTATTTTCAATGGGATTACTAATTATAACATTGCATAACAACAGGACAGTGGCATTCCGTGTATAACTATTTCTGTTCTAACTGATTGTGCCGAAGATTCTCTGCCTCAACCAATCAAGCTGGGCCTGACACGATCATTACTATGCTTCATTGCAGATGCATTGATTCTGGACCCCAAAGAAACCGAGGCATTGGCTCCATTCTTGTGGCCTGATCGAGAAGAAGTTGAAAAGCCAGTTGAGTGAACCAACAGAGCATCTATATGAAACGTGTGTGTCGGGCTAAGATACGATCGAGAAACTCTATACTGCTGTGGAATAAAACGTTAAACATGGCGTATTCGTTGCTCGGACTGAACAACATGGTTACTCAAAGCACCCAATGTATAGTCCCGTTTGTTCATGTTATTGTCACGCGCTACGATTACGTGAAGAAATGACTGTGTTAAGTTCACAGTAAGGTTTGGTCAGGAAATTCGCTTTATGAGCTTCCCTGGATAACCACTTCTTTAATCTTGTATACAACCACGGTAATAGTGCCAGCTTCCTATTTTCAGCAAGCTGAGTTGTTTTATCGAGATGTAAGCATAGGTCGGCACATTGAGACACTACTCGCTCATACTCACTAACCGCAATTTTCACAGCCTTCACACTCACTCACGTTCTTACTCCCGTCTACTTACTCTAATAGGCCCTCACTCACACTCATGACTACTCACACTCATGACTACACACACTCATGACTACTCGTTGACGTTTAAACTCACACCTACTCACACTCTCAGGTCCTCACTCACATTCACACTCACTAATCACAGTCATAGTTAATCACGTAGCGAGAGGGACAACACCATTTCCTTAGGCGAGCTGTTCTTATTCCATCTTCCTTTTCTTCACCAATCTCACAACCCGTGCCCCGAGCCCCAGTGTCTGTCCTTCTCATGACACTCGGCCTATGACATCGAAGCGTGTGGAACAGCTGTCAATGCCTCTGTTGGCCGGCCCTCACTGAATCACGGTGGTCAGTCCTGCCACACTGCGGCTCTGCTTGAAGATCTGCCTCTCTGTTTTTTGGTGGTTGAAATTAGCTCTGTCACAACGGCTGGTCTTTTTCTCATGACAACGCCTTCTGAAAACTTGCCAACGATGTATCCGGTGAGCGGTGCTGGCTGCCTCTGAGCGGTTGGTCCTTGAAACATCGCGGCTTGGCTTGAGATGCCTCAGCGTGCTCAGGTGGGTGAAATTAACTTAGAATTCGTTGTTGTCGAAGTTCTCTGCGGTGACGTCGTTTCGCGTCGAATTTCTTTGTAGATGGCTCCAGCAGTCAGCCCTGACTGCGATGCTGTGGTTATCACACACCTAGCACATCCTTCAGTCTGGCAATCTGGTCTTGATTCGCGTTGCATAACGTCGTGTTCCACCGTCGCGATACATAATATCTGCGAACTCGGACAAGCAGCGGGACGTGATCATCGGGATTCAAATGGCAGTTTTGTCTTTGTTGTCATCGTTGTATTTTGCTCTGTGACGACTAGGACAAAATATGGCGTCTGGTTGATCCGCACTTCTCACCGTCTGGGGATCTGTACGTGTGACCGGAAGAGCTTGCGAGGAGACCAGCCTCGTGGTTAGCTACCCGGTCTTTTCGTGGTACACTAGAAGCTAGAACGGAATGCTTGGTGTCAGTGAGCTCACATTTCATGTAGTCGGAATCGCAGATGGTCGCTCAATATGGCTGGGGCGCATTGATAGGCCTGGCATTGCTTGCGTCGGGTCTTGAAGATACGGGCAAGCGTTCTGAAAATAAAGGCCTCGACTTTTTTGGCCTGCGTGACTGGTTCACTTGCACACTCGGTCAATGACTGCCATAGGGTCTCTTTTAAGGTAGTTTGAGAAAGGGGTTCCATGTGGAATCCACACTCTAAACCATCTCTCAGTGGCGCCCTTGACGAGACATATTATTGGTAGTCGATGGCTTTGTTGTACTTGAATCGGCTACCTACGAGTCGAGAAGCTCAAGGGATAAACTGCCGCAGTGAAGGGCAGCCTCGAGGTGGAACCCCTCCTGAGTTTCACTTTTGGTTGTGGTCTGGTTGCACAGGGTAATGGCAGAGAGGTGGTAAGGAATACGACCAAAAGCAGCTGTGAGATTGCAGCTTCAGCACGCCCTGCCCTGCTGCTTCACGGCCTCATACTCATGCCACGTTGCACCACCCTCCCGAAGGTGGTCGATGGCCACGCACCGTTTTTGAGGATCCATCCAAGCCTTACACACTGCTAGGGTGTTCACAATTGCCATCCAACTATCGACGTCATTCTGCGACCCGTCAAATTCCGGTAGTTCGCAGATGATCGGAAATGATGGATCGGCATGCAAGAATGCCGAGATAGCTGAGGTGCACCAGCCGAGCTTGTTCGAGTGCTGCAGGAGGGCGCGCCTCAGCTCTCTGCGCTGCTCATAGGAGCAGGCCTCAAGGTCTCGTGAGGTGGCTGCATCCGAGGTGGTGGTGCTGGCACTCGGGGTCGGCAGGATGCCAGGGAACAGCGCGGTGCCCGTTGCTGTAACGGCGCTGACCATGAAGTCAAGTCGCGCGTTGGTACGTCGCAAATCGGCGGCACTGTCGGGTGTGAAGCCCGAAGAGTCAGGGATCACGGCCTCCTAAATATAGTAAGGCATGGTGGCAGAACTCATGCCGGCGAGATTCACGACCAGGGAAGCCTGGTTGGCGTTCCATATCGGCTCGTATCATGGCAGAGTCCTGGAGCGGGAATGTAGGCAACGGGAAACCTAAACGGCATTCCCAAAGGACAGAGGCCTGTACGGATCTCTGCCATGAAGCGGAGGCAGGGTGTCCATGAGGTCATGCCCCAGAACCACAGGGGAGGTTTGGCCGTCGTCCACTGAGGTCAGATGGGTAGCTGAAGTGGCGGTCGAGACCCCATCGCTAAGGAAGCGTGAACGGCGTTCCTCGATGAAGATGGCCCACGATCCCGACAACCCACGAGGACACGTACCGGTTGCTTCATTCATAGGTTAACTTGTCGGACTGCGCCAATGTAGTGTACGAGACAGATTACAACACCAGTTCTTGTTCTTGTTAACCTATTGTCCTTGGCGCATACCAAATGTGGGGATCGGCGAAAAATCGAGTGATCTTTTTTAAAATAATGTACAGTTATATAATAATGAAGGTTAAATATTAAAAAGAATAAAGATGCCCTGAAAAATTGTGGTGTTTGATCTAATGCATATAATTATTCAAAAAAAGAATTTATTCCTAAATTAAAGTAATACGCTTATTTTTATTCGCATATAAGGTTGTAGGCACGATAGAATAACAATACAGATTAATTAGTCAACCTATTAGTTTCAGTAATGTAGTATATCATATTGCGCATACTCTCACAACGAAGAACCGAGAGAAATGGAGGCTCCGAAAGACAAAATGACAGGCACAGATAAATTCATACCAATACCACGTACAAGTGCATCTAAAATGGTTTTTCGTACTGTAGTAAACCACCTGCAGGTCAAAAAGAAATGATCTATTGTTTCCAGTTCACCACAGAACGCTCACAGTGGAGGAGGTGCCTGAGCAGACAGTGTGTTTGCAGAAATTTAGATTCAGCACCCGGCAGCACAGCCTTGTGATAGCTACTTCTAGTTTACGAGTTTGGCAAAAGACTATTCGCCAGGAATATTATAAACGGCGATATTCAGTACAGTTTGTCAGTGCTGTGCCTCCAAATACTTCCACAAGCGCACAACTACGGAATCGAGCAGCAGTCACATAGGTGGATGATGGAAAGTATGGTAGAATTGGTCCACTCATCGACGATTTAGCTAAGGAATCAGCTAATTCATTAAGAAATAAGCCCAGGCACCCGAAGCTATTATATCTTTCTCAGATGCGCAGATACTAATGCACCTTTATTACTTGATATTCAGCACTAACACAAAGTGCCGCACAGAGAGATTGAGAATCTGTTATTATAAATGCTAATGTATTTCCCGCATAACTTGCGTAAGGCGAGCACTACTGCCACAAATTCAGCCACATAAACGGGTATGAAATCAGGTAGTCAAAGGAAATAATGCCAATTTTGATTCGGATTTAATATATCAACTCCTGGCTTTTCGTCACATTGTGATGCATCTGTAGCAATAACAACGTTTGTTGTAATGCTGCGCAGGTGGCCTTGTAGTAAACCATCCAAAATATTATGGGGAAGTAACTTGGCGTTATTAGGAAAAATTTATCAAAATGAATTTTCACGGGATATGATCATCACGACTCGGCATTTGTGGGGCGTAAAATCACGGCCATATTGCACCGAAAAATGATTCAGTGGGGAGAAATAAAGGCCGCTACCTATTGTCTGATCGTAAATTCTTAAGAATGTCTGAACAGTCAGAAGGCGCATTAGGCAAGAAAGAGAAGGCACCCTCAATTCGAGATACAACGCATTGTTAGCAACTGTTTTAAGGAGGCCAAGGCATAAGCGCAAAGCTTCTCTTTCCAAAAGAAATAGAGGCCGTAACTTGTAAGCTGAAACTCCAGAGAAAAGTACACAACCATATTCTAAAATATGACAAACGTACATGCGATATATCCTAACCAGTTTGTCTTTTCTGAAACCTGTGTGGTAGTTGCTTAGCCTACGTAATATGCCAATGGCCCGCGCACCTTTTCCGGTGATATATTCGATGTCAGGTTGCCAGTTGAGCGATGTATGATAAATTACTTCAAGATATTTAGCCGGTTATAGCTGTGGTACATACATCCTCATGATGGTAAGACAGGGAGACGCGCGCGGGGTATTGCATCGGGAAAATAAGGACACATTTACTCAGATTAACTAGGAAGCAATAGCCGTCCAGCCAGCTCTCCAAAATAATAAGGTAAGTTTCAAGGCGTTTTTAAAAGGTCTGAATATTATCTTTGATTGGAAAAAGTGCAACATTGCGTAAACGTAAGTTATGTCCTATTGACGTCGAATGACACTCATTAGTACAATAAATAGCACTGGCAAAAGCGCTGAGCCTTGCGGCACTCCCCTCGTTTGTGTGTGATTAGATGATGAAAACCCATCTTCACAGCAATAAAATTTCCTGTCTGCGAGGAAACTTTGAACCCATGCTAGTATGTATGACGGAAAATCAAGGTATTCTAATCGATCTACCAAAATACAGTGCTCCACGGTATCATGCAGTCTTAGAAAAAAGGTCGGTATATTCACTAAGTACTAGCCCATTGCTTGTCAGAGAATCCACTAACCAGCTGGTAAATGCAGCTATAAATGTACCTCTAGTGAAAGGCACTTCCTCGTTGAGCACGTAAAAAAGGCTAGCCCAAATACTAGCAGACTGGGTAAAAGCACTACGTCATTGGGTAGTTAAAATTACTACCAAGTTACTGACAAAAAGTGAATAGTGCGGACTCCAGGGGTCAGTTCATTACTAAATTGTTAGTAACCCCCGAAAATTGAGTTGTACGCCTATTTTGTTAAGTGTTCGAGTGCGTGGTCATATAAATATGATTCTATTACAAAATTATTGGGAAAAAACGAATTGACGTGGCCCTCGTAAATTATCATTGGCTTCAATTACGTCATGTAACTAGACTGGCGTAAGTGCGCATCACAGCAACATATCTATGCAAAATCTACAACATGATCTTGTGCTCAAATCAGATTCACTTATGGAGGATCATATAGAATCTCATATGCTCATATGAGTATGAGAACTCATATGAGCGGATCACGAGAACACAAGTAAATCTTCAGGACTTCAACATAGCAGAATTCTACACAAGCAGCTACTTGAAGAATATATATACCCCTGCTTTGGGGCCGCACACGGCGTACTGGTTACCAGTCACAGAATTTACCAAATAATAATTGTTTTCTATGCATCATCATGTGTCCTTCTATCTATTTATGCGTGTGCCGTTACGTAGCACACAACTTCTATTCCAAGGTAGTCCATAAAATTAGAGCTTGCCTGAATTTTGCTTACGATGTCACTATTATGTCAAAACGTACTGCGGCATCTACGACCGATCTGGCAACGTAGGTGGCTTAGTGTTAAAAACACTAATAAAGGTTTTCTGGTTAGTAACGGCTTAAATTACTAGCTATACTAGCTGGTAGCTAGTAAAAGTACGCCACGAAGGTACTAAAATTCTCCGGAAACTAGTAAACACGCGAGTTTACTAACTGATTACTAATTTTTTTTTACTGAGAGTGCATGATTTAGCGATGTCTAAGGTAAATGAAGCTGCATATATATAATGTAGCCGAGCTATTTGAAACCGACTTTCTAAATCAACATGGGCATCCCAAATTGAACAACACGCCCTGAACCCAATTCGACAGAGGCTTAGAATTGACCTCTCGGTAATGAATGCTGATTCGCATCTTTATTATTCTCTCAACCAATTTGACTAAATTTGATGTCAGTCTGACCTTATGTTATGCATCCTGTATGCTTCATTTAAACTTTTGAGCAACAATATAACCTTGGGAAGTTTCCATTCTGGCAGTCTCCGTGCGTTCCCCAACGAATAATTCACAACTTCTAGCAGAAAATTAGATGATTCCTAGAGCAAAACCTTTAACATCGAATTCGTAATTCCATCTGGTCCTGGAGCCCTCTTCGATAAGCATATTACTGTCTGTCTCAATTCAGCTAAGGAAAGCTCTCGAAATTCATGCGTGTTTACGAGCATGGGGCTAATAGCCAAACGATTAGCAGTGAAGCGGCGTTCTAAACCTTGCGCTATGTATTCTAGAGAGGCGTTCATTTCTTGCGGCGTCAAGGCGCATTATTATAATGATAAAGGCGATGACAGTACTTTTCTTGTCCGGAGATATGTGAACAAATCACACACTTTTTATTTAGAAAGATAATCGTACTGTTTACTGTCGTACGGGTCTAAGGAAGGGGGACACAATCTCCCCAATGCTATTTACCACGTGCATACCGGAGTTTTTCAGAAGCCTAGAAGGGGAACAGTTAGGGATAAGAGTTGATGAAGAGTACCTTAGTAACTTGCGCTTCGCCGATGACATTGCATTGCTGAGTAACTCAGGGGACGATTTGCAACTCGATCATGATTACGGAGTTACACAAGGACAGCAGAAAGGTGGCGCGTCTTAAAATGAATCTGCAGAAACTGAAAGCAATCTACAACAGCCTCGTAAAAGAGCAGCGCTTCGAGATAGGTAATAGTGCACTTCAAGGTGTAAAAAGACTATGTCTACTTAGGGCAGGTAATAACCGCGGAGCCGAACCACGAGATTGAAGTAACTAGAAGAACAAGAATGGGGTGGAGCACATTTGGCAAGCACTCTCAAATTATGACAGGTAGGTTGCCACTATCCCTCAAGAGGAAGGTATATAACAGCTGTATTTTGCCAGTACTTAGCTACGTAGCAGAAACCTGGAGACTTAATTACAAAGAGGGTTCAGCTTAAATTGAGGACGACGCAGCGAGCAATGGAAAGAAAAATGGTAGGTGTAACCTTAAGAGACAAGAAGAGAGCAGAGTGGATTAGGGAACAAACGGGGTTAAGGATATCATAGCTGAAGTCAAGAAGAAGAAATGGATATGGGCCGGGCGTGTAGCGCGTAGACAGGATAACCGCTGGTCATTAAAGGTAACTCACTGGATTCCCAGAGAAGGCAAGCGAGTTAGGGGGAGACAGACGGTTAGGTGGGCAGATGAGATCAAGAAGTTTGCGGGCATAAATTGGCAGCAGCAGCACAGGACCGGGTTAACTGGCGGAACTTGGGAGGGGCCTTTGTCCTGCAGTGGACGTAGTCAGGCTGATTGATGATGATGATGACACCTTCGATCACTGATCGTGCACCAAGAATGTTTATTCTGTGTAGGTGTATGTGCGTGTTATCTTCTGTCCGTATTCAATCGCGCTGTTCAAACTTAGTGGGAGCTTGCACAAGAAGCTCTTACAAGTTGTATACATCAGGGAGTGCCACTCTGTATGCTCACAACGAAAATGCTTTACCGCAAAGCAAACAAGCTTCACCGTGTGATATTTTTGTCCTGCAGTGAGGCCAAGCAAATGCTTTGTTGTTTTTTGGGTGCATATACAATCGGCCCTTCCCCATGTGTGGATATGTATGTGTTTTAAGACCACGGTCGTATTCTACGATTGAGACAATATCTGTAGCTCCAGTGCTGTTTTACATCTCGATAAGGGAAGTTGGTTTTGAATTTGAATTGCCGACATTCTTTAAACTTTCTCACAAGTGTAGTATACTCATTTTCTTTTTCAATGATGTAACCCATACATGCCAGATGTGGTGCCTCCACTCCCGTACTGGTAAATGATTGACTCCTCCAGGTTTTGTGGACCACTTGTTCAAACTGTGCATGGCAGCCCACACTGCAGGTGTACTACTCAATATGGATTTTTAGGAGGGTATCAAACAGCACTGTAAATGAAATTTAGAGAAAGCAAAAGACACATATGTTGTGCCTGTCATTTTCACCTGCTTTTCTTTTACGGCGCTAATAAATTTCTTCCCCATCAGGTAATGCACAAACTTAATTCAGTCCAATGCGAATGCAGCCTACACACGAGCTAAATTAATGTGCCCCGGAAAACACAGCCCTGACTTGACATTGAACATTTTGGCACTATTTTGCATCATAAGATTGCCTGGCATAGCCACATGCTAAAGAATGACTGGAGAAATCAGTCACAAAAAGAAATAATTATATTGAAGATGATGGATATGCAATATCGCTTCTCACCTTGGTCTCTGCTGCTTTTATATGCTCCCATGCTGGCACAAACACATAACTCTGTTTTCCCGAGTTAGTAAGAACTTAATTGTAGTTCAAGTGGCAGTGGCTGGATGGGAATAGAGGCTCAGCGAGGTGGCCTCACCTTAAGAACACCATTAGCAATTTGTCACTTAATCTCTACTCCCTCCTACACGTACCTCTGCCTTGGAGAAGAGTTTCTATGTGTGTGTTTCGTACTACATGGCTAGATCTGCACAGGGACTATGCAAGCATCCCTGGCATCAGCGGAGCCATAGAGGAAACGAGGGTATAAATATCACTTTATTGTAGGGTACACAATGCTGTCACACCATATTATGAAGCTACAAGTATTAAATGGAGGATACAAACATTTTTAGTACATACTGTGAATGAAACGCAAAAGTTATTTTTTATACGAGATCATTTAGCAAAAAGGCTAAAATGTGAAGGTGCACCTGTAATTTGGAAGCGTAGTAAACAAATAGTGGATTAAGATGCATCGAAGGTAGGCCAGCCCTATTAGAACCAACTTTGTAGGTGGCTTCTAAGCACACATGTGCAATTCCAGATAATGCACCCAGGGTCTAAAGTGCCAACCACTGGCACGCGTTCGCTCGCGTCTACGCGTCAAAAGCGTCAAATGCGCCTCTCGGCGTCGACGTCGGAGGGGCATACGCAAGCAGGCGCGAGGGATCAAGCCGGGCTTGATATTTCGCCTCGCGTACGCTACGTCACCACGCGTACAGCGGCGCCGACCAACCAGAGGCCGCGCGCCAACCAACCAGAGGCCGCGATGACTCCGAGTGCTGGGCCTAATGGCTGCCGCTTCAAAGGCACGGCCGAGTGCTAGAGGCAAGCACGAAAACTACTCCAAACGTTCCTGTATGACCGCTTCGTCATCTAGAATGACACGACGAATGTCTGCGAGTGCTACCAGAGTGCTGGGCCTAATGGCTGCCGCTTCAAAGGCACGGCCGAGTGCTAGAGGCAAGCACGAAAACTACTCCAAACGTTCCTGTATGACCGCTTCGTCATCTAGAATGACACGACGAATGTCTGCGAGTGCTACCAGCGTGACTCAATTTCGTGCCGAGTGCGAGTGACGCCGACAAATCCAGCGAGTACCTGCCGGCTTGCTAGCGAGTGCCTGCCAGTTTCAGTGTGGTCGTTGGCCGTGTGAAAACATCGTATCGGCGATTGTACTGCGCCTGTGCTTTCATCTCCATACGTTGTGCTCGAAGTCAGTGGGCTGTGGTGGTAAGATGCTTCCGATGATAGAAGTCAGGATGATCGACACTAGCCGGATGCCGAAAAAGATGTGTGCTTCGTTTGCATTCCTCGGTGGAAGCTGACGGGACAAACTCAGACAATGAAAGTTAAGCTGTTTACGTCTCAGCTGGCTAAAAAAAGAAAAAAATATTACATAGAAAGAGTGCTTGAGGCTTGTCTGATGCCTTTGCAGTAGCGTGTGATGCCAAGCTAGTGACATGTGATCATCGTTTACATCGGCGTACGAACTCCGTTGAGCTGTAGTGCATGATGCCACTGACACCAACGAATTGATCCGGCGTGCGTGTTTACACCAACGAATTCAGCTGTAGCTCCGATGTGCGTGTTTACGTGAACGAATTCTACTGAAGCTTCGATGTGCGTGTTTACGTGAATGAATTGCACTGTAGCACCGGTGTGAGTGTTAACGAGAAGCATACGACGAATGCAACGGTGTGATCTGTGAGCCGTCGTCGTGCAGCGGTGAAACAGTCCTACTGTGACAATTGCCAGCTGATTGCCAGCTTCTGCACATTCAGACGATGATGCTTTCAGGCCTCCAGGGGTTGTTTGCCCAAACACCCAAGAGAGGACTGCACCAGAGCCTGCTGTCGCCGATGGAAGTGCCGGGTCAACACCAACCCAGCGAAGAAGTCGCAAAAGAAAGAATGAAGAAGAGTTAGATAGAATTACTCAAAATGTGCAAGACTTGTGCGAGACATTGAAGAAAACTGAGTCAAGAAACGAACATGAATATTTTGGGCTGTGCCTGGCTAAATACTTTGAGAAGATGCCAGAAAAGCGACAGTTAGAGCTGAAAGTGAAGATCATGCAATTAGTAATGGAGTATGTGGACTAGTTTCTTTTTTATTTCAATGGCTGAAGTGATTTTTTTTTATTAAGGTACGGGGCCAAGTGCAAATTTCTTTTTAAAATGTCATTTTTTACATTTTCTGTCATGTTAACTGAATCACTCATTATTTTGCTGCATGAACTTTCTCTTTAAACAGTTTTTTTGCAAAGATGCAAGGAAAAATGTTACACTACCCAACAGTTGCGAAGAAAAAACTGAAAGTGCCTGTTTTGTGTGCATCATAAGATTAGCTTGATATGTGATATTTCGTTTACTCTTTAAAGAGGTTGTGAAAAGGTCACTTAACAACGACAATGCGGCACCATCAGTAGCCACATGCTCTAACTATATCATCAGCCTGAATGAGCCTGCATAGACACTTTGACTATCTAGAAACGCAGAACTCTACGGCATCTGTGAGCGCGTGCAAGAGGCATCCCACAAGAATGCTGCTTAATATGACGTCAGCTACAGAGTTCAAGTTGGTGCCTATTGCTTATTGCAAAGGCGCTGATAGGTGTTTGAATTGCATGCACTCGCAAGTACCGAAGAGTTTTGCAATCCTCGATAGGCAAAGAACTACTTATGCTGACGTCGCCTAGTTAGTGTGTGTGGATGTCGGTGGTTTCGCATTGTCATTTTAGATCGAGCGTTTTATGACTCTTTTAGCCTTCATATTAAATGTGCAAATATGTAATAATGCTTTGTTAGCATTGTCAACTTGACATTTTTAGTCATAAAAACCATACACTTCTCACCAGGTTAATGCACAGCATTGTGCATGCATTGTTCGCACTCAAGGACACATATGTCAGCCTGTTAACAATTAGATTTGCTCTCTCATTTAAATAATGTCTACAGAAAGAAAAAAGGCAAACAGCTGCTTGAGTGTAACTAGTTACAAATATGCAAGACTTAGCGCTCCTGATTGTGTAGGTGCCGCACCTGTTTAAAATGTTTTTGTTCATTTTCTTGAAACCTGTTTAATCACTGTGCTTTTAATATTCATTTGAAGAGATTTATTTTGGTTCATTGCACAGGGCAAAGCTTCTTTTCTGTGCCTGAAAAGATTAGAATTTGTAGAATGTGGAATTTGAGTGCACACTTATTTTTTGCTACTTCAGGGAGCACTAACATTTTTTTTCATTAGTACACTTTGGTACACAAAATGCACACTTTAAATATTAATTTGACTTGCAAAAAAATTTTACAAAAATAGGGCTTGTCTTTCAATGCTCTCATATGCCTATAAAAATCTGCTTTGTGATTCAGACTAATAATCTCCAAGTCTTGTCACTAAAAAAAAAAAAAACACCTCCGATACTTTGATTTATACCTATAGGATCAGGGGAAGCGGGAGTGTTTGAAGGGGTCATAACACCCAATTTTCGAACATGTTCTGTCGGTTAATCGTTTCGCATTCACAAATTAGCTGGCAGAATGGTAGCGAATTTGCATGAACACTTACTTTGTAATTGAGTGTTTCATAAATACACAAGTGGCTGGACAGTGGGGCAGCACTCGTGAGGAATTATGTAACAAGCAGCTAACTTTTCGAGCATCTGCATTCCTGCGAGCAGTTCTTCGTCAACTGTATGTGAAACCTGTTATTTTAGCCTTGTTTCATTCGGCACTGAAATTAGAATACTTGCTGCAGCTGAAACTTTGGTATAACAGAACGGCTACACTCCTTAATGTGCATTGTCACGTTCGTCATGGCAAAAGGCTAGTCGCTGGGGGTGGGCAAGGTTTTCTTTTATTGTAATATTTTAAGGTTTGCTTTTTATAACCAGTCTGGGAATAATATACCTTTTACTTTTGGTGTTCACTGAAAGTGAAGTTTTTGAGTGATTGTGACATGGCCCCTTTATTTAGTCATGAAATATGTGATTTAGTCATTAATCTTGTGACTTATTTTTATATTTATTTGTGTATTGTAAATATTATCAGGGTTGCACAGAATGAATTTGGGGAATATACGTCATTTTGATGATGTCTGTCCTTTATAATAAAAGTTACTTCAGTAATAATTACCAAGGTATGCTTTGTTCACATGGTCATTCCTGAATTATATGCTTGTATTGTGATGAGCTACATACAGTATGACACAAAGCATTTATGCCACAGTGCACCTGCATTTCATTGCTAATGCGGCTTCACTCATGCAAAATGTTTGCAACACGTAAGTTACTAACGTAAATGAAAAGTACAGTTGCTTTTGCTGCATACCTTAAGGGGTACCGACACCATATTTCTAAGGCGAGTTTAGTCTGACTAACTAATCTCCTGTATACACAGACGACTCTGAGAAAGTATAACACTCGGCAAATTCTGATAAGGTATTTCATTTCAACATTAAAATCAAATTTCTCGCAGGGCACCTTACAACATCGACACTAAGTTGACGTCGGGACTTGAGTACTAATTTTGGTGACTTCACGCTGCATTCTGGCTAGTTGTGATGATATCTGGTACTGGAACTTCTGAGATGGCTGCTTGGTTCGTGGAAATGTGACCATATCTTGTACTAGCACGTAACGAAAAGGTCATACTTTGTTGCAACGACAGGGGACACTAGGAGTTTAAACTAGCTTTCAGAACACTATAATTAGTTTTTCAGGGCACACTTGCGCATTGCGGTACATTTTCTAGGCTTCCGAGTGCTTGGCCTTTCCTTGGTTGTAAAAAAAACAAAGTGAAAATTTTTTGTCAATACCCTTTCAAAAGGACAATTACAAGTTCTCTGTAAATGTAAAGGCTTAGCCATTTCCATATGTATGAGCCAGATTTATTTGCACGCCATAGATATTGTACTGATGAAGTGCATTTATTTATGAGACGAGAATAAATATAATTGTTCGAACCCATCGATCCCAGACATTGTCCAAGTTGGGTTTTAAAAGACAAATATTGAAACCTAAATGTTTGTAGATTATTAGACATATGTATTAGTCTTAATATATTTTAATTTGGTTTTAAAGTAAGCTGGAGTTAAAACAGGTGTTAAATTTCTCATCAAAGCAATTAGAGGTTATAAACGATTCAGCTATGTCTTGCCTTAAGTTGGTCCTCACGAGCACAGGTTATGGTCTTTTAGATATAGGTTATCCACTTGATACAGTGACTGCTGTCACTGAGCATTTGAAGAAGTCGGTAATGTCAAACCCGAGCATGGTTGCAGAAGGCAACAGGAATAAACTTATTGTTGGGATACTGTACATTCATTGTGCACGGTATCTCAAGGGCCTAAGAAAGTAGGCAGTTGACACAGCGTTAACATTGTTTTTATGGTTGCCAATAAGCTGGGTTACATTTGTGTCGCAGCGCAGAGGAATGAGAGAGTTAAACACAACAAGCTGACCCAGAAGGCAACAGGAATAAACTTATTGTTGGGATACTGTACATTCATTGTGCACCGTATCTCAAGGGCCTAAGAAAGTAGGAAGTTGACACAGCGTTAACATTGTTTTTATGGTTGCCAATAAGCTGGGTTATATTTGTGTCGTAGCACAGAGGAATGAGAGGGTTAAACACAAGAAGCTGACCGATATTTGTTTCATCAATCACACCAACAAATTCATTGATTGCCGTACAAGTGTAGTTGACAGGGATCCTTTTTTTTATTCCCCTGAGTGTACAATATGGTGGATCGATTGAGCAACAGCCGATGCACTGTTTCATGACACACAGCGGCGCTGCTATGTCTTGTAGAAAGATGCTTATGTACTGCGGTAGCCACGGCTTTCTATGCAGTCAAAGTATTCAATGGCAGTTAAAGTATTCAATGAATATGTTATGGTCCCAGTGATCGTATAACTTGTCACTGCCCCCCCCCCCCCCTGTAACATTGAGCATCCACTTGGTAGCTTGTGTGCTCTGTCCGATTGAAGTTCGTAGCACTCGCTAAACATACGGTTTTGCAAAGGCACAAGACCATTGCAGAGTCACTGAAAATGTTACATTGCCCCAGTTTGTGTCAAAATGACACCGCTTTAATTCACAACATGTGGACTTAGTAAAATAAAAATTTATTTTTCACAGAAGAATAATTTACAAGAACACATTCAAATTTGAGGAGAATAGAAGGTATGACAAGATGAGCCAGGGAGCACAGAAAACAAGAAAAGTGAAAAGCTGATTTGCGTGAGGAGTCAAATAATAGGTAGGCAAAGTCACTCATGAGAGAACCCTCACACTCACATTGGCATCAAGCCGCGAGTCTGAGCCAAAGTAAGTGAAGTATTTTGGCAAGTCTGAGTGAGTGAAATTGAGAAAAATTGAGAAATCGAGTTTGAGTTCCACAGAGAAAAAAGTTTGGTACCTTTTCTCTGCAACAGCAAAAGGAATGTAACCATATTTGCTTACTTGTTGTAGCTCATGCATACAAAGTTTTATAAAAATCAATTCAGTACATTTTGAGAAAAGGTAGGTTGAAGTTGAAAAACTTACAGAAAACGCACTTTGAGAAAAACTAATTTTTACATCCACATACTGCTTACGCCAGAGGTTGCGTGGCACACTACGGTGCGGAATTTAAACCACGTGGAGTGGCTTCTCAACGTCGGGCTTCAACAGCTTCGTTCCTCAGAGTACAGTGAATTTTTGGTGTCAAGACAGCAAATTCAATTTTTTGCTGGGTTCACCCTACCATACCCCCTTAAGAGCAGCTGTCACACTGAAGAATGGGCAAGCAGTGCCATGCTAGAAAGGAGAGTGATGACGCAGCTGTGCGTCCTTGCCCGAACTGGCAGTGAAGAACAAGTGTCTAGGAGGGCTGCTTCTTTGTCAGTCCTGGTAGATTCCACTGCCAAGGAACCTGGCCAGCCGTGCTAGAAAAGTAGCTGGCGAACAACCTTCTTGCAGCACCTGCATCACCATCGTAGTTTCGTGCCTGTGTTGGAGCCATGGCAAAGAAACTGTTGTCTGGCACATGTTGCACACCATGCCGCCAGCGCCCTCCAACAACGTTTCCGAAACTGTCTTCTCTGTCCAAGAATTGATGGGCATGTGGGTTGTACAGAGTAAGGAAGTTGTGGAGGACACAGGCGGCCTTCACCACGAAGTCCACATGGCTGGGCTGCACGTTTATGGTGCGAAGCAGTATCCTCCACCTGGCAGCAGTGATGCCGAAGGCATTTTCTGCACAGCGTCTGCAGACGAAAAAGAAAAATGTTGCAACAGCGAATGAAGACGCGACACACCATGGTGCCTTCAAGGCAATGGAAAGTGCTTGCAAGATAAAAAGTAGTGGTGTGGTAATGCCGAGTAGTTGTGACAGATGAGCCATTTGTCACAATGTGATGAAAGACTATTTCCCATTTAGTGCAATACTTTCTCCATCTTTTACAGCCCACTGTCAGAAAACAGTGCGAAAATGGGATGATGGAATGAACAATCCAAGTTCCGAGTTCCTTCGCCGTCGCCATCTTTGTTCACTGTTTCCTTGTAGTACGATGTACCAGCTGTCCCTTCATTACACTATTCTGTTACAGGCTGCTGCACTTGAGTATTGTACTGTAATAGTATATAGAGACAGCAAGTGTTCAACCAAATTTATTTTCATTAACCCGTTGTCGGCACAATCGCGTATGACTGAGAAAGATGGAACACCAGACGAGGGCTTATTACTGTCAACGGCAGTAGCACTATGAACTTTGGCTTGTGTACTCAGTGTTAGCAAAAGGCACTCTTTGTCCATTTCTGCATCTTTTATTTTTTCAAATGTTAACTACTGAACTTTGCTTGTATCACCACTAGTTTTTAACCGATGCTGGGCTGATTATTTTGAACCTTGTGAAATAATAGTAGTACGACAGATGCTCTACAATGGCTGGAATAGAAGCTGGAGTGAATAGAATAATACAGAAGGAGTTTCTAAATGCACCTCTTTTCCACTGTCTAAGCCACAAATTTGATCATGTGATCAACGATTACAATTTTTCCGTGAAATGTGAAACATTGCGGAGGTCATCACATGTACAGTAACACTTTTTCATGATGTGCGCTCAGACTGCCCAACCTACTGCATGGTAATATGAGGTGATCTGCAAAATGCAAGTTGATTAAGATCTTTGCTCAGCAATGTCTGGCCGTAGTCAAAGCATTCGAGGCGCTTTCATCAATAGAATCAACCTCAAATGCTGTAACTACACAAGTATTTATGATGAGTGTGAACAGCATAAGTCATGTATGAAATGCAGCAATGACTTTATCACAAGTCTCATCATATAATTTTCTCACTGAAACACATGGTGTGTGCACCTACTATACAAAGACTAACTGCAGGTAGATGTATCCAACATATTGTGCTACTTGCTGGTGACCATTTAGCACAAGTCAACCCTGCACAAAGAGCTTTTTTCGTGAAGTGATCGTAACGCTTTATTTTTGACGGACACAATCTTCTCAGCACTAAGATAATGCAGAGTATCTCCTAAAACTTGGCTACTACTGCCCTGTTTGAAAGCTTAATTTCATGTGCGCAGTTTTAACAGAAAATAGTGCCTATTTTGTGGTAACTCGGTGCTCCAGCACTCCTTCCCACAGCAGAAAAGTTCTGCAAATGCCCTTGGTTGACTAAGATCCACAGGTTAAGCTATCGTGTTCAATCGCACGTGATGGGCCTTTTTGCGAATGAAGGCTATGAAGACATGAGGTTAACGAATCAGAGAAACAATCCAATACCTTGCTCGGCTGAGCCTGTAGTTGAAAATCCTCATAGTGTCATTGAGGCATTTTGCGGGGTAAGGCCTCATGAAGTCCTTACGAAGCTGGAATGCCTCGTCTCCCACAAAGGCATAAGGCACACATGTGGAAGTGCCTGGTAGGGTGCCAACTGCTGGAATGTCAAGGCGGCCTTTAGAGAGGTCACAACCAAAGGATGATTCCTTGAATATTCCCCCATCGCTTTGGCGGCCTTCTGCACTGACGTCCACAAGCACATATTTGCAATCGCTGTCCACCACAGCCATCAGCTCTATGGAAAATGTGCCCTGAAACAATAAACACGACAAAAAATCCAGATCATGACCTATCTGTACAGCCACAGTGAATAACAGCAGTACAATAATTACTATCTATGTTAAGGTTTCACGTATCTTCAAAAGTGTGGCATATATAACAACTATTTGCTTAAACGGAGGCAGTCAGTCTGGTGATTTACTGCACTAAAATTGTACAGTACACCAAGTTACTAAAGACGCAACACCACTTGTGTATGCTTCACACCATGTGTCCACTCTGACTTTGTGAACCCTGTAATTTTACTGCAGTTTAGAATCATCCAAAAACTAACTAGACGAATATCTAATTTTGCCAATCTGATGATTCCAGTTTTCTGATCTGCTCTTCTATGTTCATGTTGCACTTATCAGCTACAGTATTTGTGCAAGCATAAATGAAAAATTTAGTTGAGAATGCACAGGGAGAATCCAGGTGAGCTTTTACCTTATAGTTGAAGAATTTGCTGCCAGATTTTGGTGGACATACAATAGCAACATGCTTCCCGTCAACGGCACCCAAGCAGTTCGGGAACTGCCACCGTGAATGAAATCCTTTGGCAATACAGTGCCAGTCTGCTTTGGTAGGTGTCTGGAAGTACAAACAAAAAATGTCGTACTTTAACAAGAAAGAACCTATAATGCAACAAAACAAATATGCAGAGAGCACATTATTAGAAGCAATGATTTTCAAAACGGTGTTCAGCAAAATCCGTTCGAATAAAAGCCACGTACTTTACACTGCTGTCATGCGACTCTCGCCACTTTTCTTTCTCTCATTACAAGAGTCCCTCATTAAACAGAGGCAGTCGATCTGGTGATTTACTGCACTTAAGTTGTACAGTACACCAAATTACAAAAGATGCATGAAGTTAGGAAAGACGCAACACCACTCGTGTGCTTCACACCATGTGAACCTTGTAATTTTACTGCAGTTTAGAATCGTCCAGAAATCAACTAGACTAATACCTCATTTTGACCATCTGGTGATTTCAGTTTTCTGATCTCCTTTTCTATGTACATGTTGCACTTATCAGCTACAGTATTTGTGTAAGCATAGATGAAAAATTTAGCTGAGGATGCACAGAGAGAATCCAGGTGAGTCCACTAAGCTCCCCAACAATTCATGGCTGAGAAAAAATAACTTAAACATTGTGCTGGGCTAGTTAGAATATGGAACTCTGATGAATTTGCAGTGCTTATGCAAAAAAAGAGAAAAACACAGACACAGAAGAAAGAAAATATTGAATTATGCTGTAAAATAAGTTCAATTTACAGACGTCTTGTAACAACGTTTAAAACGCACGACTAGTACGACTACACATTTCATCATCATTACATCCTGGTGGATCACAGAGCAAGGAGAGCTTGCTGGTATCCTGGCAGGAATTTAGAGAAAAAGTGGGCCTGGGCTTATCACATTGTGAGAAGGTATGTTAGATTGCGAAAAAAGGATGCAAAGAGTTGGGAAGTGCAGCCAAGTATTACAAAAGGTTAGGTGCAGTGAGTGGTATGAGTGTACCTGCAGGTTTTTTAAACACATGCAAGATATTAGAAGTAACAAATACACAAAAGAGTGGCCTACTCTTTGGGCAGAAGAGTCGTGTTTCAAGAAACCAGCAGGGTGGCAGTGAGCATTTATTCTGGATGCATAAGTTTGCAATGCATATTGTGGTCTATCATGTGTTCCCTGCTTGTATTGGGAAACAATTCATTGCTGTCTATCCACCGTGATGGCTCAAATCTATGCGTATACCTCAACGCAACAAAATTCTCTTTACACCACTAGTTGCCGTCAGTCAAGCTTTGGTGAACATGTATTGCAGCAATCAAAAAATATGTGCCATCTCCTCTCTGATTACGAGTTCTCACTTCAATTTAAGGCTGAACCTATCCATGCTGCTTCCAGGCTTACCTACCAGGTAACCAACATCAAAGTGGAATTGCGAACCGCTTACCTTCATGACATGATTTTTTAGCCTTTCCCAGATTGCTTCGCATGTTTCATGAATGCACAAGCGGGCAGTTTCGATTCCCACTCGATACGCCAGAGCAACAGAGGGGATATCTTGCCCTGATGCAAGGTAACTGAAACAATAAACATGAAACAATGAAAAAATAACGTGATTCAAAGCTATCTTTTTTGGCACTTACATTCAGTTAATGCTATGTGGCATGTTTTACCTCAATATCACTAACCTCAAGGTTATTGCAAGCCGTTCACCAGGCTCGAGAGTTTCCCTCGACACGTGGATTTTTGTCAGGTCCAGAGCAACGAATCTGAGCAGCACATCAAAAAGTGCTGGCGTCATTCGATAGAACTTAAAAAAAAATCCATGATCGCCTTCGCGCATCCGTTTCATCTGTTGAAAACAAAAACAGATTACAGTGATTGAACAGATTCTTACAGAGAAAAAAAAATGAACGGGAACCAGCAATGTACCTCTCTTAACGCCGAATCCCTGATCGAACATTCAAGCACATGTGAAATTTCAGATATAATACAGTATTCCTTGGGTGGAATTTTCTCTGCAGCTTTCATTTTATAGCTGAATATGCCCTACGAGTAAATGCATAGAAGTTTGCTGGGGCATACATGCAACATTTCCCAATTGGCTGTGCACTCACTTGCTACTAAAACAAAACGCTTCAAGAGGTCATGGGGTTTGAATACAACATACGTATTATAACTGCTCTATTGTCAAAGGCGTGGTCATCACTCGCTTGGTTTATTTGTTTTCCTTGCATGTTTATTGGTATATCGTATTATTGGCTTTATTTATTTTGCTTTCATTTTATGTCATAGGTGTCATTGCTGTTTATTTCAGTCAGGAGTGATCGAACAGCACGACGTCACGTTAAAATGAGACTGAACGAGGTCAAGAAAGAGCTGAAGAACTTACCGCAGTGTGGTAGAGGCCTTCTTGCTTACGCGCCAAGAAAACAGGGCGAATCCACCAACGGCGAGGCTGCCGCTGCTCGCGTACTTGCTTCCTCTTTTTTATGAGCAGCATGAGGAGCACGAGTGTCGAAGTGAAAACTGTTGTATTCCTGCGGGAAACTGCCGACACCGCAGGCATGGTTGCGAGAAACGCACGAGGAAAGCTTCGTGAAGCAGTCAAACACACGTCCACCCGTCAACAGTAGCACACACGGAGAAAGAACAGCAATTGGCGCGAAGAGCTGATGTTGATGTGGATGACACGCGAATACAGTCGACACTATTGGCTTGATTTCTAATGAACAGTCTAAATAATTAAGAAAAGTGTCAATTCAAATATAAAATATACTATTTTGATTTAAAAAAGCTCCTCCATGGCATGAATAAGAGTAACAAATGTTTGAAAAGTCAATCTTTTCAGGCAATGCTTTGGCAGTTTCACATCAAAAGCTCTGGCAACACTGCGCGTCAGCTAGGCGCGACGCGAGCAGGCGCGAGTGCCGACGCGTACCAGTGGTTGCGCGCCCTTTTCCTCCATAGGCGCGACTAGACGCTTTTGACGCGTAGGCGCAGGCGTACGCGTGCCAGTGGTTGGCACTTAACAGATCACACAGTTGCATTTGTCGTATGCTTCTCGTTAACACTCACACCGGTGCTACAGTGCAATTCATTCACGTAAACACGCACATCGAAGCTTCAGTAGAATTCGTTCACGTAAACACGCACATCGGAGCTACAGCTGAATTCGTTGGTGTAAACACGCATGCCGGATCAATTCGTTCGTGTCAGTGACATCATGCACTACAGCTCAACGGAGTTCGTACGCCGATGTAAACGATGATCACATGTCACTAGCTTGGCATCACACGCTACTGCAAAGGCATCAGACAAGCCTCAAGCACTCTTTCTATGTAATATTTTTTTTTTCTTTTTTTAGCCAGCTGAGACGTAAACAACTTAACTTTCGTTGTCTGAGTTTGTCCCGTCAGCTTCCACCGAGGAATGCAAACGAAGCACACATCTTTTTCGGCATCCGGCTAGTGTCGATCATCCTGACTTGTATCATCGGAAGCATCTTACCACCACAGCCCACTGACTTCGAGCACAACGTATGGAGATGAAAGCACAGGCGCAGTACAATCGCCGATACGATGTTTTCACACGGCCAACGACCACACTGAAACTGGCAGGCACTCGCTAGCAAGCCGGCAGGTACTCGCTGGATTTGTCGGCGTCACTCGCACTCGGCACGAAATTGAGTCACGCTGGTAGCACTCGCAGACATTCGTCGTGTCATTCTAGATGACGAAGCGGTCATACAGGAACGTTTGGAGTAGTTTTCGTGCTTGCCTCTAGCACTCGGCCGTGCCTTCGAAGCGGCAGCCATTAGGCCCAGCACTCGGAGTCATCGCGGCCTCTGGTTGGTTGGCGCGCGGCCTCTGGTTGGTCGGCGCCGCTGTACGCGTGGTGACGTAGCGTACGCGAGGCGAAATATCAAGCCCGGCTTGATCCCTCGCGCCAGCTCGCGTATGCCCCTCCGACGTCGACGCCGAGAGGCGCATTTGACGCTTTTGACGCGTAGACGCGAGCGAACGCGTGCCAGTGGTTGGCACTTAACTCTACGGAGCACCGCTGTCCTTCGGGTCCGCGCAGAAATACGACACGTGGCGTTAACAGCCACAACGCCGAGCCTCACGCCCGGTTCCGCTCCGTCTTTTCTGTGCGGTGGTGGTGGTGAGTGGTTGTAAGGAAGAGGAAAAAGGCGCCTTCCTGCTCTCGTCACTGGCTGCGATCGCCGATGGAACCCGACGGAGAGTTGTGTTTACGCGAGGTTCGGAGGCCGACGATTTCGTGTGTTTCGTGCCATCGTTCGCTTTGACTTGGAAACCGGAACGTCAACATTTGCAGGTGTCATCTTCGGATGACACGTATTTTTCGCCAAAAGTGTTCGATCGCTGCAAGCAACGCTTGTGATTTGTGTGTGCGCCGTGTTCGCGGTTCATTCGTGAGGAGTACTGGGTGATGAGGTGATGACACAATCACAATCTGCGGTGATAAACTTCATCACCGTCATTCGACATGTTCTGCGGCGTGTTCGCTGCTTTGCCGCAAGCAGTATGATGTGGTGACCGCGTTGTGCCCGAAGTGCTCGATCGTGTCCCCAGTTGACAAAGTTTCCTCACGAGATACCGGTCGGGGTATGAGCCTGCGATGTTCTGCAGCGGTGCTAGACGCAAAAGTTATTTGCGGTGCTGTGTGCTCTGAAATGTGCCGTGAATAGGTGGTGTTAGTGGAGCTTTATTGTGTATCTGGCATCTCGATACACGAATCCCATCAAAATTAAATTTGCTCGTGTGTTTTGTTACAAATTTTTTACCGCACTTGCACGCTTTGCTTTTCACAGTGCTGTATTAGATACGTGCAAGAATGTTGGAGTCATAAATGACAACTTCAGGTAGCGTTTATGTCTAACGTTTGAAAATAATACACACAGAAAATTTCAAATAAGGGAAGTCGTGATGCGAAAGTATTCTTGATGTTTCTTAACCACACCGAAACTTTATTGATAGTCAAGTGAAAAAAAATGCTGCGGTTTCCCACAAATTTCCATATTATAATCGAAGGCTATATGCATATAAGGAAAACTACAGTACAACTAACGAAAATTGTGTGTTCAATATAAAATCTGTTAACGTACAACTGTCGCAACAACTTATGTCAAACTTTCATGGCAGTTAAGATGATAGTTACAAAAGCCAACCGAGTTGCCGAAATTGTAGCTTTCCAGTACCTTGCAAATTGGCTTTTGCTCATTTTATTGTTATTGGAGTATCTTTTTGCCATGAACCTTTTATTTAATGCAAACAAAATTGACCCATATTAACCAAACAGTGTTCTTGGAGGCTACTTCCAGTACGTTTTGATTACCAATTTTGTTTGCACCTGGTGCTGGATACCGTGTCCTAAAACTACTTATGCCAGTAAACTATTCCCATGAGCTATTTTGCACTGTCGCTGATAGGCTGAGAAAAGGGCACTGACAATAGACGTCTTCAGGTGTCTTCGACTTGAAACATGACGCACACATGAAGTGATTGAGCATGAGCTGAGGCCTAATCGCCATCTGTATAAAAGAAGCTATTATGGATGTTATTGTGATTTTAGTACGTGAGTTAATCAGCATTTGAGGAATTATTCATCGAAAAACAGCAGAGCAGTGTTAGGTTTTGGATGTAATATCACCCATGGAAAGGCACAAAGTGTTCTTTGTACGTGAGTGTCAGGTGCAGTCAATTGTGTGTGTTTCATGCCATTAACTCCTCAAGTAATCCCATGCAGGTGAAATCTACATAGGACTCATGCTCATTGAACAGAAACGTGGAACGTATTAGATTGCTGCGTTCGGTGTCCAGGGTACACAGTGAAATGCATTAGTTTCATTGCCTCTTCATCGCTGTCATGCATGTTTTATTGTTTCTGAACTATTTTGCTGTTTGTTTCCCTCTATGGTGATGGCATAGCTTTTGAGGGACCGATAGTGTCCTTTGGCGTATACCTGCAGTGGGTTGGAGCAGCTTTAGGTGCTGTTTTTTGTGTTGCACATCATGCGATGTGTTTGTATTACTAATTAATCCATGCAGGTAATCAGTCATGTGCTCTTCTTGATCAAACTATTAAAGCTGCATTTATCTGCATCTCTCACGTACTATTTGTTTGAAAAGTTAGTTACCTGTGGGCTTCAAGTGCATCTTTTGGTGAGGTCCAACTATAAAGTGGATTAATTTGCATATGACGACAGGTCTATACACTACTTGTAGGAGTGTTTTAATTTGAATCTTGGGTGCCCTAATTTTTTATACGTGGACATTATGCAACTGGATGATATGCAGGGGTATGGTTTTGTGTTGAGACAGGAACATTTCACACACTAAAGAATCATAACTTCTCGGTTCTTGTCGGTGCCTAAATGTGTGGGTTTTTAGTACAGGCACTTGTGAGAGCAGATGACTAGTGAACAAATTTGGTGAGGACTGTAAAGTTGATTTTAATGTTTTACATATCTTTGTGTTCTGGTAGAAAGCTATGTGTGTGTAATAATCCAATTAAGTCACTCGAATAGCTGGGCTATTACCCTTATTTTGAAAAACAGGATCAGGTGTGTTCGGATGATCACATTCATAGAGGAGCCCAATCTAGACGATTGTTTCATGGAAGATTTATATTTATCATTAGGTTCTGATTGCAAATAATGCAGCATCTGAACTTGTAAAGTATAATCGAAGCCTTTGTCGGACAAATCCAAGCCCAGTAAAGCAGCTTGCATATCATCCTTGACATTATGCGCAAAAGGCATAGCATATTTATTACATACTCTAAAGGGATATTGTGGATTATTCTCCTCGTGTTCTATAATACAACCTGAAATAATACTATTATGAACACTATGGCAGGGAATACGAAGTGCATGTCAAATAGCCTCGAACACGCTGCTGCATGGTTCATGGCAGCAGCTGATGGAAACACTGGAAAGGGTGTAAAATCGAAGACTTCGTTTGTCGATGAATGAGTTTTGTTGATGAAAAGACCTGAAGAGATCAAGCAGCGAGTCTCAACACTGCCATTTATTCTAGTGAAAAAGCGCAAAGATCCTCGTTCCATGCTTCATCCCTCGTTTTTCTGTTTTTTAGCGTGCGCTACGTTCTCTGTTTTTAACAAAGAGCATCATGGTTCTACTAAGCCTTGCCACTGCCGCCTTGCTAGTGCTGATACAAAACAGCAGCTGATTGTATCACTAGCTGCTTGTGAATTTAATGTGATGATGAAGCATAGTGAAGCGACAGCCATTCCTATCCACTCGTGTTCTCTCTCATACTGCTCGCAATAATACACTGGTGCTCTTGCTCTCTGCACCCATCGCAATGCAGGCAGCATGACAAGAATCAAAACTTTCCTCGTGCTTAGCAGCACGACACTTGGCCTGCTAAGCTACTCAGACACCCATGTTACAATAATGAGTACAGTTGTCAAAAAGTCTGATACAGCAAACAATTATTCTAGGTTTTCATTAATGAGTCACAGAACATTCCAGCACTACTTAGGTGTTTGGTTATGTACTGCACTATTTCCATCATGCTTGTAATCGGTATCACCCCTTTTCCAACCACACTTTTTGCCGGAAGCAATAAAAAAATACTGATTTATTTTATTTCCATATTTGATATTATGTGTCTTTATACAACAAGCAAATTTTTTTGTGAATGTGCAGAGGATTGATTACTTTTCCTTGCACCACAGAAAGTGTTTTAACGTCTCCAGCCATCAGTGCAGAAGATGTTCAACTAAAATTTCAAGAATAATGTGCAGGGACAAGCGAGCCAGTGAATAAAGCCTGTGGGGATTTGTTTACATGTACCAGCACCAACTAGAATTTAAAGTATAATGTGTAGTGAAAAGCGAGCCAGTGAATAAAGCCTGTGGGGGTTTGTTTGCATATACCAGTATTCACTGCTGATAGACGTTAAAAAGCTGTGAGAATTTTATACATAAAATTTAGAAATGAAGGGCTATTCTGTGTAGTTAGAGCCGCACTCTCGGCAGAAGTGAAATTCCTCATTTCACTACGCTCAGGCAAGCATGCGTTTTGTTATTCCTCTTTTTCTAAATAGAGCTGCAGCTATTTTTATTTCGCAGTTGCCATATTTCATTCCTATCTTTATCACAAAATGCACGCTTTGAGTGTATTTCTATTGCACGCTTTGAGCGTATTCCCAAGTACTATCTGTTTGAAAAATTAGTTACCTGTGTGGTTCAAGTACATCTTTTGGTGACGTGCAACTACTAAGTGGCTTAATTTGCGTGAGCTGACAGGTTAACTTGTTGGAGTGTTTTAATTTGAATTTTGGGTACCTTCATTTTTGATGTGTGGACGTCAGTTTGAACTGGACAATAAGCATGCGTATGGTTTTTGTGTTCAGACTAGAACATTTCGCACATTAAAGAATCGTAACTTCTCAGTTCTTGCAGGTACGTAATTGTGTGGGTTTATAGTACAGGCATTTGTGAGAGCAGAAGACTAGTGAACAATTACTTGGTGAGGACTGTGAAGTTGATTTTAATGTTTTACATATGTTTGTGTTCTTGTAGAAAGCTATGTGTGTGTAAGAATTCAATTAGTTCATTCCAATAGCTGGACTACTATACTTATTTTGAACTGAATCAGGTGTGTTCGGATGATCACAGTCACAAAGAGCCCAATCTAGACAGTCATTTAATGGAAATTTTGTACTTTTATTAAGTACTGTTTGCAAATAATTGAGCAGCCGAACTCGTCAAATATAAATGAAGCCTTTGTTGGACAAATGTGAGCCCCGTAAACTAACATATCATCTGGGACATTATGCACAAAAGCCATAGTACGTTTATAATGAACTGTAAAGGGATATTGTGGATTATTCTCCTTGTGCTCTTTAACATTTTAACATTAACCTAAACAATAACACAAAAAAAGTACCATAGTGAGCACTATGGCAGGGAACGCGGAATGCGTGGCAAATAGCCTCGAACACACTGTTGCGTGGTTCACTGCAGCAGCTGATGGAAACACTGAAAAGGGTGTAAAATACGAAGACTTTGTTCGTAGATGAACGGGTTTTTGGCACGAATACGCCTGGAGATTTCGAACAGTGCGTCTCAACGCTGCCATTTATTCCGGTGAAAAAGTGACAAGATTCTTGTGCCACGCGCCATCTTAGTTTTTCTGTTCATCTAGCGCGCGCTATGTTCTCTGTTTTTAACAAAGGGCACCATGGTTCTATTAAGCGTTGCCACTGCCACCTTGCTAGTGCTGATTGTATCACTAGCTGCGTGTGAATATGTTGTGATAATAAAGCATAGTGCAACAACAGCCATTTCTCTGTTCATCCACTCGTGTTCTCTCACACTGTTCACAGTAGTATACTGGTGCGCTTGCTTTCTGCCCCCATTGAAGTGCAGCCACCATCACCAGGAATCAAACCCGTTTCCTTATGCTTAGCAGCACAACACTTTGCCTGCTAAGCTACCATGGCACCAACATTACAGTGATGAGTACAGTTTTCAATAGTCGGATATAGCAAACAATTATTCTAGGTTTTCATTATTGAGTCACTGTACATTCCAGGACTACTTTGGTGATTAGTTATGTATGGTGCTATAATTACCATGCTTGTAATTGGTATCGCCCCTTTTTACCCACACTTTTGCCAGAAGGGATACAAAAAGACTGATTTTTTTTTTCTTATTTTCATATTTGATTCCACATGTATTTATACAACAAGTAAATGTTTTTTGTGGATATGTAGAAGATTGATTTCACTGCAGCACAGAAAGTGCCACAACGGCTCCAGCCTTCAGTGCAGAACATGTCCAGCTGAAATTTTAAGTAGTAATGCGCAGGGACAAGCGAGCCGGTTAATAAAGCCTAGGGGGGGGGGGGAGGTGTTTACATCTACCAGCATCCACTACTAGTAAAGGTTAAAAAGCAATGATAATCTTAATCATGAAATTAAGAAAAAAAAATGCTATTCTATGTAGTTGAAGCCACACTCTTAGCAGGAGTGAAATTCTTCATTGCACAAAGCTCTGGCAAACATGCATTTTCTTTTTCTAAAGAGAGCTGCAGCTATTTTGAAGTTACAGTTGCCAGAATCCAGTCCTATCTCTATCAAAATGCATGCTTCGAGCATATTTTAAAAATTTTTAGTGCACTATTTGTTCAAACCACGAAAAAACTAGATAACTTATTTAGAGTATCTGAAATGCGGTGTTCTAAGCACTTCTTTGAGTGTGAATGAGGCCTACCTGCTTTCCGTACAAAAGGTATAACTGTGTCGATGAGCTCAGCTCGTCATTGTTAGGGTGAGTGTTGAAATGATGGACACGATTTAAAAATGTTGCAATACATGAAGGTGTGGCTTGCTACAAGGGAAAAAGTGTAACAGTAAGGTTTTAACGGAACACAATAACAGTAAAAACAAAGAATAAATACATGTGTTACTACCTCTCCGAAAAAATATTGCCCAAGTGCTGCAAGCAATGTGAAACTGTGAATGCACTCATATCAATTAAGAAAGCAGGTGAGAAGTGACGTCCCATAGTCCGTCAGCACACATGGTAAGGTTTAAGCTGCAATACATGGAAGGCTTCAACCCATGTGTAGTGCCACTACAATTGCATCATGCCATGAGGCTCAATTTCATAGCTCATTGCACCAAATTGTTGGAGTAAATTATGGACCTAAAGTACCACTGCACAAGCTTCTCAGTAAGCTCATGTCGGCGTTCCTGCGCTCACACAGTGCCCTGTTAATGGCTGCTAAGTTCACTTGTGATCAAATTTCTCAACATTCATTGTTCTGAAGATAGATTTTCATCACAGTCCTTTCTGTAATACAGGATGAAAGTAAATTTGATTGAATTTGTCTTGTCTCTTTCTTGGCTTGTTTCTTTCTACTACAGTTGTTAACTAAAGAAAAAAGCAATAGCTTTTGTTACTGTTCGCCACGTTAAACCAAAAAACCCAGCTGACCAAGGCTTAGCCAAATTTATGGTGCTTTCATGCTGTGAATCAATAGAAAACTGCTGATTGAAGTTGTGCAAGCTACATGTCACTCATATGTTGTTTACCCTGAACTATCTGGAGTTAATGCCATGGCAGAATATTTATGTATTTTGTGAGCATCCACTACCGTACTCAACAATGTGTCTGTCCTTTTTTTGTGTTTGTTACGATTTGGATGCTACATGTTTTTTTTTTTTTTTCAATATGGTCAAGTAACATTCAGACCATTTATTATGTTACACAAGCAATGTGTTTGTATTTGTAAGGCTGAGATTGTAGGCACTGTTACACTTCGTGCAGTCCATACCTTATTGTTGCTGGACCCCTCTTTCTGCAATACTCTCAGGCGATATGCAGGCAACGAATTAAGGAATAAGTTAGTGAATACTAGTGCATCAGCAATGTGGCTTTATAACATGCACTATATTGCATTTCTACTAATTCAGGGAAGTACTCGCAGATAGTTGTGGTAGTTTGGCTGACAAAGCAGGATTGAGTGCACCTAAGGGGGGAGGAGGGAGAATATAAGTGATGTATAGCCAATGGGAACTGATCTCCAAAATGGATTCAGCACGAGACTCAGTGAAACACCCCAGGGGCCCTCCGTCTTAATGTGACTATGTTACTCTTCAATGCCTTAGGTATGATAAAATAGAACCACACACAAGCCACCTGATCTAGGAGCAAGAATCTATGTGGACCTCATCCCATGTTACATGAACTCGTATGTTTACACAAAACAGCAACAAGCCTGAACAGTTGTCCTGCGCAGAAGCCAGTAGGATGCAAACAACTTCTTAACTGATACAGTTAGCGAGAGAATAACTCCAACTATCAGTGCACGCAACGTCTGGCAAGAGTCGTCTTGCGATCATTTAAGAAGAGACCCAACATATGGCCATGGGAGACGTTCTTTGCGATCTTTAATTGGAAACCAATTGGCAACCGTTAAGCTGCAATAGCCAACAGGGCCCTTCAAAAGGTGCTCGATGCATGGCTAAACTCAAGAATTTTTTTCGGGCAGTGTTTATGTGGTAAATGGCTAACTTTAGCCACAGGTAGTTGATGTGAAGCCGTGTAAATAGTTTAGTGCAGCCCAAAAAGTTCAAGTATGAAGAAGCTGTGGAGAGTGTCAGAACCCGCACAACTCTTCCCTTGCCCTGACTCCTTCCACAGTAACCGAGCAGTCTTTATTTCAATAATGTTGTTTTTCATTCTGTTACATGTAGTCTTGAACCGCAGAGGTTAAGTTATTTTGACTGAATATTCATAGATGAATGTGAAGGAAAACTATATTTACATTGGTGACACAGCCAATCCTCATATCATTTCAAAATTTCACGATCAGTGTGTCATATGGAGTGGCAAACTTTGTTTATTGACACCTAGTAAGTCAGTTGGTGTTTACTTTTCACTGAATCAGGTGCAGTATTTAAAAAACAGAAGATCGGGTAAAAGCTTGCACCAACCAATGCAGGAGCAATACAGGGATATGTACCAGCAGAAGTAAATAACTATACTAGCAGAAGGGGAAGTAGTTTATGAGGTAACTACACAAGCAAAATACCAATAATAAATATGTATATTTGTACAAAAGATAGAATTACCTTATATAGCGTTGCAATCATATGCATAAAAACACCAAGGGAAGACATAATGATATCATAGTTGTATGCTTGGTGAAAATTTGATACCAAATTAAACAATTGAAATAACATGTGTATTATAAAAACCATCTAATTAAAGAGGTATATGTTGAATGTGTAGACTTCAATTTGTCATTGTTCATATGCATTATTAGTGGCTGAATTTGATAATTTGCTTAGATGTGATGACCATCAGATTATTTTATTCAGACACAGTTAGTGTTCAAGTGATGGTTCGTTGTGGCATTCAAGCTTGCATTGCCGTTCATGAAATCATTCGGGTGCTGCTACATTCTTCTTGCAAAATTTCCAGTTTCACTTATGCAGGTTAATAAAAACCAGAAAATTGTGAAGCTAAGGAAATGTACAGGGGATCTCAATTGTACCGTTGTAAATGTATAATTGTGATATGTATGTGCATAAAGCAAAGTGGATGGGAAGACAACTTACGCCCAACAGAGACTGAACCTGCCACCTTTAGATAATGCGGGCAATGCTCTCCCGTAACTTGAGTTACGGTAGAGCATGAGGTGCATTATTTGAAGGTTGCAGGTTTGCTGCTTGTTGGTGGAACTTGCCTTTCGTCCACTTTGTTGTTATGCACATCTATATCACAATGACTACAATACATTTAAAACAATATAGTTAACTATCCCCATACCTTTATCGGCTTACTTATTTTGTGGTTGTCATTAAGGTTGAGTTAAACAGAAAAACGAGCCCTTTGAATCCCCTTCTTTTATTGATTACGTAGTTGGCTTGTGTAAAAATCAATGAAATGGGCAATTCGCCATCTTCCTTGGTGTTTTCAGCCCACATTTACTATCGCATCGATCAAAACCTGTTACAATGGGCACATTGCGAAGAGCTATGTACATGTGGGTTGGTAATAAACATGAACAGTACAGTGTGCTGTTTTCATCACACTCTGACCTTGGTGTCAAAGAATTGTTGCTAGTATGGCTCTTGATTGGATCATGGATGACTCTAACTGCTTTTCATTACCATTCAGGCTGCAACTACTTGAAAAATAAATGGTAAACACTTGAAAACGTAGATGTTATGTCGTTCATCTTTCTTTCTATATTCACTGTACACTCTCATATGATTGCTGTCTTTTCTTGTGTCATTTGGGGTGAATCTTTCTGGGTAAAGGGAGCATCTAAACAATGTCTGTGTGCATTGTAGGAATATTTGCCTTTATGCTGCCTCACGTAGTGTACTTTTCGTTATGTTAAGTATATTGTCACGTGTGTCCTGCGAGAAAGACAAAGGTGACAGTGCATACGCAATCTGCACGCTTTTATATAGAACGCAACAAGAAAGACGAGGAACTCTCTGGCGCGCGGTAAATAAAAAGACCGACTCGCTGCTGCTTTGTCAGCTTCTTAAAATACGACCTATGTCTTCCCGTCGCGACAATATGAAATGTGTGCCTGCCCACTGGTCTGTCTATGAGTCGTATTATTGCACAACCTGCAATTATCTCCCCTCACATTCCCAGTTATGTAGGATGAGGAATCCAGCACAGGTAAAGGAAAAAAAAATTGGCGAATTGAGAAAAATGTTAAAAAAATTGGAATAGATCGATATATAGAAGTGCTGGGTATTTTTAGCACAAATGTCACAAAGCTGCAATTTACAATCAATTAAAACTTACAAGCGAAAATCTACTTCAGCACAAAATTCCTATGTTAGTCTTCAGATAAAATGTCACAAGGTAAGGGGGGGGGGGGGGGTTCGGACGTCGTGCGGGGGAGCGCGCATGAGGCCCGGTCGCAGTAGGTTGCCGAGCCCTGGTTTGTGGCTCTGTCACATCGTGCCGGCGCTGCGCACTTCATTACCGAGCCCTGGTTTGTGGCTCTGTCACATCGTGCCGGCGCTGCGCACTTCATTAGAGCGGCCCGCGGCGCTGCTCTAAAGGAGTAGCGTTTCGGGGAGGCAGGGGGGGGGGGAGGGGTAATGAGATTTTTGTCAGTCTCTCTCGACCTACATGTCTGTAACCTCGAAATTGATGGCTGATCGTCATCAGCGCGCCTACTTGAATAATCTGGTTTGGAACGTGTGCGGGAATGTCGTGTTCTAACAAGCTGAGCGCGGGCACGTTCAAGCACGGCGATGTCACGCAGAACGCACCTAGGGCAGATGGAATGATCGCATGCTAGATACGGCTGCTTAAGCGAATATCAATAATGACGCAAGTTAAGGCCCCTCTGTGGAGTTTCTAGCGTCCACGACCGCAACCATGGAACTCATGCCGCTGCAGAACAGAACGTAACAGTGCACGTACTTCGTTTAAATTGAACCCGCAAGGGCAAAAGTGTACGTTTTGTGTCGTCTGCTGATGATAGTCGCCATCGAACACCTCTGTAGAGTGCCTAGAATATTTCTCCTAGTGTCGTGAACGGGCCGGTCGAGGGGAAATGGTATGCGATACAGCCGCCAGGTGGCAGTACCGCTCTCTGGCGCGCTGCTTTTTCGGCAAGCTAAGGAGGCAGCAAGCCGGAGCAGACGCTTTGCGTTGAAATTGCAGTGGTGGTTTCATGGCTTAGCACGCGATTGCCTTGTTATCCTGCGTTTTCCATGCAGACTGTAAATAAAGCGTGTGAATTCGAACGAAATGTATGCAAGCTCTCTGCCTTGTTGAGATTTTGTGTCCTCCTGCCGTGCCGCCTCTTCATAGATTGGCCGCTCGCGCGTTACCAATGCTACTTTTTAAATTGCGGTAATTAAGGGGTGGCCAACCGGGGGCTCCCAGCGGTACGACTGTTCAACACAAAAAATCACACATTTCTCTCCTCATCCGCGACCACCATTCCCTCCCGTAGGCTGCTGTCGCGACTTTGTTGTCATGTGCAGAATCGCAGGCACTTAGCCGCTGCTGCTTCACTGGCAGACCACTCAACTTTTTTTCTAAAGCAGCCCTGGCAATTCCATTGTTGACTGCCCGTAGCTCTTCAATGCTCCTTTGCGCCTTAGCCAGCTTCTTCTTGGCCCGGAACAACTGCACAGACTTCCTAGAAATGCGCTGCTTGAATGTGCCTCTGCGTTTCTTCTTCAGTCTGTTCCGCTGATTTTGAATCAGTCTCCTCAGGTACTTGCACCTAAAGCAAGCTTTCCCATCCTGCGTAGTAACCAAGCACTTGGGCGAAAAACATCCGCTTCCGAAACGGACGCACTTAGTGCCAGCGGCAGGCTCAATTTCGCAGCCGCAACAAAGAAGCAGATCGTCGGCCCTTTTCAGCGAAGCGAGTGCGTCAGTTTCGGTGCTGACATAGTGCTCTTCCACATTTATGCAGCGGCAGTAAGTACTGCAAAGGTACCCATCTGCAGCACCTACTTCATTGCTTGACGAAAACACTACGTGTTTCAACACGCACACGTCACCCGGCACTGTATTGTAGTGCCATGCGAAGCACAATGCTTCTGGGTTACTGGGCAAGCAAATTTTGCTGCAAAATGCCGACGGTGGCGTTATGCTGTGAAACGGGTGCGGCGCCTGTGCTGTTTCCTCGCCAGCGGCAGCATCGTCACAGGCCTGGGAAGTCGTGGGTTCATTCGGCGCTTTACGCTTAGCAGGCGGAGCTGTGCAGTCAGCAATATTCCTCTCTTTTCTTTTTCGAGGCACTGGTTTAGTCAGGTAAGCGGGGCCATCCGGGAAAATGGTAGGAACGGCGTCCGGCGTTAGCGATGGTCGTTCACGGTCGAATTCGACGTCCTCGCCGTTGATGACATGCTTGAAAGTTCTTTGGATGTAGCGATCATCAAAATGACGAGAACACACTACACAAGTTTCGTCTAGAACTTTGTCACCTCTTTTGATGTTTCGCGCCCATTCTTGAAGACGAACAGGGTCTGCCGGAGCCCTGAACAGGCACCTTCTCCTTGAAAGACTTGTACCCGCCTTTGCACAAAGGCACAAAGCACGTTCTTCCTTTTTTTTTCAGGCATAGTCACACACAATCGCTGCACGAGAATTCACGGCACATATTCGAAACGTAGCGAGAACACGCTTCACCACACAGACAAGTCGCCACCCGACACAACGTTGAAAGGCCCGGCCGGCACGCAAACTGACGCGCCAGTTGCAAGTAGCGCCCCCTAACGCTGAATCCAAATCAATTTCCCAGTCACCGATGGGGAAGGCGCCTGTTCATGACACTAGGAGAATATTCTAGGCACTCTAAAGGAATCTTCGATTTGGCTTGCACTAGTTCAGAAAAGTGCCGCAGCGGTGCCAAGCGGTGCAGTGAGCGTGCAGCGCCGGTCGAGCAAGTGCAGGTGCAGCCTCAACCACGCCTCGGCACTAGCCGACACTAGCGCGCGACGGCTACAGCCAAAACGAAGGCGTGAGTTGACGTGAGTGCAGGCCGGAGAACACCTTGTAGTGTAAGCCTAAAATAGCCGCCTCCGCCGCCTTGTCCGATCAATACACGGCCGTGATGGCACTTCTTGTGACTGCGATGGAATTGCTGGACTCGAGCAGCGACGACGATTCCGTCAGCGGTGCCGTTTGCAGTGACTGCGACGATGAGTACGACGATGCGTGCATCTTGGTCGCGTGCGCGTTGGTGCGCGACGATGCCAACCGTGTACCCGGGTACGAAAGCATTATCGGCAGGTACCATGAGTATGAATTCAAGCGCCTCTTCAGGCTGTCCAGGGAGACTTTTGATAGTTTCAGTGCCAAGTTCAAGACTTCAGCCTTCTACCCAAGGGCAGTGCAAGGCCGCCAACAAATCAGTGCCGAAAAAACATGCCTCATAGCGCTTGTGTACCTAGGCTCACAAATATCTATGTACGCCATAGGCGACAAATTCGATGTTACCGAGTCGTCTGTTCATGTTTGTGTGACACGGGTCGTTCACTTCTTACACGCTATTAGCGATGAGATAATTTGCTGGCCTAGTAGCGCGGAAGTGACCCGCATAAAGAACGGCTTCCTCGCCAAAAGTAAAGGCAAGGGCCCAAGAAACACCATCGGCTGTATCGATGGATCACACATCGGGATACTCACTCCAAGCGAATCTACGCAGTCTTACTTCAACCGGAAAAAGTGGCCTTCGATAATCCTGCAAGGAATCTGCGACGACAGGAACAAGTTGCTGAACGTGTTTATTGGGTTTCCAGGTTCGGTTCACGACGCCCGTGTCCTGAGGGAGAGCCCCTTCTTTGCACGCGCAATTCAGGAATGTGAAGACAATTATATACTGGGTGACAGTGCATATCCACTGATGCCATGGCTCATGACCCCATTCAAGGACAATGGAAGTTCTTTTCCTACGTGGAAAAAGAGCTTCAATAAACGACACAGTCAACAACGAGTGCTTATTGAGAACACCTTCGGCCTGCTTAAACAGCGTTTTAGGAGGCTCTACCTTGTTGATGCAAAAAGTGTGCAACAGTGCTGCTATATAGTTATGGCTGCGTGTGTGCTACACAACATGTGCAACGATGAAAGGGACTTCCTTGAGGAACTTGCAACGCTTCCCCAAGAAGAAGATGTGGGCAATGATGAAAGTGAAGGAGATTTTGATTGCAGTCTGCCAGGCTACAGTCAGTCTCTGCGAGAGTTCATTGCAAAGGAACAGTGCTAGAAGTTCATCTTTGCTTCGCGATTTATTCAGTGTGCAAATGTTTTGCGAAGTGGGGTGCCGCGTCTAGAAGCAATGTTTTTTTTAACAAATTAGATGGAGTAGACACTGCTAGTGTTATAAAAGTTTATTGCCCATATTATAACCCGTCCTTATTTGAGAGTACGTCGATCAACCGATCGAATCGCTGCATGCGCTCATCATGCCGCTTTGCCTTTGCCTCTTCCCATTTTTTTCTTTCCTCCAGTTGTTTCACTGCTGCCTCCTCTTGCTTAGCTCTCGAAGCTTGCATTTTTTCTAATGCCTCCAAGAGCGGCGTGACTTGGGACCTACTCTGGCGCTTCCTTTTTGGCGTTGTGCTGCTCCGAACTTTGGATGCTGTGTTGCACTCGACTGGGACTGCTGCATCTTGAGGTGCTTCAGTGATGCTGGTGCTGTTGAAAGTAATTGTACAGGTGCCATGTCATTTCCAGGCTACAGCACAAATTAAGTAATTTTTACTTACTCTGGACTTGCACTAGGCAGGATTGTTTTTCCAGGCTCCAAGAGCAGCCTTGGATTTACACTATGTTCTTTTTCCAAGACTTCTGCCAGCTCTCTGTAATAGACACTATGAGAATCACTGAAGATATGAAGACACAATCGTAACTTACTCTTCATATTCACAGTTCACACGGTGGTGACCTGAAGAATTGTTGTCTTTTTTTGACTTTTTATATGCTCTGTCCAGCGACTTCCATTTGTTTTCCACTTGTGTGGCAGTCACGTTGCACAAGAACTCCGTATTGATGGCCTCAGCCAACTTCTTCCACAGAAGCCTTCTTGTGCTAAACAAAAAAGCAAAGCACAGTTAGTAGGAAAGAAGGAAGCGACGTAACGTGACCCAAGTCTTGCAGTAGCACATGAACCTTTCCTTAGTACTTCATATGTGTAGCTTTCAGGGATAATTGCTAGGGATGTTCGATTATTCGAAAATTTTGGATAATGAATCAAACAGCACTGTATTCGGTTCCTAAGTCGAATCGAATTGCACATATTCTAAGTAACAAATATTCTTTTAATAATCGGCACTGGCGGGAGAACCCCAAAACAACGACAGAGAGGGTGCGACAGAGGGCGCGCGCTGCTCCGGCAAAACGAGGACGAAGGTGCTGCACCCTTTGAACTGGTTCAGCCGGTGCAGCCAAAACGAAGAGACCTTAACCAGCCGAACGGTTGCCAGCACTTCGCGAACATCACGTCGGCCAATCAGCGTGCTCATGCATTCCGTTCGTGCGGCCCCACCGTCATCAGCCTCCGTCGCCAGACTGGCTGAAAACCGGAACGGTCCTGAAACACGGAGCGGAACCGGGCGTGCGGCCGTACCGTGTTTAGGTCATGACTGATGAGCCGCCGACGCTCAAATCAGAACCAGATGTCCACTCGTGGCCCCTCGGAGGCGCCTAGATCGCGACTGCCGGTCGACAAAGCATGGGTGGTCGGCCCGAGCGGTGAGATGAGGGACTCGTTTCACCCCGCACAAGCAAGATTCCCCGAAGGAGGCAGCATCGCCGGGACCATACACGTGTTTATGTATTTGTATATGTGTATGTTGGGGGCGGTGCCAGCATAATGACACTCGTGTGCGCAGCGGGACATGTTATTGGAAGTGTGACAGCTTGGGCTAGTTGGTATGGCATGACGATAGTTATAACGCGAAAACAAAACGATGACACAGAGACATTAGTGTCCTTCTTGTCTCTGTGTCGTCGTTATGTTTTCGCGCTATAACTATCGTCATGTTATTGGAGTTGTGTACGGACCTATTCCACGATCTAGCGATCTGGAGAGATGAGACTGTATTTATTCAGCTCTCGCGGGCTGCGTAGGGTGGTTCACGGAGTTTGTTAAATAGACAACCCTTTGCGATGTACAGCTTTCAGTGTAGAGCTTCGGGCCAGAGAGCCCGTGCCATGTAGATAATGTAAATAAACCCTCTCTACGAAGTTCAACCTGCTCCTGCCTCGACATCTTGATCCCGGATCTCCGGTGCCGCAAACCCCGGTCACAACATGGCAGACGTCGAGGATCGAGCCTGACCGTTACCAGCCAGGCCTGGCCGGGTAAAGTAGTTTTCACGGGGGGCTTGGGCCTGAAGTTCCATGTTAGGGGCTGGGCCCGGGTCTAAGATGGGGCTCGCAATTTGCTGAGTTCTTGAGATCGTTCTAGATACGTTGTGCTGTGGCAGCACTAAGAACAACGGCCGGACTCTGCGGTCCGGGCATGGTTGTCTATACCTTCTGTATGTTCCACGTATTGTAACTAAAAAAAGGCGCCTCTTTCATGCGGCAAGCAATTGGAGAAGTTTTATGATGGACAAGTACTGAACTTCTTTTCTAGCATATGCGGCTACTTGATGAACTAGGTGCTTACATAGTAAATCTCAATATACGTGTCTTTATTGCTTGCATTTGCTACTATTTTTATTCAGGAATGTGATTTGGAATCGCAGTGATAAATGCAACAATAAACTCATATAATAAATATATACCTATTACTAATCATCGATAGAGCGATCACAGAGCTCAGAGGCAGGGTAATGTTGTTGAAAGTTCTTGAAGTCCACTAGACAAAAGGCCTGCGTGTATAGTCTTGTGAAGAATCGCTATGTAGACACGTTCCTTTTCCGTGAATCTGTCATGGCTCTCAGTGGTCATGTGACGGGACTTGGACATCCACAGCCCACATTGTTAACGTCTGAGCTCTCGTCGTGTCCCTCTGTATACATGATAGTGTCGCAGCCGCGTAGGAACGTACAGTAATAGCATTGGTCCATTAGGCAAGGGATGGGGGCAAAGTATATTCGCTTGACGACATATCTGGCTTGAAAAAACACAGTTACGATTTCCCTACCGGATGATGTCCCCTTACTTCGAACTTGATTGATATGTGGGGTTTAACGTCCCAAACCACTATATGATTATCAGAGACGCCGTAGTGGAGGGCTCCGAAAATTTCGACCACCTGGGGTTCTTTACCTGGAACTGTAAGCATGCAATGAGTAAGCGCCGAGAAGCTTATTCGCTCCTTGACTTTAAAGAATGAAACGAAACTAGAAAACAGATCGATATATCTCCATCCAGGTCCGGCTAGTTGTACTACCCCCGAAGTCCAATAATAGGAATATCTAGGGTTTTACGTCCCAAAACCAAGATATCATTAGGAGAGACACCGTACCGGACCCTTGGGAAAGTTCGACCATCTGGTGTTCTTTACCATGCACTGACATCGCACAGTACATGGGCCTCTACCATTTCGTCTCCATCTAAATGCGACCGCCGCAGCCTGGATCGAATGCGCGCCACCTTCTAAGTCAGCAGCCGATTACCATAACCACTGCTCCATCGCGGCGGACTACCCGCGTGTTCCGATCGCCACCCCTTCATTAGGTGGAACATCGTTAGCAAGGCATGCATCATTAGAGCACAAAAAACAAGTAATACAAATGGCTCATAATAGGTTTGTTCAAACTTTCGTAAAAGCTGATTTGTTCATCTCTTATATGGCGACACCTTTCAACGCTCCGATTGCCTGTAGGAGCCCGACTCGCATCGGCAGTTTGTCACGGCGCGGCTCCCTCTATACGTGACGCTGGCTTTCCCGGCATTTGTCACAGCCATGGAAGATGCGGCCCCTCGATGGATGAGCGTGGAGTAGCGCTCGATGCTGGAGCTGAGCTTCACTTATACGGGCCGGCTATGTGGTCCTAACGGCCTCTGCACACGCCATCCACGCCGAAGGGGAAGGTTTGAGTGACTAGGGTTTCCCTAGCTCGCGATGGCAGGCTCAGCGTCCACTCGATCACCAAAGCACTCTTCAACGGTACGTGTCGACACGACCGAGAAAGGTCACTTTTCTTTCTTTTTTTCAGATCGTTTGTGCCGGAATACACCGTTATTTCCGCCCTGTTGCGCGTGTGGCTTTAATTTGAGCTTGCTGTGAGGAACACTTGACATTATTTTATCAAAACTTGCAAGTGCCATTCACCGCGGCATCAGCGTGCGCACGTGGGTGAGGGGGGAGGAGAGGGGCCAAACTACCTAGGGGGGGGGGGGCTCAAAGTCCATGGCTTAGTATTTACTGAGGGGCGTACATGCCCCTCAGTAAATACATGCGTGTTCTAGTGAATACTCGTACTTCGTGCAATCCAAAGCCAACCGGCTGCGCCGAAGCAGCACTCTTCGATAAAAGTATAATGCAATGAAAATAAAATCTGCAGAGCGCCACACCCCGAATTCTCGGCAAGTCTTGTTGCTTGCGTGATATTGCCGGAAAGGTTGCGTGTTTGGCCGACACTACTGTTAGCTTCAAAACTTGGCTTGCCGCTGCTAACTGCCTGATGTCATGCCCCCGAAGAGACCCTCGCAATCCGAACTGCCGAACGAAAAGGGCAGCATCAGTCACGTGCTTTTGCAGGGGCTTTGGGGTTCCTTGGTGACGCCGTCGTCTGAATCGCCACTCATGTGACCGCGTTGTTGAGAGCGAGCTAGAGTTCCTAATGTGCGTTTTTATGCAGCTGTCGCACTTCAAAGATGATGCAGTGTGTTAGAAGCCTACTGTGAGCGTTGGTCTTCACGGGAGTTCAGTTCATATCACCTGCGGTCGAAAGCGGTATTTTTCGAAGCTCGCAAACACTTTTCCGAAAATGGCTGGCGCCGCAGCTTCTCTGTTTTCCTTCGCCACTGTGCGGTTGCGTGTCTCAGTGATGGAAGGCTAGATTCCATAACGAGAACGGCAGTGCATACGACTTTCAATGCGAGGGTGGCGGTGAGTGGTTCTCGGGCATGACGGTCTCAACTATCAGAACGCAGTACGTGGCCCACTGTGCTTGCCGGATCTTTCTGAAGGAATTACAATGTTGCTGGTTACTGTAAGGCGATTTATTGTTCGAATGATCGTATCCTGTTTGCTTTTTGCATGCGGTAACCTCATCTTTGGCCAAGTTTTGTTCGATATGGTCGCAGTCGGTTGACCGGTGCTACAGCGAACGATACTCGGGCTCACCTATCATGACGCACACGGGCTAAGAATGATTCGGAGGCGCTTCTGCTGGCTGATTAGCAAGACCCAATAACATTTCACTGTTACTTTTTGTTTCGTTCTTCTTTTGTTTCATTCCTAGTGCGATTGGAATCTGCAGTTCGGGAAAAAGATACTATGTATGCATGAGCAGGTGTGTTTACCCCCACGAAAAACGTTGTCCCCGGACATATATAGAAGACATACTAGTTTTTTTTTTCATTCAACACGAGTTCCGAAGTTCTCTTTCTAACACATGCCCTACTTTATTTTGCTTCTCTCTGTACGCCAGGACGCCTGCGTAAATTAAGGAGTGACATTTAAGCAGTAATTAAAAAAAGTATTTGTGAAGGTCAGCACTCTTATTGGAATGCGCAAGGACGAACGGAGAAAAAAAAGTTGTAAAAAAATGTCGTGACAAAAGAACATTTTGAGGAAAGGTGTTTGCAAGGTGCGCTTACTATTTTTTCAAAGGATTAATTGTCGCTATAAAATTCACGTTTTGATCAGTTCGGCTTGCACCTTGTACCATCAGGTGGGAGCCATCCGGCATTTAAAGCTACAGAAATAGCCTACTCATTTCAAATCAGTTCGGCTTAACTTTGGTCCATCACCATGGAAGAACGAGTCAGACTTGTTTCCAACTAAACACCAACCTGTGGACACTTAGGGCCGGTACACGCGCTGTCGACATAGCCACATTCCACGTGTTGAGACACCTTCCGCACGCTAGCGGGGGCAACGCATGTACAAGCCCCTAATTAAGACTCCAGATTTCTCCTTTTTACTTAAGTACCAACCACCACTTCCTCTCTCAACCCGCTGACACATGCAACCGGCGTCTGCCATCATGTTCTTCGTAGCAAGTTGATTTTAGCGCTACAAAAGACGTACACATGTGAGAGACACAGAACAGACAGGCACTACTATCAACTGATTCATGGCAAAGGTAGCAATGAAATATAAGCACAATGGTGCGCAGACGCAGTGAACACATATCGTGCCGACCCCACTTATTAGGCTGTACGTGATATCATATTAGGGCGTGTACGTGATATCAAAAAACCTAATTTAATTTCTGGTTGTCGCCTTCTTAGGTTTTCACCTTTTGCCAGTTGCCCAGAGCAGCTGCCAAACAAGTCTAACACAACGGCATCAGTGTGCTCGGCTCGCAGAACTATATATTGTGTCGGTGTAGTTGATTGTGAGCGAAGCTTAATCTTGCCCGGGGTCTAAGAATTTAGAAACAAGCAATAAATAAAAAAAAAGATATTGAAAAACTTCTGTTGGAGTGTCAATCAAACCCATGCAGGCTTTCTGGCAAGCAGTAGCACAAAGCCACGCTATTTCTTCAAACTGCTTTCGAAAAAAAGAAACAGTATACAAATGTGTAGCGCGCTAGTGTGAACTGCCACGATTCTATCAGAAGAAGACAATAAAACACCGAGCACGAGATGGTTGCAGCTATTCTTGTTAATTTTTTCCCTTTATATCAACCACCGCTTTATTGGCCAATCCCTCTAGTCGGCATGAGCCAAATGCAAAGGGTCAAGCAAGTAAGAAAATCCTGTCAGCATAAACAGCCTCCGACGAAATGTACAGTTTGTGGCCTCACAGCACCGACATGTGTCTGCCTGGTTTCATAAATGTGATTTAGTAGAAGGAGCCTCCTTAGCGCCTCTAACATTGTCTCGCTGAAGCGTAGAATCGCGCTGTGTGTCAAAATAAGTCAATTGTGCAACGAGTGGGTGCTTGAAAGGGCCGTTAATTATGATGTTCTCAGACCTATTTAATCATCATCAGCTGTTAAAGCATCAGCAAAGTGATCAGCTGCCTAGGTTCGTGTGTTACCTTAAAGATGCGCATGGGCCCTTCACTATTTCGCCAAATGAAGAATTCTGGTGTGCACTTAAATGTACTTGCAGTAGACATTCTACGATAGTTTGAAGCGCCAATGTTAGGGGCACAGTAGTTCGTTTTCTCACAGCCTGGTTGAAGTACGCACCGAGAACGTAAGCCAGGCTAGCAGTTGAGAAAGCGATGTGCATGGGGCCTGATTACGCTACCGCTTTTTACCCTTGGAAGCGAACCTCAACCGTCCTCAAAGTTTTTGTTTTTCCTTTCTATAGGAGCACAACACACTGCGTCTTTGTCCATTTCTCTCCGAAAAAATGAAACCCTGAATCAATTATTGAAATTTCACGGGGTCTTCAGCGTTATGTCTTTTCAGCATTTAGATTTTTTTGGCATTTTGTTTATTAGTCGTTATAATTTCGGCTGTTCACACAATCGGCCTTTTCATGATTCGACCTACTAATTTTAGGCGTTTTGATAGGCATTCAAAACACCAAAATTTAAAATGACGAATTATCGGAATGCTGAAATTTGAAACATTGGAAAAAGCCGAATTTAGGAAAAACCAAAATTTGAAATGTCGTAAAATCAAAATCGCGAAACATTGAAATATCGAAACGACAAAATGTCTGCACAACCTAAATATAGTGGAACATAAAGTACTTTGCCCGATTGAAGGTTCCGCCGGCTTCGTGCAGTGTTCATACGCTTTTGCACCTTTTTTTCAACAGCAATGTTCTCTTCGCATGCGGTTCAAGCCTTAACAAAAATAAACTGGCAGATCCCGCGTATATAGGGAATCGATTATATACGAAGCACGAATGTGGAAGGTTGATATCTCACTTTAGGATCAGCACAATGTTTCGAGGAGGACGTAAACCATGCCGAACATGACTTCCATGCCATGATTATCACGTTTGGACGTGTCAGTCACCTTCGTCGTCCATTCACGTCACGTAATACCAAATTTGGTATATGTGAAGCTATCGGAACGGCCGTGAGCGCATCATGAGCGTGGCATGTAGTCATGTTGTTACATGACACGCATCTCATGACTATCATGTTTACGCCAGTCACATACCTTCAGGTTCCATTCACGTCCCGTAATAGTAAATTTGTTGTATGTGAAGCTAGCGAAACGGCCGTGAGTGCACCATGAGCGTGGCGTGTAGTCATGACTTACATGACATGCATGTCATTATAACCAGGTTAGGGTCTATCACTTGTGTTCGCCATGCAGTCATGTCATACCATACCAGTTTTGCAACAAGCCATACGCACGAAAGCACCGCAAGAGCAGCAAGACCATGAAATGTAAATCATGACATACATGACATACATCATGATTTTTATGTTATGACTAGTCGCCTATGCTCTTCTTACAGTCGTGTTATGCCATACCAATTTTGGTATCGATACCATTATCGAAACGGCCAGGAGAGCTATAAGTCCTAGGCGGATAGATAGATAGATAGATAGATAGATATATAGATAGATGCCGAAGTTCGCCAAGAAATGCTTCGCATTTAGAACAATATACACATTACTGCATATGTCATTGAATAGAAGAGGGATTCCTTGTATAGCTCGGCATGAGCGGAGGTGTGCCTTGCACTGGCGTAACTGAAATTGAAATGTTGGGCACCCCATGACACACAAGGTTTGTGACGTCACGTGTTATTACTTCTTTTGCAAGTTTTTGTTATTGACGTAACCGATTAAAGTGAGTGTTTCGGCGAGCTGGATTTCGTTATCAAGAAAACTTAGACAGCACGGGAATAAACACGAAGGACAGTGCTTGCTTGACATTTCGTATATTCGTGTTTATTCCAGTGCTGTCGAAATTTTCTTGTTATTGAGAGACAGATGCCAAGAAAATTAAGGCCGCATCGTTATCATATAGACGCAAGCTCAACACGCTGTGATTATGCTGCCTTTATGTAATCAAGAGTGCCATGTAAGTGAACGAGTGCGCATGAAGCTGTGACCATGACGCCACGTGCGAGATGCCTTTCATACAAACAAGCTGTGCTAAAATTTGAAAAGTCGATATAGTGCGGGTTGCTCAGGGAAGCTGCGATACGAATTGCGCGTAACCCTTGGCTTAATAATGAACCTTTTCGTTAGTCTAGTTGGTACATACCTACCGAAATGCAAAAGATGCGTATCATCAAGGAAGAAAAAAATTAACCGGGGCAGAACAGAAGGGCGTCACTCACCACTAACTTTATTCTCAGAACATCAGTGACACATGTAACCGTAGCAACAATGCACGCGCTCATCGCCAAACATGCTCGTCAGAATGCACACGATAGGATTGACAAAAATATAAATGATGAGGAAAAGTCACTAAGTGAAAAATATTCGAAGAAATTTAATTCACCACCATGCAGAGCAACAGATGTCACTAACACGCATATCTCCCTTCTTTTTAATGTAGTATGCTTTCGTGATTTCATGCACTAACCCCCGTATTCTAGAACCTCCCTTCACTCAACGCTTCGCCTTCACTTGAGAAAGCCGATGGGAGCGCCATCTCTAGGTACGGCAAATCACTGCATATCAGTGATAGTCTGCTGCGATTCTTGAGTAGCGCAGCGTCATCTTCAGCCGAGTGGTGGCGCAGTGCTCAGCTCTGTCAAGTGAAGGGTGAAAGCCGAGTAGAGGAGCGTTTGTGAATACGAGGGTAAGGCATCATTATTCTTTCCAAGAACGGATACACTGGAAAACCGAGGCTCACGCTTGCAGGAACCCCAGTCCACAGGTATATGTGCCGAAACTTTATTTTTATCGGAAACTTCATGCTCCCTGATTCAGTCGTTCATTCAACGGCCTGCTTCGCCTATATAAACCCTACTGCATTTAAGCGGAATTTCGTACACCACGCCAACCAAGAAGGCCACATACGGCCTTGCGTGCCTCTTTCCCCCTCCCCCCCCCAAAAAAAAGGTGGTGGGAGGGTCATTAAACCCCTGGCTCTTGCTCTCTGAGCGGTGGTCATGGTCTCTCATCGCTACCTCGATGTTGTCTTCGAGTCCAGCAAAAATGTAAGCACCACACTATTATAACTCATTCGTATAGGACACTAGTACCTGAAACAGCCGACAGTAATTACAGGGAAATCTTTCGTGTTCCAATGTACACTGTGAAATAGCAAGCGCTTATTTACCTAAGCTTTGAAAAAACATCCCCACGAGCATGTTTTCTACCAGAACCTCGAGCTCCTAAACTAGCTTTATAGCTCCAAGGAAGTTTGCTCTTCTACATTCCAGCGAAGGAGTGGGGGGCTTTTAAAAACCCACTGCAGGAATGTCACGCCTAATTCTAGTTGTTCTATTTGTGAGCACACATTTTATGTAAACATTGCACTTGTGAACAAGAACCTATTTAGTGTAAGGATACCATTCTGCTTTCATCACCGTTTGTATTATTGTTTACGCAAGCAACTAAATATTTTGCGACATAAAAAATTGTAGATGGTGTGATGAAGGCTGTCCGTACTTTTTTCAGTTTGGAGTTGCTCCTGACTCCTCGAAATTCGTCGAGTGTAGACGGAAGCAACTCTCTTTTTAAGCTGACAGCGTTAAAGAATCCCTAAGATTGTGTTCAAATTGTTTTGCCTCTAGTTTTCCTAGTTTGAGAGATGGATCCCACACTTATAAAATAAATTGTGCCGGCTGCGGCGGCTGCATTTCCGATGGAGGCGGAAATGTCGTAGGCCCGTGTACTCAGATTTGGGTGCACGTTAAAGAACCCCAGGTGGTCGAAATTTCCGGAGCCCTCCACTACGGCGTCTCTCATAATGAAATGGTGGTTTGGGACGTTAAACCCCACATATCTATCATCTACGTATAAAATAAACTACAATGCACGAGTGACAGGTTTTTCACGTTGTCAAACAGGCCCCAAATCCAGATGCCATATGCGCGTAAGGGGCCGCAACTATTCTAACAACCGCTGGTGAATTTTGCCAAAAAAAGAGTTAGCCTGTAAGTACCAACACATCACAAGCTATTTTTATTACACATTTTTCGCACGAAAACCCCTTTTTTAATCTGCGACCTGGACTGTCAAGCAAGTGCTTCGACGCTCCGCTTGTGCACCGAGCGCGCTTTGCGAGTACATAACTTGCGCGTGACGTCACAGACAGGTTCTCTGAGCTGGGTACCAGAAGATGGCGGCCACCGTGACTTTTTAACGCATTTGAGAGCGCCAGTGCAAAGGACGGCAGTGAGTCGTTCAGCACTCGCATTCTTTTGTGCTTTCCCCCCTTTCGTGCGCTACACAGCCGCGCCAAGGCGGTAGGTACACAAAGAACTAGAAGGTGCACTGGCACTAATCTGATCTCACCGTGTCTTCCTCTGCGCGGTCGAGCAAGAGTGCACGCCGTATCTTATCCAGCTGATATGCCTGAAGATAGTGATAACAGTGAGGTCAAAGCAAGTTATGTTGATTAAAAAATTGGCTCCGTATCTGCATGTAATCTGCGAATGGCGTCCAAAGACGATGGTCTTGCGTGTGGAGAGAGTGAACAAAACGTTTATTTGATTATCTGCGCAAGGAAATCGGTGAATGGTATTCTGGAGGCGCTGCGTTAGAGTGCCTCGAGCGTGCAGCGGAGGTGAACGAGCGCATCAAGGCGTGTCACACGTGAGACATAAGCGCCATCTGGCAGTTTTTTTTTCGAAAACAAAGAGCGTGGCACTGAGATGGGTGAGTCACGATGGTGCCGGAAATTTATTTGCACAAAACCCTAGCTGTACAAGCGTTATCTCGGAAAAGAACCGCGTTAACATACGCAAAGAACTTGGCAGAAGATTAAGATAGCAACCAAGGCGTCACAGAAGACGAATTGTGTAAGTAGGCGTTACGCAATGTGAAATGCATGACGAGTGGATCGCTGAATGTTTCGAACCCATCACAAAGGGTTAAGCCATAATTGTTCATCTTCATCAGCCGCCGAATCAATTAATGTAGCATAGCACTTACCTTGCGAGAGTGCTTGTATTATATTAGCGCGAAGAGTGCAACGGGTTCTAGAGAGTGTGCTCTTCGAGCTTTCGCCTGTGACTGTGCTCTGCTTCGAGCGGAGGTCGGGCGCATTTACCATAATTTTCAAGAATGGTAAAATTCAATATTAACGCTTCTTATGGACTTCCTTTGTGACGGGTATTCACTTGCTTTCTCGATGTAGCATCTCCCAACTATTGAACTGGATTCCTCGTCCTCATACAATCCGCCATACCTAGCTGTTAAAACTTGAAATGTCTTACGAGGCCACTTTTAACATTACGAGTATCTTGTAGTAGTTTGATTAAAGGATAAATCGGATGACATATACTATTTCGAAAAATGTGTTTACTGCACAGATTACAAAATGGGTGAATCCGACAAAATACCCCAAGTCTTTAACCTCACTATACCAACAACGGAGGCCAATGAGGATGACGCAAGGACAACGCAGCCAAAAATATACGATCATTCTAAACAGTAGACCACGCATTTTTCCACCAAGGGTGAACTGATATTGTAAATACAGTTCACCGATTATTCGGGACGGCTCAGTGCTCTCCCATAGTTGAGTACCAAGTACTCGACATCGTGAAACACGCTTTCTAAAGACAAAAAATAGAATTGTGAACTCTATATCCTGCGCTATTGTTAGGAATCAATACATTGCCTCCACGCGTACGCCTGGCAGCAAGGACAGAGTTGACCTTTAGGTAATTAGAAGCTTTGTATGAGGCGCATATAGGCCACACCAAAATTATTCTGCGATAATGAAAATCCTCACTTCGATAACTATGTATCTTTACGTTTTTAACCGTAAAACTCAAGATCTCAAACTCTTTCTCGATGTATCTGATTTGCATTCTCTGGTTGCAATTTGCAATTTCTTGCTGCCATTTTACTTTGTTCAAATGTTATCCTGTGTTCTACTGCCTTAACATGTTTTTATTGCTTGAACTTTCTTTTTCTTGAAGTTACATTGTGAATCACTTTTTATTATGCCCCCCTGCTTGGTCTTTCGACCGCAGTATTCTGCAAATAAAAAAATATAAAATATATATATATTTTGTTTCTGCCCTATACTTGTGATGTGAATGTAGACAGTTGCAATTTTATTCAATGATAATTCTTGATCTCATTAAATCAGTAACACTAAAAAATGTCACGTGGTTCTTCTACATTTTTACCTGATCGACGATGAGCAAAATGTGGAAACTACCCTACGTTTTTTATGAAAATCGCATTACCGCCTTACTACGCTAACCACGCCAAAAATCCCGAAATTACCACACAATTAGGGTAACCACCCTACGGTTGGAAACACTGCGGCGTGGGAGCGTGAGATTAGAGCTCAGAAGGCGGATGCTGTGCACTGTTGCCATGACGGTGCCACGCCGCTCCGGTGGCAGACGATGGTTGTAGCCTGGAGACGCCAAGACTGCCATCCATGTTTTCTATTGTTACGGAAATGCACCAGACTGACAGGAAATCCACACGCCAACCAAAAAGAATGTGATCCTGCCTGGCGCACTCAGAAGTCCACAGTGCACCGCGGCTTGCCAACAACAAAAGGAAATAGTAGCAGATGTACGTCCTACAAATGCGAGCTTCTCAATTGCCCGACGGCAGACGAAACTCTATACGCCAGACGCTCGCTGCGATTTATTTGTTTTTTGCTTCTCCGCGTCAGGAAAACGCTTCTCACTCTTCTCCGTCGAGAGAATCGCCGTTACCATGCATGGAAACGTTGCGGACTTCGCACCAAACGAGGATCAAAGGAATGGTTCCCATGGAGTCATGTATACTGTCACTGGAGCCAGGCACGTAGTGATGAATTTGCCGCCACAACTGGCTGCTTATTAGAAAATATAGGTTTAGTAATCATTAAGGTAACACGTTTGACTGGCTCGTGGAACTTGGTAAAGTGAAGCTAACAACGGGACAGGCGATTTAGAATGACTAATGCTGCTGAGTGAACAAGAGTTATACACTTTTCCAGGAATTATTCGTCGCAATACGGCTACGTTTCTGCATGCATTTACTAGTCCCCATAATTGTGGAAACAGTGATGACGACAAAAGGGCGATCAGCATGACGATGATGATGATACATATCAAACATACCACGCACCCACAATAGAGCATGCACCGAGAATGCTGCGGTTGGCTGATAATGACGTCATCCGTTCAACGGATTTACATAGATAGATATATAGATAGGTAGATAGATAGATAGATACGCTGATGGAACCTAGCCTTCGTGACTGAGTACGCGTGCTGCCCTAAATATTTTCCATTTCCAAACATACATTGTTCCAATTCGAAACGCACATATACACCAACTAGACCTGAAGTATTCGACGTAAAAGATAGATGGACGAACTGAGGTTCGCTGAAAAAGGCACTAAGAAAAAATCACTGCATATCTACAGAGTGAAAGATGATGAGTGAGGCGAAGCGTCCATCAGCCCATCCGTGCTTCCGTCCGTCCGCGCGACTATCCGTGCATCCATCCATGCGTCCGTCCGTCTCTCCGTGCGTCCATCCGTCCGTACGTCCGCGCGTCCGTCCATCTGTCCATCCATCTTCTAGTCTGTCTGTCCGTCCGTCCGTGCGTCAATCTAGTGAACACTCCGCCATCTCGCATCCCCTGTGGCACATACCCGCTCCGCGCGTCCATTCATTCGTCCGTCCATCTGCTAGTCTGTCTGTCCGTCCGTCCATGCGTCCGTCCATGCGTCGATCTAGTGAACACTCCAAGTACCGCCATCTTGCATCCCGGTGGCTATGTACAACGACGGAGGATGGAGAGACCCACGCCTTAAGGAGCTTCACCTTTCCACTGAAACTGATTTTGTACAATCACATCCCAGCCACAGTAGCAAACTGCACTTGACAACATGCGCACAAGTATACATAGACACCAAGTAAGCTTCTTCAGACACAGCTCATAAGCTTCTTGAGACACAGCTTCAGACAGATCTAGCGGCTATGCACGTTTTGCGGTTCTGTACCATTTGTCATAAGTTATTGAAGCCTGATACGCAGGGTAAGGACCTGAAACGTGTGGTACTCCATAAAACCGCTTGCCTGCCTCGTAATATTCTTTCCAAGAAGCTTTTAGCTTGTACGTGTACTTCTTTGTCTTACCTCGTTACCGGATGTGTTACCGGTCTTCGCGGAACGGAAACCTTTATGTAACGTAAACTACCCGCCAGATAGGCCTTACGTTTCTCGCCCTATCTCCCAAATTCACCTTCGTTCGTAGGAACTCGTGGTATCCACACTGCGGAGACTCGAGCCGTCGCATTAAAATAAGCCGAAGTGCGAGCGCCAATAGCGATTACAATGTTTCAGCCGGATTACCAAGGCTAATATGCCCTATAGAACATAGACGCCGTAAACGTGCGAGCCCCTGATACGCTGGATAGGTGGCACCATCTAGATGGGCCATAGTGAACCAGGTAATATTAGGCATCGAGGAGGCAGGGTCTCCGGTTTTCCTCGGGGGCAGCGTAGTCCCAGGCCATGAATTTGCTAGTTTTCATAAAGTTGTTATCACCCCCACACATCGCAGCTACGATTTTTGCCATTGTTACTTTTCGTAGCCGCAGCGTGCCATGGTGCCCCTAGATATAAAATGCTTGCGATATGTGTTGTCGGGCAGATGGGTCATTATCTGCAGCACGCACGCTGGAAGCAGGGTGAGGAGAGCACATGCGCATTGCACATGCGCGGGACGAGCGTCAGCATCCAAAAAGCCACAGTGGACGGAAAAGTGGCTGGCAGATAAGAAGGGGTGCGGGAAGAGCCCGGGGTTTTTTTTGGTGGCAGGCCAGCGATGCGATGCAGTGTCGGTTACGCTAGGCGCGATGGGGCTTTCCTCCGTGCGTGCTACAGAGGAGAGGCCACGCTGGTTTGGGGGCGTCGCTTAACGCGAGTCGATGGCTCGTATCTTACGGCGAGTGGCGTGTGAGTTTGATTTCCTGCTGTTATGTTTCGCGCTGGCTTTCCAGCCGTTGTTTCGCTGGATATGTTCCATTGACCGCCAGTCCGCGGGGATTGTTTGTTCCGGCTTTGTGGTTCTCCTGTGTGCGCTAGCGCTGTGTTGTACCAGTCCGGAAGGCCGGTTGTGGTTCTTTCGTGTCGTAAATTAAAGGCGGCTCTTGTTCTCAGCGTTGATGGCTTGTGTCCTGCGAATTATGGATGACGGACCCCCTGAGTGGAGGCGGGGCCTTCAGTGTTTATGACGAATTATCGTTAACTGACTCGTCAAACACGTACTTGGTAACATTTTGAAGGTTTAACGCAATATGCAACATAATTTATATATTTCAATAGTTTTATTATTTTAAAAGTCACGTCACTTACGTGCGGTGCAGGAGCAACTTCTGAGTGAGACTGGCTGCTGCGCCGTGCGGTGCAGGAGACGCTGTCATTTTTTTCAGCCTTTTGCGCATACGATGATACTGTACACATTAAAAAAAGTCTCGTGAGACTGCCGCAATGGTGATTCTATCTTATATGCAAGTTAAATGCAGTTAGCACCACCATTTCTGGTTTGCGAAAACGCAAAGATATACGTGTTTACGTTCGTACGTAAACGTTCACGTATATGAGGAGCTAAAACGTTGAAATAGATGCGTTCCGCTAAGACGGTGAACGAAAACTGGTGTCCGGTAACACGTTAACGTAAAGAAGTTTACGTACAAGAAGTCCCTCCGTGTTCTCATCGTCTCGTGTATTTACGGACCGAGACAAACCCGTACCACAATCTTCGTTTTTCCCGTGTCTGCATAACTTACCGATCATGCACATTTTACTTCGCCAGCGTACGTCGGTGAACGCCGTTGCACGCATTTCAAAATTTCGGGCTACAACAAATCAAGATGTATGTATATTAAGGCCCACTTATACATACGAGTGCTTGCACAGCCGCTCCTGTTGCGTTTGTTAAGCTGCCCCTCTTCAATATATCTCCACGCATGGACAGAAGCTGATATAAGTCCTTTTGAGTCGAGCCACCACACTGGAAGAACAAACGCAGTATACAGGACTTCACCTTTCACCACGGCAGAGAAAATCCAGATTGTACGTTGTCAGACAAATTTCGCCAATGGGATACTCATCGACTTGATGCGATCCCCGCCAAGTGGTTCTCAATCTTCCAGTCACCGCACACATTGGCAATTTGCAGCATAAACGTACGCTCGTTGTCTGCGCACGCCGTCGATGTCTCGCACGATCATGTCGTCTCCGAGGTACCCCTACTGTGCTTAACGAAAACGAGAATGGACACTGCCGTCGAATTGCCAGGACGCAAGTGCATCAGGCCCCGCCGCGGTGGTCTAGTGGCTAAGGTACTCGGCTGCTGACCCGCAGGTCGCGGAATCGAATCCCGGCTGCGGCGGCTGCATTTCTGATGGAGGCGGAATTGTTGTAGGCCTGTGTGCTCGGATTTGGATTCACGTTAAAGAACCCCAGGTGGTCGAAACTTCCGGAGCCCTCCACTACGGCGTCTCTCACAATCATATGGTGTTTTTGGGACGTTATACCCCCCATATCAATCAATCAAGTGCATCAGCCTTGCAAAACGGCAAAACCGCCGAGCTGCTGGAGTCGCCATTTTCGAACGCTTGACGGGAGGACGCTTTTACCACGCAGCGTTCCACACCAATTCCACCAGGGACGGATCCAGCCACTCATTTTAGGGGGGGGGGGGCGATCGGTTAAAGTAACACCGGAGAGGGGGGCGTGGTCACATTATTTTTTTTACTAGCAGAAAAAGCTCTATCATAGCATAAATACTGTTAATGTGCACTCAAAGAGATCCCACTCATTTGTCCTAATGGGTGATAGCAGGTGGAGGGCAAGCACAAAGGAGAGGGGGAGGGGGTGCACACCGGTTTTGAGAGGGGCGATCGCCCCTACCGCCCCTCTCCCCCCCTCTAGATTCGCCACTGAACTCAACTCGCTGCCCTAGGTGACTTGTGGTGATGAATGTGCTGTCAAAACATCACACTGCTTCATCGTCGCAGCAGTCTACATCTCGCCGGGAACCTCGTGGAACGACATCATTAAGTTCTTGCTCAACAACTCCAGTGCGATGTGCCAAGAGGATGTGCCGGTGATCGTTACATGAGAGTTCAACGTGAATGTACTTCGATGTGAAAATGACTGGCTTGTGGCGTTTCTTGGCGCCGAACTTGGACTTCACCCATACAGCCAACTACACGTAACAACGCGCGTCTAAATATTGTGTTTAGAGTCTTGCGTCACGAGTGCACTGTGTGCCATTGCCAGATACTTCAGTGACCACAAGGTGGTTGTCGCTGTCATCGAGTGAACTGTGTTTTATTTATATTTACCAGTACGTGTTTCTATCTAATACTATATTCGCTGCATTTAGTTCATACACGTCATTAATTACGTAATTTATTTCGCCATGTGGGTCTTGCACTACTATCATTCCGAACCCACCCGAGGGAGGGCCTTTCCACATACAGATGCGCTCTGCACATAACAAAGTGCCACCAGCAGCGATACACGACGTATATCCCTTAGTAGCATGCGCTGCCCACGGGACGCGCTTCTCATCAAAACGTTGGCCGTCACATGCACGAGCCTTGTTATGCCGTATGGTGAAGTGATGATGCTATATTTTAGTCAAAAGTAATAGAGAAAGAAGCGAGTAATTTTTGTTAAATTAATCAAGCAGTTCAATACATTACTAAATTGCCAGCCAATTAAAATAGCCGTTACGCTACTCATAGCTGCGAATAAAATAATTACTGAAATTTTATTAGTGCCAAGTTTGCTACCAAAAAACAAAGAAAAAAAAAACATACCCTACTCCCCTGTCCCATTACTCGCCCGTACACGCTGTCCTTTCGAAAACCTTATGGAAAACTTGAATCCAGAGTAAACTCGGCGCATGCAAATTGGCTGATCAATGCCAATTATCTTTCTTGAGCTTTCCTCCACCAAGCACGCCCCCGCAGAACTGCTTTGCCCTAATACGTAACATATAACAGAGCGATGCAACTACGATACATTCGAAAAAAGCAACCGTCGCGCAAGTTTTTGAACATTTTTACAGTGCACTTCTAACTCACTCAGGAGGCCCACGTTCGATTCCCGGCATCACAGATGTGTGGTCTCATGGTGTAATGGTCAGCACTCTGGACTCTGAATCCAGCGATCCGAGTTCAAATCTGGGTGAGACCTGTTTTTTTTTTTCTAATACATTTGTTTCTGTTGGCCTTACTTGCAACACCAACCAATCATTATTCGACAATTGTTTTATTAAAACAAGAGAGAGAATGCGGTGTCTCAAAATTACGACTACGAACGCCCCCACCCATTTTTTTCTTTCTTTACGTTAGTATTTCGTAAACCTAATTTTGTCGTAAGTGGCGGCACAGCACGCTTCTTTTTTTACTTGGTCACAGAGACTTGCACAAATGCTCTTCTCGCTCAAAAGTGAAAAGATTCTCCGGCACTCGTGCCGTTTGTTGTGCTTACATTCTCACAAGTTTTCACTCCTACGTTTCGCAAAAAACGAGTACATATGTATATCGCGATCTTGTGCACGAATTGACGCTGCAAAAAACAAAATTCTTGTTTGAGAACACAAAGAAAGAGGTGGCGACTGAGAACGACGGCATGTTATACAACTTCAGCATTTTGACTGCAGATGGCGACACTTGTCCAATAGTTTGACCGTGGTCGACTCGTTGGACGTGAAGGTTTGACTAAAATGATGAAAACCCGCCTCTTATTTATTTAGCTTTATTAATTTAATAATCAAAACTTTGCTGTGAATGGAGATTAGAGTGTGGAGTGGTGGGATGAAATAGAAGATTGTAAGTAGTGCGGGGTTATGCTATAATATCTATAAAATGAGAAAACACATCAGTGTGCAAACCAATATACATATGAGGAAAAAGGACAGTGTGATATTTGAAATTTTGCAATAATGACTAATAAGATACAAAGCCAAAAATTATATTGAGAACTAACAAATGATGCAACAAGGTACTCTGAAACATTAGTTACTAAGGTTACGAATTATTTGTATTCCAAATGCCAGATTTGCCAGCGTTAGATGTATACAGGAAGGCTATTTAGCGAAGTTATGACAACGGTATCCGAGCATGCGATTAGCATTACAACAGCACGGTAGATATGAGTATTTCAATTTGAGTGGTTACTGATATTAAGTGTGAGGTACTTGTGTGAAGATACTCTCCCTGGTTGTACAGGTTATAAACCATTACTTGTGATTTGTCTAGACACACGCATGAATGTACCGCTTTTTTTTTTTTTTTTTGAGGTTCAGTTTCATAAGCCCTGCATTGCACTTGTCAAGGACGGTTAAGGTCAGATTGAAGAAGAGCGATGTCATTAGGTGCAGTTACATCACTAAAAAATCACACAAGCATCGGTACATAAACAAGTTGAGAAAAAATAGGATGGCAAATCGTTAAAGTAAGTTAGAAAGAAGATGACATTGAATGGAGCCCTGGGGTACATCAGAACACACTGCATGTGCTTTAGAATTAGTGCTGTTAACTGATACAAATTGAGAGCAGTTGAAGAAAAGTTTGAATCCAGGAAAAAGGCAGCAATCAAGATTACGCACGTAATGGTCATTTAAAAATGAGCAGTTATTGGTGCACCTTTTGAAAAGCCTGAGACGAAGGAAAATGCAGTCAATAAAATGACATTTGAGAAGAGTAGCGTTCAGTTTGAGTGCGAATAGCAGCAGTGGCGGATCCAGCCACTCAATTTAGGGGGGGGGGGGGCAGTCACCTAAAGTAACATCGGAGAGAGGTGTGTGGTCATGACTTTTTGTTGTCAGTAGCAGAAAAACCCCTTCACCGCATAAATACTGTTAATGTGTTCTCGCAGTGGTCTCACTAATTGGTCCTAATTGGTGATAGGAGGTTGACTACAAGCACTGAAAAGAGAGAGGGGGGTTGGCACACAGTTGGGGGGAGATCGCCCCCTACCGTCCCCCCCTTGATCCGCCGCTGAATAGCAGTGAGTTTCGCATGAGTACGATTTGCGAAATTCATGCTGCGACTGTGTGAAAAATGAATGTCACTCTAAAATAGGTGCGTGTCGACACTTGCACTGTCCACTTGGATGAAATAACGAATCTTTTCACTCAGACGGAAAAACGTGTGTGATTCACAAGCCATTGCAATTGAATACTTATTGTAATAAAACAGAATACTTGCCGCATTAAATTAGGAACTACACTTACATTTTACATTCGCTAAGATGTCTCATGTTCATGATTCATTAGCAAACTAATCAGTTGAACGACCTGCACTTTTGTATACCGCATGTATCATTTATCTGATTTTTCATTTTTCGACTTACTGTACCAATAAAATAGTCACGTATCAAGTTGATGTACTAAACCCGAATTTTTCCATAAATTGTAGGTTTCTTTTCAGGGCCAATAAAACCAAATTATCCCAGGAAAGTTTAATTAAGAGAACAGTGGACTTAACCAAAGGCATAATGTGTGGAGCAAGTGTCGCCCGCTTTACTTACACCATTCGTTTACTAAAGAAAAAGTATTGGCGCGACACTTGCAGCTCTTTTTTATTACTATTACTTTAGAGTCCTGCACATCGAAACCCCCGGAAAAGTACTAACAATTATGAAATGCCCAGAATTATTTATTACAACAATCTCAATTTTATTACTTTTATAAGCAATATTGTCCCACTTTTGTGACCCAGTGGGTTCATGTCTTGTGGCCAAAAGGGTGGTCACATAATTGAACATAGTGGCATTTCGCTGATGCTTCGAATTGCTGTGCTCACTCGGCAGAACAATACGCTGCTAAATAAGGTCACGCAATGATCGAGTAGCTAAACAGAGACCAACCAAGGAACAGTTTGCAAGACTTGATATTTATCATGTAACTTCATGATAATAGATAATAAAGTTCAAGCACTGATTATGATACTTCAAAAATAAAAGCTGTCAAGCGTGTTAACGACTATAAAATTAAGTGATTAGCCCACACTTACAATGAGGCTATCTCATCAACTTCTCTTCTAAAAAAATCAAAGTGGCATACATCCTGTTCTGTTCAAGGGTGATGTGATAAAAATTGTGACGGTGATTTCTCTGATATACCTATATTTCTGAAGTTATTCGAAGGAGAAATGAAAGTCAGCAGCGATTTGTTTCTTTTATTTATAAATACTGCTTTGTTTGTCTAATTGCCGATTTGAATTCCAACGTTGGAGAAGACCTACAGAATCTGCATTAGTCGTGTACATGCAGTATGATATTACAGCGAATAGTGTCAAAATGAACAAACTAGCTTTTTAGGTACAGTAACGAATTTCCGCGAAGTGCTTGGTCTACTGAATTCCTACGTCAAGTGAGTGAGTGAGCGAGTGAGCGAGTGAGCTAGAGAACAACTTTATTCACTTCCTGCAGGTAACAAGGCTGGGTTCCCGCATAGGAGCCGGCCGAGAGACCATGTCTCTCTAGCAGCTTCATTGGCCTGCTGGATCTCCCAGAGTTGATTATTCAGTCTTGAGCTGAGCAGCGGGCTCCACCAACACTCCCGAAAATCCTTATTGGTTGACTCTAAAATTTATAAACAACTGCATCAAAAGTATCTGCCTTGAGATGTTGCGTTCTATTGTTGACACTGATGAAAATAATTAAATGCGAAACCTTTTTTTGCGTACTGCAGGCACATCCGTTCACCCGTCCGTCCGTACGTACATCCATCCATTCGTCCGTCCATCTATCCGTCCGTCCGTCCGTCCGTCACTCCGTCCATCCATCCATCCATCCATCCATCCATCCATCCATCCATCCATCCATCCATCCATCCATCCATCCATCCATCCATCCATCCATCCATCCGTCCGTCCGTCCGTCCGTCCGTCCGTCCGTCCGTCCGTCCACCCACCCACCCACCCACCCACCCACCCACCCACCCACCCACCCACCCACCCATCCCATCCCATCCCATCCCATCCCATCCCATACCATCCAACTTTGGTTAAACCTAAATTAGTAGGGGAGGGTGAGATGGTTTGACAAATATGTCTCGCTGGTCTTACTATTGTAACGGGGAGTATTTAATGAGCGAACGCTGGTTGGGCTAATACTGCACACAGTGTGCACGGATGCAGGACAACAGCGCAGTCCACACACAGCCCCACAACAGCAAGAAATTGGCAGCAAGAAATTGCAAATTGCAACCGGAGAATGCAAATCAAATACAACGTGAGACAGTCTGAGATCTTGAGTTGTATGGTTAAAAACGGAAGGATACAAAGTTATCGAAGTCAGGATTTTCATTATCACAGAATACTTCAAAAGGTAACGCGTTCCAATCATTGATCGTCCGAGGATAGAACGAATTTATGAAAAGTTTAGTACGTGCGAAGTAAGGTTCAAGAGTGTAACTGTGAGTATGTCGAGTTTGTCTTGAGATTCGATTTCTTATATAAGTTTCTGAACAAATGTTAAATTAACGGAAATAAAGTGAGTGTAGAAATTTCAGCCGGCAACAGCTCTTCGGTATTGTAAAGTAGGGATATAATTAATGGCCATGATCGTTGTTGGCGAGTTATTTCGATGGTAGGCATTAAAGATAAAGCGAACCGCTTTTCGCTGCACCATCTCAAGCTTCTTAACATCTTTCTTTATATGTGGGTCCCAACCGACACAGCATAATCTAACTTTGGTCTCATAAAAGTATTGTCGGCCAACGTTTTGATTTCTGAGGGCGCTGTTTTTAATTTGTGTCTAAAAAAACCGAGCTTTCTAGAAGCAGATGAGCATGTTTTATTAGTGTGGCTTGACCATGTTAGGTGGCTTGTAATTGTGACGCCCAAAGATTTATATTTGTTAACCTCAGTCAATGAAGAGTTGTTGAGAGGTGTTTCTTATTTGTATATGCATGACAACTGATTTATCGCTATTTAATTTCATTGACCAATCTTCACACCACTTAGAAATGGCACAAAGGTTCGATTGTAGGCATTTCTGGTCATTCGGAGCAGTAATCGTTTTAAAAAGTATGCAGTCATCTGCAAAAAGCTTTATGTGGACTTGTGATGCGTCTATTGATTCAACAATGCCATTTAAATACACTAGAAATAGAATAGGTTCCAAAACACTACCTTGAGGAACTCCGGATGATACTGGTAGCATACCGGACATGTAGTTATTTACTTTAACATACTGCTTGCGATTGTGAAGGTAAGACCGGATCCAGTCAATGATTTTAACAGATAGACCTAGAATATGTAATTTAGAAATGAGTTTACTATGCGTGACAAGATTCTGCGTCATTTCTGCACCCGTGCCTGAGGTACCTTTCTATACTCGTGATATTACCCCGGGCGACAAAGCACCGTCCCGGTGCCTGCTGTTATTAGACGGACGGGTCACTGTGATAGGGCTTCAGGCGAGAAACATGCACAATGTCACTTCTGGATGTAACAGTGGGGTTCGTAATAGGAGAAATTTCATAGGTGACAGGTGTGACTTGGCGCAGAATTCGGTTAGGCCCAACGTATTGCGATAAAAGTTTCTCGCCCAGGCTGACACGACGGGATGGCAGCCACAGTAGCACAAGAGAGCCCGGAGAAAAAAAGATTGCCCGCAGCTTCCCTCGGGGGAACACTGAGGAGGATGCGGAGCATATAATTGGTTAATGGGGTGTTAAAGTGCGACTTACTTGGGTCGATGGCTAAATTGGTTAACGTGGTTGTGAAATGGGGTGTTAAATTGCGACTTACTTGGGTCGATGGCTAAATTGGTTAACGTGGTTGTAGGAGGGGGTGTTAAATGAGTGAACACGTACACACGTATGCGAAAGGGCGGCGCTGGTCGAAGGGACGTCGATCATTCTGTTTGTGGATTCGTTGGCATTCATTTCACGGCGACTTCGGACGTCGACGCGCCGTACAAATCAACGGACGAGCGGCAACTGAGCGAGCGAGCGCCGACCTTGAGTATATATACAGCGTGACGGCGCATGCGCTGTCAGCTGTCGAATGTTCTCGAAGGAGAAGCGCGCGCGCGGCACAGATGGCGACGGCGCGACGGCGCATGCGCTGTCAGCTGTCGAATGTTCTCGAAGGAGAAGCGCGGGCGGCACAGATGGTGGGCGACGGCGCGACGGCGCATGCGCGCGCGTCAGCTGTCGAATGTTCGAGAAGCGGTGCGAACGGCGCGGACGGCGCACTACAAGGCGCGAGTATAAGATGCTTCCGCATCTAAAATCGACATCCCTATGTCGGCTGTCGTAGAGCGACGTTTGTGCTCTCTGGGACGATGAGAACCTGGCGCGGGCTACTGGTACGTGTGATCAGAGCACGGGAGACGGCATCTTCTGCGTACGAAGTGGTGGACGGAAGGTCATGTGCAAGCAGGGTATCGAAAGTTAGTAAGGGATCATGGCCAAAGAGAAGATAAAATGGTGAGTAGCCGGGAGTTTTATAACACGACGAGTTGTAGGCGAAGGTTAAGAACGGAAGGGCAGTGTCCCAATCGGTGTGGTCGTCAGAAACATACATAGCAAGCATGTCCGTCAGTGTGCAGTTGAGGCGTTCAGTAAGTCCGTTAGTCTGAGCATGGTAAGGAGTCGTAAAGTTGTGCTGCGTAGCACAGGATCTAAGGAGGTCGTCAACCACACGAGACAGGAAGCAGCGGCCACGGTCCGTGAGTAGGTGAGAAGCAGCGCCATGCCGAAGGATGATGTCATAGAGTAGGAAATCTGCGACGTCCGTTGCGCAGCTGGTCGGTAGCGCTCGAGTAGTTGCTCGAGTGTGCGTTGAAGGTGTCGGGCGTGAGCCCGCCTGGAGCCACCGCTGGTGCAGATCTTGGTGGTAGTAGCAAATACTCAAGTGAGAAAAATACCGAGTGGCATAATCCGTAGCTACGGCTATCCATTTGTTTCCCGTGGCCGAAGTTGGGAAGGGACCTAACAAATCAGAACCCACACGATGAAACGGCTCAGCTGGGACTTCAATAGGTTGAAGGTGACCAGCAGGGAGAGACGTAGGCTTCTTCCGACGCTGGCACAGGTCACACGCTGCAACGTAGCGGCGATCCGAACGATAAAGGCCCTTCCAGAATACCCATCGGCGGACGCGGTCATAGGTTCAGCAGACACCTAAATATCCGGAAGTTGGGGCGTTGTGAAATTCATGCAAGATGTCCTTGCGTAGATGACGTGGGACGATGAGCAAAAGTTCCGCGCCATCGGGTTGTAAGTTGCGGTGGTACAAAACGTTGTCTTGAAGGAAAACAGGCTCAGTGAAGGGTCTTCATGGCTGGATTGAAGACGGTTAATCATCGATAGCAGCGATGGGTCTCGGCGTTGTTCGTCGGCTATTTGCAGAAAATCTATTATGGCTAGAATGTTGGCATGAGCTTCCAACTCAGAGGAGTTGGGTGTATGAACAGGGTGTCGAGATAAGCAGTCGGAATCACTGTGAAGCTTGCCAGACTTGTACACAACAAAGAACGTGTACTCCTGCAATGGCAATGCCCATCGCCCGAGTCTTCCTGTAGGATCCTTAAAGGTTGACAGCCAGCAGAGCGCATGGTGGTCTGTGATGACTGCGAACGTGTGTCCATATAGGTACAGACGAAATTTTGCGATAGCCCAAATGAGAGCCAGGCACTCTCACTCAGTAATCGAATAGTTTCTTTCCGACTGAGAAAGTAGGCGGCTAGCGAACGCTATGACACGGTTTGTGCCGTTCTGTATTTGTGCGGGTATTGCGCCTATGCCATAATCACATGCGTGGGTGCGAAGCTCCGTTCGAGCGGCTGGGTCAAAATGAGCCAACACAGGTGGTGATGCGAGCACAGAAATCAACGACGCAAAGGACTGTTCTTGGTTTTCACGCCAGGAAAAATCCACGTTCTTTTTAAGGAGATCCGTGAGGGGCCGAGCAATTTCCGCGAAGTTGCTGACAAAACGGTGGAAATATGAAGAGAGTCCCAAAAAGCAGCGGACTTCTTGCGTGGAACGTGGGACCAGAAACTCGCGCACCGCGCGGACTTTATCAGGGTTGGGTCGCACACCAGTAGCGCCAACAAGGTGGCCAATTATAGCTTTATCTGACGGCGCTCAAAGGTGAACTTAGACGCGTTAAGCATGGAGCCAGCAGAGCGAAAAACGTAAAGAATGGCCGACAGACGTGGAAGATGGCTTTCAAAGGTTGGAGAGAAAACGATGACATCGTCTAGATAGCACAAGCACGTCGACCATGATTTGATTGATTGATTTGTAAGGTTTAACGTCCGAAAACCACCATATGATTATGAGAGACACCGTAGTGGAGGGCTCCGGAAATTTTGACCACCTGGGGTTCTTTAACTTGCACCCAAATCTGAGCACAGGGGCCTACGACATTTCCGCCTCCATCAGGCACGTCGACCATTTAAAACCGCGAAGGAGGGAGTCCATTATGCGTTCAAAAGTTGCTGGTGCATTTCACAACCCAAAAGGCATGACTTTAAATTGATAAAGCCCGTCGGGTGTTATGAATGCCGTGTTCTCGTGGTCGCGGTAATCGACTGAAATTTGCCAATATCCAGATCGTAGGTCCGGGGAAAAAAATGCTTGGCACCATGAAGGCAGTTAAGTGCATCATCAATTCAAGGTAGAGGATAGACATCCTTTTTGGTTATTCTATTGAGATGACGACAGTCGACGCAGAACTGCCAGGTATTGTCCTTCTTTTCAACAAGCACAACAGCTGATGCCCAAGAACTGGTTGAAGGCTCTATGACGTCTTTGTCGAGCATTTTCTCTACCTCCTTCTGGATTATTTGGCGCACTGAATGATACACACGGTAAGGACGCTTATGAAGGGGACTGGCGTCGCCAGTGTCGATACGGTGGGCTATGACGCTCGTGCGGCCCAAGGAACGGTCGTCGATATAAAAAATGTCGAGGTAAGAAAATAGAAAACCACGGAGCGCTTTAACTTGGGACGGCGACAGGTCCTTTGATATCATTTTGTCTAGGAAAGCTATATTCTGTGCGGCTGCGACAGGTTCGGCTACGGTCTTGATGATCAGGAGGAGATGAAATTGTACATTGCTCCAGAGTGGAGAGTTCTGCTAAGGGAATACCTTGAGGAAAGACCTGGGTTGACACGGAGAAGTTGAGGACAGGAAGAAAGGTCTTGTTGTCGCTAATCCTCACTATAGTATGAGGAAGTTCCGGGAAAGGGTCAGGTCAATGAATGGAGCTGCCAAGTAGTCGCCATCAGGAACAGGTGGGAACGGCGACATGGCAAAGGTACACAGTGGCCTGAGGCGGTAATTGTAGACACTCCACGGACCGTAGCCGTGTGCGAGCTGCAGGAGGGACATCAGAGTACAAAGGCAACTCTAACTGTAAAGTGTCGGTTGAACAATCGATGAGGGCTCAATGCGCGGTCAAGAAGTCAATGCCGAGAATCACGTCGTGTGGGCAAGCGTCTAGAACAGCGAAGAGGACTGAAGTGTGAAGGCCGGCAACAGTGACGTTGCAGTGCACATACCAAAAACTGATGTTCGGCTGCCGTCGGCTACTCGCAGAGTCGAAGACATGGCAGGAATAAGAACTTTTCGAGGCGGAATCGAACACATGATCTCATAATGGATATGTGAGCACCAGTGCCTGTTAAAGCTGTAACAGTCAGGCCATCGATAAGAACCCCAAGTAAATTTCGCCTGGAATTAGTGGTCGGTAGCGGTTTTTTGGTCCGATTTGTCAATGCAGCGCCACCTCCAGGAGCTGCATCTGTTTGTTTTCCGAGAACTGCCCAAATACGCTGGTGACGGGGAGCGACGGCTTTGATAGAAGCGCGGCTGGACTGGATTCCCTGGGTGACGACATCGGCGTAGCATGGTTTGGAGCGTAGCGTAGAACGGCTAGGTGGAAGGTCCTGAAGGTGGTCATCGGCAAAACGAGGTGGTGAATACTGACCATGATCCTGTCGGAGGTCGTCTAGAAAACGTTGCCGGAAAGGCCATCTGTTGCGGCAGTGGCGGGAAATGTGGCCAACGCGATGGCAAGAGAAGCATATCGGTCGATCATCTTGTGTGCGCTACTCAGATGGATTTCGGTAGTGCGATGGGAACCGCGGGACCGACGCGGCAGCAGCAACAAGTGGGGCGGCGTGGTAGTGAGCGTTAGGATTTTAGGGAACTAAGACACCCATGTTGGCAAACTCTTGTCGCACAACAGCCTGAATAAGAGATATTGGGGACAAGTTGTCAGGCACAGGGGGTTGATAAGCGGAAGGAGCCATGGCTTCCAGCTCCTGACGTACAATTCTTGTGATGTTTGGAGGATTCACGAAAGGACTTCGCGCCACAGGATCCTCGCAGGAAGAAGTCGCTGCGGTGTTCGGGAGTCGGAAAAAACGTTGAGTGAGTCTCCTGCTTTTGGTTTATTCGAACCGCCGACATTCACTGACGATTAAGTCAATGGTGGTACAGTTCTTGCATATCAGAATGTTGAAGGCATCGTCGCCTATGCCTTTCAACACATTGCTGACCTTGTCTAGTTCGGTCATGTCTTTGTCGGCCTTCCGACACAAGGCGAGCACGTCTCGGATATAGGTGACGTATGACTCGGTGGAAAATTGAACTCGTGACGCGAGTTCCTGCCTGGCTGCCACTTGTCGAGCAACTTACAGGCCGAAGAAGTCACGGAGCTTCTGCTTGCACACGTCCGAACTCATCAGGTCTTCCTCGTGTGTCTCGTATCAGGCGCGTGCAGTACCTCGCAGCTAAAAGATGATGTTGGCCAGCATAAGTGTCTCATCCCATCTGTATTGCTTTCTGACGCGCTCGTATAAGGCGAGCCACTGGTCAACGTCAGTTGTGTCGGTGCCGCAAAATGTACCTGGATCGAGAAGACGGCAAGGAATCACAGGTGACGGAGCAGGCATATACTGAACGGACGGCGCACTGCCTTCGGGCATCGTGGCGGGACGAAGCTGACGTCCGTTACGGCGATCCAGAGTCGGAATGTTACCCCGCACCTCCACCAAAAATATGTAAAGGGGAGTATTTAATAAGTGAACGTCGGTTGGGCTAACGCTGCACACAGTGTGCAAGGATGCAAGACAACAGGGCAGTCCAGACACGGCCGCACAACAACATCGTCGTCTTCATCCCTTCTTGCTCATTTCTGCACCCGTGCCTGAGGTACCTTTCTATATCCGTGACAATATGAATAAGGTCACAATCCCAACCCGTACATCATCAAACGCTTTTTGACAGACGTGTGGCACATACCCACTGGCAGGTATGTGCCACAGGTGATTGACAGTGTATATCTACCGATGAACGGCGAAAAGAGGAATGGGTTAATTTATTGAAGAGCGTTAAGAAAAAGCTGACATCAGCAGCGTTGACCCAATGAATGCAAAAAAATAAATGTCAGCGTGCCAGCAGGATTGAATCCCAGCATCCTGCGTGGCGATCATGTATTCCATCACAGAGCCATGCCAATGAATGTCAGAACTATACTTTATTTGCCCTTATGTTCGTGAAACATGAATTTTGGTTGCAGTGCTGGCTATCCAATTTTATAAACATGCATTACATATGGACTCGTATGATACAGCTGTCACGTCACGTTAACCTGAATTGTAGTTGGTACAATTAGCGGAAGGTGATTATAGTGGCAGTGTTCACGGTAACATCCTCGCGAGCACCACCGTTTAAAATCAGCTTACCACATCTGGTGCTGCTAATATCCATGTTGCTGTTTGCGTCATCACGCAACGTAAACAACTGGTTATAAGAAAAACATATGCGACTGTTGAACGTATGTCTCTGTTTGCATTTGTACACTTCTTTAGCGTTTCACTCAATAAAAAGGTAGTAACACAATCACCTTCCATCCGCATGCTTCGCATAACCTCAATCTACATGGGATCTGCCGAATTTTCGTAATCGACGGTTGCCTGCAAGTTTCGTAACTGGGACATTATTGCGGAAGTGTTCCTCAATGTAGGGCATTCTGACTTCTAAAAATGAGAGCCTTTCTTGGAATACTTCAACGCAAAAATATTGGCCTGTCTGTCGATTGATCTGTCCATAGCACGATTCAGCGACCCGGCGAAAATTCAAACACTTCCTTGACGCCCAGTCAGCTTGACTTGCCGGCTGTGTATTAATAAACCTAGGCCTTACCAGTTTGGTGAGGCCTAGTCAGGAGGTTTAATTCCTCCTTTTGCCTTACCTCGCAGGCAGACCCTGTATATGTGTATGGCCCACATAAAAAAATAAAGCATTTGAGGTAAACATCAGAACGTAGGTAGAGTGCTTCTTTATTTTTAAAATGCTTATGCACGTCATTCCAAAGTGCTTATTACGCTGCACTACCAACGCGAAGAAGCAAAAAAAAACAAGAAAAAGCAACAAAGAAAATGAAAAATGAACGAAAAAGCCGTTGTTTTCTGCACTTCACTAAAACGACATGGAGCTACCAGGCTAATAGTGACTCTGCGTTCAAGAAAAGCTTTCGTTTCTTGAAATTTCAAGTTTATTTCAGTTATTAATACAGAAAAAGTAACAGTATACAAAGTATATATCAGTATATGTCAAAGTATTTGCTACTGCGCAGTAGCATCACTGAGGCCATCCATCTCTGCCATACCGATTCCATATTCATCATTGGTGATTTCAATTTTCCCGCGATTGACTGGAACCAGTTGTCTTCCCCTTGCCGCATGTCTGCAGAATTTATCAACCTAACCTTAGACTTTAACTTATCGCAAATGGTGAATCAGCCCACTCGTGGTTCAAACATCCTCGACCTAATTCTCACCTCTGCTCCTGAAACAGTAAACACCATGCTGAACATAGATGGATTCAGCGATCACTGTCTTCTTCAAGTAACCCTTAACATTCAACCACCTTTCTCTGGCATTGAACATAAAAAAATCCGCGATTACAATAAAGCTAACTACAGCAAAATCAACTCCGAACTAGAAACCTTCTACAATGACATATTCCTGCCATCCTCTTCCAGTCGTGACGTCAATGATAACTGGATGCTGTACAGAGACAAATTATGCGCACTGGCTAACCGGTATATTCCACTTGTTTCGGTCAAAAATGATAAAACAAACCCCTGGTTTACTAAATCCATCCGACAGCTCAGAAATAAAAAGAAGCGTCTATACCGCGCGGCTAAACGACTTGGTACGTCCTCTGCATGGGAGGCGTACAAAAATGTTCTGAAAATATACTGTTCCACAATTAAATCAGCTAGACTAAAGTATTTCTCTAATGATTTGCCTTCCCTTCTGAAATCAAATCCTAGAAAATTCTGGAATCAAATATCTGCGGAACACGATGTTAAACAGATTTCCTTGCTAGATGATCACCATGCTCCCCTCTCAGATAGTCATTGCACCTCAGCATTTAACACCTTCTTTTCATCCGTTTTCACCCAGGAAGACCACACCAACGTTCCGAACGTTCCCGATCTCAACATAGATTACATGCAACCTATTGAAATAACGCCTGAGGGTATCGCACTTCTTGTCACTAATCTTAAACTATCTACTTCAGCTGGCATTGACGGTATAAATTCCAAACTTCTGAAAAACACCCTTTCTGTTTCTGTTAATATCCTGTATCACCTCTTCAGACAATCATTAGCAACAGGCCAGCTTCCCATTGACTTGAAGATTGGTAAAATAGTCCCTGTGTTTAAAGCCGGCGATAAACATTCACCCGAAAGTTATCGCCCCATCTCTCTCACGTGCATCTGCTGCAAACTCCTGGAACATATAATCGCTTCTCATGTTTTCAGGCACTTAGAATCTAACCATTACTTTTTTATCAACCAACATGGATTTAGAAAAGGTTTTCCGTGCGAAACACAGCTGCTGGAATTTACGTCAGAACTACATTGCAACATGAACAATAACCTTCAGACTGACTGCATTTTTCTCGATTTTTCAAAAGCATTTGATCGCGTACCCCACTGTCGTCTGATTTCTAAATTATCTTCACTCCAATTAGATTCGCTCACTTTATCTTGGCTTCGAAGCTTTCTTTCACTCCGCCAGCAGTTCACGGTAATAAACAATATCCAATCTCCTCTTTCCCACGTAACCTCAGGTGTACCGCAGGGGTGCGTCCTCGGCCCCCCGCTGTTCTTAATTTATATTAACGATTTGCCAATCAGCACCTCATCTCGCATGCGAATTTTCGCCGATGATTGCATTATATATCGCTCAATAACCTGTACCGATGATCACCTAACACTGCAAAATGACCTCAACAAGATTAATGATTGGTGCAAAAAGTGGCTTATGTCGCTAAACAAGCAGAAGTGCAAAATTATGTGTTTTACACGCAAGCAACATATTTCTAGCCATTCGTACATAATTGATGACTACCCTCTGTCCTACGCATCATCCTACAAGTACCTCGGTATTCATTTCACACCAAATCTTTCTTGGTCACACCATATCACCACCATTTGTGCGAAAGCTTCAAAATCATTGGGTTACTTACGCCGCAATTTGCATAGCTGCCCATCCCATGTTCGGCAGCTGGCTTATCAGACCTTCGTTCGACCACAACTTGAATTCGCCGCATCGATCTGGTCCCCATACCAAAATTATTTAATCAACATGCTTGAAGCTATCCAAAATAGGGCAGCCCGATTCATCTCACGAAATTACGACTACAATAGCAGCATAACGGAAATTAAACTTTCCCTTTCTTTTCAACTGTTGAGTACTCGGCGGGATATTTCTCTCCTATGCCTCTTCCATAAGTATGTTTACAGTAACAAACCATTCCCATTCCAACTCGATAAACCTTGCGTTACATCTGGTAGGCTGCATAATAACTTAAGTTTCACGCGATTATATGGGTCAACGGACGCCTTTAACTCATCGGCTCTTCCTCGCGTCATCCGCTTATGGAATGATCTCTCGAATGAAATCGTATATCAATCAGACCCCGAAAAATTCAGACAACTTGTTCACTTTTTCTTTCAGTCACAGACACTTCGATTGGTTCCTTTTTAAAAGTTTTTGTTGCACCTCCTGTATCGTTCCAGTGTAATTATATTCATTCTTTTTTTCCATTTCCTCCCGCTTACAGCTTAGGGCCTTGTGTTCGTTCAGTAAAGAGCACGCGTGTTTTTTTTTTACACTTTGTGACCGCCTGCATTTTCCTACTTTATAATGTTCTTATACACACGAGAAAAACTCTCTTATCGCCCTTAATTATCCTGTATTTATTAAACAAGAACAAATTGCTTTCTGCGCGCTGCTCTAAAATATTTTTGGCTACGTGTGTGCTAGGTGTTTTTTAGTAAGTGTATTGCGGATATTTGTTCTCCTCCCACCAGCAATGTTCGTATGTGTAACTTCAAATGACTTTTTGTACATTTTCTCTTTAGTGATATATAACGCGTTATTTTTTGTTGAGTTCTTTCTAAGTTTGATGTTTCCTTACGGTTTTGTCGCGACACTCACCCTTTGTAACCCCCCTTACACAATGCCCTGCAACAAGGGCCTGTAAGGTATTTTAAATAAATAAATAAATAAAATATATATATATATATATATATATATATATATATATATATATATATATATATATATATATATATATATATATATATATATATATATATATATACAGGAGGAGGTCCGAAAGCACAAGGCTGCAGGGGGACCTCCTGTACAAATGGAGAATACAAAATTTACTCAATTAGCAGTAACAGTGAAAACAGAGAGATGAGTAAATTGATAAAACCAACACTAGCTAAAAAACAAGTAATCAGAAAAGTAGAATAAACAATATAACATGATAAAAACATGCAGTAATTTATCAAATACGAATACAATTGTTTTTTCAAACAAGCCAATTGTCGAGCATTGTTTGATGTGAGATGGCAGTGAATTTTGTAATGATAATGCGGAGAAATATGCAGTGTGGCGACCAAAATTTGTGCGGATAGAAGGTAGTAAAATTTTTTTATTTGAAGCAAATTTAGTAGGATTGAAGTTAGACAAAGCATTAGTATAAAAGACGCTTGATGGGACAAGATGGTGCAATGACTTGAACAGCATCATAATCAGGTGATATTTACATATTCTAACAGTAGAAGTTATCTCGAAGTTATGAAGTAATGATGATGCACTAGAACGTGATGAACTGAAATTCATTAGTCTGATGGCTTTGTTTTGAATATTCTGAATGGGAGATAAGTGGGTCAGGTATGTATTTCCCCAAGTGATGATGCAATAATTATTATGGCTGTGAATAAAAGCATAATATATTTGATTGAAGTTGAAGTGTTAAAGTATTTACGTGCTCTGATTAGAATCCTGACACCAAACGTTAGTTTTTTTGCGTAAATGGATAAGATGATTAGAGTATTTTAGGTTGCCGTCGATAATGATTCCTAATAAAGAGCATTCAGTGTCAGGGTTAATGAGTGGTTCATTTAGTTTAATAGAAATTCGGGAGGGAAGAACTTTGTTAGCTGATTGATTGATATGTGGGATTTTACGTCCCAAAACAACCATATGATTATGAGCCACGCCGTAGTGGAGGGGTTCGGAAATTTCGACCGCCTGGGGTTCTTTAACGGGCACCCAAATCTGAGCACACGGGCCTACAACATTACCGCCTCCATCGGGAATGCAGCCGCCGCAGCCGATATTTGATCCCGCGAACTGTGGGTCAGCAGCCGAGTACCTTAGCCACTAGACCACCGCGGCGGGGAAACGTTGTTAGCTGAGTGGAATATCACGATCTTAGTTTTCTTAGGATTAATACTGAGGGAGTTCGTTAGACACCAGTTTATGATGTTATTTAGATCTTTTTGTAATTTTATTGTTTAAGAGTGAATTGATTTATCAGTGGCTAGTATTGTAGTGTCATCGGCATAAAGGAAAGGCGCAGAGTTAGTAACTGAAACGGGAAGGTCATTCATGTAAATTAAAAATAAAAGCGGGCCAAGAATGGACCCTTGAACACCCTGATTAGTAGTAAAAAACCTGATAAAGTAGAGCGAACGTAAACAGCTTGATGTCTATTACAGAGGTAACTTTTCATGATTGTTAGGGCAGGTCTAACAATACCATTGGCCGTGAGTTCGGTTTCCAGGATGCTGTGATTAAGTGAGCCGAAAGCTTTGGTTAGGTGAATGAACGATGCTCCAGTAAATCACCAGAGTCAGTGGCTTTTTTAATCTTATAAGTGAAAGTTAACAATGCCAGATTAGTCGAAAAAGCAGGTCGAAAACCAAACTGACTAGGAGTTAAAATGAAAAACTTAAAAAGTAATTAGTGATATGTTTCTCAATTTCGTATTATTTTACTAAAAGATGAAAGGATGGCTATTGGGCGATAATTAGATATGAAAGTTCTATCGCCTTCTTTGAAGACTGGTATTATTTTGGCCTGTTTTAGTTGTGATGAGAATGAACCTGTCTTGAATATTAAATTGATTATATAGAATAGAGAGACGGCAATACGGTTGGCAATGAGCTAATTGTTGGACGAGTAAATTCCGTCCAGTCCAGGAGAGGTTACTTTAAGACTGAAATATGCTGATAATTTCATTAGGGCCTGTTGGGAAAGGTAGAAAGATTGTGAAGAGCGTACCCGAGATTTGTTGGATGATGGGGTGTACTAAAAGCTTATTTAGAGTAAAATGAGTTCAATTCATTCGCAATGTCAATTGGCTCATTTAAGACACGGTCAGCAATTTGAAGCTCAGTGATAGTTAATTCGGAAGTGTTCTTGTTTAGGAAGGAGTCAATAATTTTCCATTGTTCTTTAGAGTTGTTACTAGCACGTGCCATTTGTTCTGTGTAATAACGTTTTTTAGCTGCATTTAACAGTCTATTGAGAGTATTATAATAGAGAGTGTGACGATGTTTTAGGCTCACATTGAAAGGACGGCGTTTGTCTTTGTTGTAGAGGTTTTATTTTTTACGCATGCATGTCAATAGGCTGTTTGTTATCTAGAGATTATAGGGTGCTGGGTAGATTCTTTTACATTTGACTACCGTGACGCTATCATGAACGCATTTGCATATGCGAGATGAAAAAAAAATGAAAAGCTATGTTGACATCAGTGCATGTTTCAATGAAGAACAGTTGACATTTGTTACGCGGTTCACAAACTCTTCTTTGTTCAGAATTGATCTAGAAAATCTTTAATCAAGATTATGCATAAAGTTTTTACATGAAAATAAAACAGGGTAATGGTCAGTAATATTTACTCTAAGAACACCACAGTATTCAGGTTAAAGAGAGTTAGAAAGAAAATGGTCAATGAGTGTGCTACTGCGGCCAGGAATGCATGTAGTTGGTAGTGTGATTAAGGACTCGTAACCGAAACCTTGGTAACGATTTGCATACTCAATGCGATTGGAAGTATTTTCAAGTAAATCAATGTTGAATTCCCCCACAATAACGACATTTTTATGTTCACATTATAATGTTTCAAAGACAGCATTGAGACTTGAAAAGAACTTTGAGATTGACGATGAAGGCGACCGATAGATAGTTCCAATGATAAGTTTACCAGTGGATGAAGGCTCCTCTAGTTCTACCCAAACATATTCACAGCTATTGACGACAATATGGAGGTCAGATCTACGTTTATAAAGCATAGTAGGGGAAATAATGATGGCTGCGTCAGCAGGACTACTTGATGTGCAATTGCAGTATTCTGACAAGTAACCTTGTAAGCCAAACAGGTTTTCATCCTCAAGTGTAAGCCGTGTTTCCGAGATGTAGACGAGGGAAAATGAACTTTTGAAAGAGTTTAAAGGAGCGTTTATTTCATCAAGCTTTTTTCTTACACTACGTGCGTTAATGTGAATTCCTTATATGCTAGAGTCGTTCAAGAAGGAATCTAATTTACTGATACTAAAATAAGACGACACCATGAAGCGCAGTATATCCTAGATAGATAAGTGACCAGATCTATCGAAAGATAGAAAGGTCAGCTTCCGTGTGAATGCGATACACCCTGCTTTCGTTAGATTGTCTCGCCTTAATATGGCGATTGTCTGTCCGAAGAAACGCCCAACCCTTCTTTCTCTTGAGGGAAAGAGCTTTCGCGAACAACCTTTTGTTTTCTGCAGTGAGATGGTCATTTACATACAGAGGATAGTGATGGGGGCCTGGGAATCCGAGATCATTCGTGTGCAGTTTGGTCTTGCGAGCTTTGCTTAAAAATTATTGCTTCGTATTGCGAGAACAGAAGTGCGGGATAATGTTCTTTAGTCGTTCTTAGTGGGGACACGATGAATGACGTCGATGTCTGAATTAAGAATAGTGCAGTTGATTTTAGAAGCCACAGCTTTTACTATGGCTGTGCAATCTTCCCCTTGAGAGCACGGAATTCCCTTTAGTTCTACGTCGATAAGTCTCGAGTATAGTTTCAGTTCTGACACACGGTTGCCTAAAGTTTCATTTTGTTTTTCAGACTTATTAGAGGCAACTAACGTGGCGTTCTCGGAGCGTAGCTCCTCAACAAGCCCATTGAGACCATTGACGCCTCACACGAGGCTCTGGACTTCAGCCTTCAACTTTGGCATCTCTGGTTAAAGTGCCAGGAGTTTGGGTTTGCATTCTTCAATGAGTTTAGAGGCTATTTTTTCCAGTTTATTCTCACCCCAGACCTCAAGCTGTTCAATGAGCTTCGCCAACTCGAGATTTGAGGGCATGTTTGTAGACAATCAAAAATAATGAGCAAGGTTGTACAGTGCGGTAGTAATTGCAGAACTAAACCACTCACAGCAGCAGTCGCGGCAACGCACTATGACCAAAACAACAAAGAAAGACACTGACCTGCAGAAGTGTTGAAAATACTTTAGAATAAACGCCGATACGTAGAGCCGTAACTGCTGCTGCCAGATGGCGCCCATATCTCACGCAGCACCTCCCGGATACCATTCAGCGCTCTTCTCGCGCGGAACGTCAAATAAACGTTTTAACACGATAGCATTGAAGTGCTAGTGTCGCAGGAAACCCGCCGCCGGCGTTGGCACCGTTGGTTGGGAGCAAAAAATCGTCTTTCCGTCTGTGACCGAAAAATCAAGTTACCGAGACAGCCGCGGGAAAGCCGCGCATTCGAGAAAAAGAAAGTGCTCAAGGTCACGAGGATCTGTAGTTTCTTTGCCCTGCCAACCCTTCCTGCTTAGTTTCCATCGCTTTCGTCGGGACGAGAGAAGAGATCATGCAATTGTAGCATGCGATAAGCCTTTGTAACTTCACTCGCACTGGACGGATTCTTAAAACTTTTGTGGCGTTGAATTCGTGAGGCAGTAAGCTGTTCTAGTGAAATCATTCCATGGTTACTTGAAAAAGTGTTTGAGGGCCCCTTTAACGCATTTTGTTCGACAAGTGTCACGACGAAAACGATTGATTGATTGATATGTGGCGTTTAACGTCCCAAAACCACCATTTGATTATGAGAGACGCCGTAGTGGAGGGCTCCGGAAATTTCGACCACCTGGGGTTCTTTAACGTGCACCCAAATCTGAGCACACGGGCCTACAACATTTCCGCCTGTGTCGGAAAAGCAGTCGCCACAGCCGGGATTCGATCCGGCAACCTGCGGGTCAGCAGCCGAGTACCTTAGCCACTAGACCACCGCGGCGGGGCCACGACGAAAACGAGCCCATTGCGCTGGTTCAATCTACTCTGTGCGTGTTTGTGTGCGTGTGTGTGTATGTAACAAAACATGTGAATAAGCATGCTTTTAGTTGTTGACGGGTGCACTAGGGGCCGGATTTCGCTGTCGCGTTCAACTCCTAAAGACGAAGCTTAAGGGTGCCGCAATTTCCATTCTTTCTCTCTAGACAGAAGACTGTCGTATTTCGACGACCTTTGACAGCGAAGCAAGCAGGTACGCGGCAAATTTTGTTCAAGTTTACATCAACAGTATAAACCAAATTTCTAGCAGGCCAAGCTCAATTGTGAATGCCGATAACTCCACATTTTACATGGTACTTCGCTCAACGAGAATGCGTCATAGTAACGTAATGCTAGTTCCACTGCATGAGTGATCCACTGAAAAGGACGCATGGTTACACATACTTGGAAGAAATATTATTTAAACATATAAACCTCATCACAAGCGGAACTGGCTATAATGTCAAGTTTGCTGATTGCTTCTAACCACTTCGGATAATTTTTTACTCAAACATGAATATGAACGGGCATATAAATTATATGATTAATAAGGTTTCTTAGTCAGTTGCTTTGCCCTTGAGATGTTGACTTGTGGGTATTCACAGGTGTCTCCAACTAATATTTATCACGTGCTCTGTAACCCATATCTAAAATACTGCCGTCTTCTTTAGAGCACAACAAAAATGAACCTCACCAAACTACGTCAATATTTTTCGGTAACATGAGTAGGGGCGGTGCCCGGATTTTCTTACTGTGGGGGGTACCGACGAAGAGTGTGTCAGAGGTAAGACGAAGCGAACTCTCTACGAGTTCCGTCTTTCCAGACAGGCCTGAAAAAAATGTCAGCGTGCTCTTTGATTATTAGGAGCGAAGCTCCTTATGGCGTGGCTTGGGCGTCCCTCGTATGTAACCACCAGTGGCACATACCCGAAATAGGTATAACACTTGACCTACAAGGTGGTGCCAGTGAGAGATTTCTTCTGTGCGTTGTTTAACAATAAAAAATAGTGCTCAATGTACATGCCAATGGATGCTAATGGGGAATGAGAGACATGAGCATTCGGCTTTTAGTCAACGCGCACGCTGCGATCCCCATTAGCAGCCATTGGCATGTACATTGAGCACTATCGGACAAGAAAGGGATGCTACATTATACTCGCTGGGTGTAACCTCCTTAGCTTTAGAAAGGTTTAGCGAGCGTTGAGCCGCAGTGCCATGAATACAATGAACTTGTATATACCATGAATGAACTCAAGGTGGTTAAAAATGAAAAGTAGATACGAAGCGCAAGCCGTAAGAAAGTAAAAGCCGAATTCTCCTGTCTCTCATTTCTCATTAGCAGCCATTGGCATGTAAATTGAGCCCTATCTGACAGGGAAAGGTTGCTACGTTATACTCGCTGGGCGTAACCTCCTTGGTTTTCGAAAGGTTTAGCGAGCGTTTGGTCGCAGTGCCATGAATACAGTGAACTAGAATATACCATGAACTCAAGGTGGTTAAAGGTGGGAAGTGGACCCAAAGCGCAGGCCGTAAGAAAGTGTGCGTGTGCCACCTCTCGTTTAGTCCTTGGAATGTCCGCTGGATGGCGGTGCTTCTATATGGGGAATATATGATAAAAAGATGCGAGATGGCGGGACTTGGAGTGTTGAATAGATGAACGAACGAACACATAAACAGATGCCTGGATGGACGCATGAACGGACGCAGGGGTGGATGCATGAAAGAACGCAGGGACGGGCGCACAAACAGACGCATGGACGGTCACACAGACGGACGCATGGACGGACGAATGCTTCGCCCCACTCTCCATCATTCACTCCGTGGATATGCTGCCATTTTTTTAATTCCACTTCTTCAACCTTTTCGGCTGTGAACACCCTGCAAAGATTAACATCAGTGCTAGATTGCGTGCGATGCAGGTTCAATACAGGCATGGGATTCACTTCGTCTCCAGGTCCTTCGATGGTGCTTTCGTTGACTTCTGTTACAACCGACACATGTTGGGGTGGGCTAGGCTCACGCTCTTCGTATTTTTTTAGCATATTTATGGGAAACATCTTGGCTTTCCACAACACAACAATGACGTAGCCCACGTGATTACTTCTCACAATCACTGCAAATGGCCCTTTCCATTACATAAGGAACCCATTGGCTTCGGTCAGCAACAACATGAGGACTTTGTCGCCTGAGGTTAATGTTCCTTAGACGGCTCTTCTTGTCATAGTGTGTTTTTTGCTCGGCGCAATTCTTCTCTAATTCTTCATGTGCGATCTTATACGTCTCCTACAGCCGATTACGCAAATCAAACACATAAGTGTGTAGGTCCTCCGTGTTCCTCCATCAAGCCCCTCATTACTCCACAGCTCTCTTGGGTCTGTGAGCGGTCCTCGGACACGACGACTGTACACGAGCTGGAAAGGAGAAAACTCGAGGCTAGCTTGTGGTACTTTTCGGTAGGCAAAGAGCAGCGGGCCGAGATACCTATCCCAGGATTGTGGCCTCTCTTGGCTCATTCTCTTTAAGATCATCGTCAACGTGCCGTTGAATTTCTTGACGAGATCATTCGCCATGGCACGGTATGGCGTCGTCTTGAACAACTTCACCAAAAGGAGCCAACTAACTTCTTTCATTAAGTCGGAAGTAAAGCTTGTTCCTTGGTGTGTAACCATTTCTTTGGGTAACGCGATGCGAGAAAATATTTCAATGAGTGCTTCAGCAACGTGAACGGCGTCGATTTCAGGGAGTGCTACAGCATCCGGATACCTTGTTGCAAAATTGATCAGCGTCAGCACGTATCGAGTTCCACAGTCTGACCTTGGTGAAAAAGAGCCGATCAGATCCACTGCGACTCTTTCAAACGAAGTGCGGATTAGAGGCATGCTGCCCCATGGAGCACCTCCTACTTTGCTTTTAGGTGTTGTCCGTTGGCATATGTCGCAAGATTTCTCGAAGCATTTTACGTCTCCGTGTAAATCTGGCCAGTAAAATTCTTGCAGGATATGATCAGGTGTTCTTTTAATTCCTTGGTTTTCAGCCAAGATGTTTTCATGGGTAACTTCCAAAATATTTCGTCTTAACTCCTTCGGAACAACCACCTGCTTGCAACCACGAAACTGCAATGAAATTGCAATTTGTTGCTGTAGCATTCATTCATTCGCTTTTGTGGCGAAGCAATGCAAAATAAACGCTCAACTTTCTTGGTGAAGACACGTTTCACTTTCGCGTTATAACGATTCTTAAAAACAGGGATCATCCATGTTTTCATGAGTTCTTTTTTTTGATAACTTCTGATTATATGTGCTGCTAACTGTATGTATATGCTCCTGCTGGTTGAATTCCTGAGCGAGTGCGGCTGCACTTGGACACCTTCGCATAGACACTGGAAGTTTCTGCGGCAACTGTATAGGTATACCCAATACAGAGAATGCGCATTTGCCTGCGCATGACCGGCATTGCATGTGTGCTCCAAATCTATGAAGCATCAAAGTTTTGGGCAGAAACCACGATAGCACTGCCCGGAAACTCGTATAGGCGTCTTAAACTTCGACAAAAAGGAACGCGTGTGTCAGTCAGATTTCATTTTCCTGATTGGATTTTGAAATAAGGTTCTTACGTGGCATGTTGTAATCTGCAGAGATTTACAGTGTGATTATCGTTGTCAATGTGATTATACCTTGTGCTTGATGGGTGTATACGCTGACTACAACGAATAAATAAAGTTAGTTGAAAGTTTGCGCTCATCGTGTTTTCTGTGTCCTTGTTAGTAGTCCGCAACTATTTTTGTCTTTCGAAGTATGAACCAAGTAGTCCAGGAGCAAAATTTATTGTAAAGGGTAAAGGGGCAATGAAGAATAATGCTAAAGATATCTTTTCCTGGACTATGCAATATGGGGATTTCTTAACTCTTACATGTTCTGCGCACCAATTTGGTGCACTTGTAGAAAATCACACAAAAATTATGATGAGCGCAAGTGCTGATTAACAACTGAGCTTTATTAAATAATTATGTAAATACACACAAACTAACTTAAGACAGAGCATGGGCGAATTATAACAGCCGACCCCTTTTCGCACACAATGAAATGGTGCTACTCAGGGTTACAAGAATCTTTATGGAACAGATGTATGATTCTTCCAAAAAATAATAAGGAGTGGCAGGGCCAAATTTACGTCCTTCTTTCCGGCAAAAATAGAGCAACAAGCAGAGCATACACTCACAAGTTCAATTGAGGTGAAATTTGCTTCCACCAACGATAATCTACATTAACGTGGTGTGCGACGTATAAACTACGTTTGTAGTTGTACCTACGTGTCTACTCACTCGTACTATCAAAACATGACGTGTTTCACACTAATGCATTGCCTTCCAGTAAACCTCTAAGACAAACCAAACCAAACCAACGAAACAAGGATAATTTTTTTCGGGAGCCGTGTTTATTTTACTACTACTACTACTACTACTACTACTACTACTACTACTACTACTACTACTACTACTACTACTACTACTACTACTAATAATAATAATAATAATAATAATTTCTTCCTACAAACACAGTGTTATGAAAGAGGTGGGAAGAAAAGTGACTAGTCGCTTGACTAAGTTCTCATATCCCAGTAACATAAGACAGATGTAGTGGTTGAGAAAGAACAGATAAAATGGCAGCATATAACTGGCCATAGTTACACAAAATGCAAGCGTATAGACAAATTTAAGCAATTTTCAATAAATGTGGTACCGGTTATATGCACATTTATACGGCAATAGGTGTACATGTAGAAATATAGGAAAAGGAAAACATTAACAGCAAGCGAGAAAAAGAAAACTAATATCATCAAACAGGCAGTTAGGCCAGGAGAAGCATAGCAGGCATTAATCCTTCTCTGTTCTACTACAGCGTTGTAATAATTGCATATGGTGAAATCAGTTGAAGTGGTATGAAAATTGCCCTCTCCGAACTAGCGAAAAATCTCGATGTTCGTTCTTAAATTCCCCAACATATCCACTGAACACCGTAGAACTCACACTACGAATGGGCAACCATAAGTGACCAAAGCGCGCCTGTAACCAGTTCGTGGTCGTCGCAGAGCCAGTGACGTTGTCTAGGCGATGTCTAGACCTCCTCCTTGTCTCTTGTTTCTGCGGCGCGACGGGAAATTGTCGGAAAGAAAAGCTGGGGAAGCCTCGCAGGCGAGTGCGAAGTGTTGTACGCTTTGAGAGTGCGGTTATCACGCCACATTTGACGGCGTTGGCACATTGCGAAGAGAGAGCATGACAGTCGTTGCTGATGCTGAGCGCCCAGTTTTGTCGGCTCGGCAACCATTCCTTCCAGTGGGCGTTATTTCTTCGTAACGCGCTCATGATGTGGCTTTTGCGTTCACGGTTACCTTGCGTGCATGCGTCGCTTGCGATCTGCATAGAGGAGAGAAATTTATGGAGTGGAAGTCAAAATGAATGGTTTATTTATTAGCAGTGATTTATTAATTAGGTTGCGGGCTGGTTACGGTTATACAATTGATGCTATGCTAATGCTGTAATTTCTTCCTGTTAGAGAAAGTGACGTGAGGCCTTGTTTCTTCTATTTAATGGCAGGAATATGTCATACTGCTGCGAGCCCTTCTGCACGTCTGATAGGAAAAAGATGCTTGGGCAAGAGTGGCGATGTGGGCTTGTTGGAAGGAAGGAAGAGCTAAGAGCCTTCTCAATTGACGTGACAGACCTGTACTATTCCCTCCCCCATCCACAAAGGCTAAAATGTGTTGGAAGTAGCATTGGTGAATTTGGTGCTGTTAAGTTTTCTTCTGAGTCAGGTATATCCACTGATAATTTTCTTACCTTGTTGGAATTTTATCTTACTTCGACGTTCATTAAATGGAACAATGATACTTTTTTGCAAAAGCAGGGTATATGTATCGGCTCTTGCATCGCGGCTGTCTTGAGCAGTCTGTTTCTGGCAGAACTCTATAGAATAGTGGCATATCGTCTCGCAGATACGACGGCCAAAAAAGTGTTCCGATATGTAGATGATTTTATTATTTTCATTGCCAGCTCGGGGAAAATTTCCAAAGTGAGAGTACTAGTGTGTTGAATGTGTTTCGTGATGATCTTAAGCCCCTTGAAGTAACAGTAGAATGACCTAGCGACGGACGAATAAGGTTTTTAGATTTAAGTGTTCAGTGTTCTGACAACCAGCTATGCTGGTGCTATGATCCGCGTGCTCAGAAAGCTTTACTCCCATTTCATTCCGGTCATTCCAAACTAACCAAGAGAGCCATCGCGACGACTTGCCTCAAAATCGCATTGAACAAGTCATGTGCGCACCTTATGAAGCAGAGTTTCCATAATCAGATCACACGTTTGCAAGGATCGGGCTATCCGGATCATGTTTCAGTTTCAGTTGCGGAAAAAGAGTTGAAAAGGATTCGTGCAAGGCCAAGCCAATCTAATGTTCATGTCGATTCACCGGCAAAATCAAGACGCACGGCCATAATTCCATATGTTCACCAGCTGTCACATAACCTAAAGAAAGTGGCACTTCGGGACAATATTAGGGTGCTATTTTCAGTACGTGATAAACTTGGGAAATTGTGTGTGCTGACGAATCCGTCACATGGGGAAAGGGTGTTGTGCACAAAAAGGCACACACACAAATTTGTGGAGTGCATTTCGTTTGTCATTTATCTTATTCTGTTCACATGTGGGAAAAATATGTCGGCCAAACCAGTAGGTGTGTGAATGAGCGATTGAGAGAACACAATTACAAGGCGAATAAACTGCCGCCAGAAAGTTTTCTCGCTCTTCACATTCACGAGTGAGGCTGCCGGCCTTTGTTCCAGAGTACAATCATTGTTTGTCGGCATAAGGATGAGATGACTTGGTTGATCATAGAAGCCGAACTTATTGATGCTCTTGGAGATGTATGTATTAGCAAGCCTTCAATTGCCTTGTCACCCAAGGAACTGGCGTTCCTGCGTACGCAGTGATACGTGATTTTATCTGTGAGGTTTTTTGTTGTCCTATTTATTGTTTTTTATTGTAGGTAGATGGCATTGTCATGCATGTATCTGAATTACACGTGCTTATCTGCTTGCTCGCCTGACGATTATGGCTTAAAAGCGGCTTGGAGGTCGAAAATAAACATGTTGTTGATAGTAGCGCTCTGTCTTCTCAGTCTATTCTTTCCTGTGTTCGTTTTTTTCGCCTCGCGCTACATAAATTTCTTTCAAATTGGGCAAGAGACGCGAACATGTGCAGTGGGTGTGTCGACGGTGCCGTGGACTCCGGATATGCGAGTATAAGTGTGACTATAGAATGCTCCGCATTGAATAAAAACCGACAGCCCAATGCGCAAGCGAAATCAGAATGCCACATTCGACGCTAACGGGTTACACGCAAATAAATGGGTCGATTTCTTGTTGCTTTCGTGAAACTACCTCTGATTTACATTGTAACGCTGTTTAGAGAATCATTACAGACGCGCTGACGTGAACACAGCTGCGACGCATAGCGCGACGTGGTTTTATTTCTTTTAGGGAGGAAGCTTATTATAGCATCACTTGGTTAGTCGTTCTTCCATCCGGCATAGCCAGCATATCTACGGAGTGAATGATGATGAGTGGGACAAAGCGTCCGTCCGTCCGATGCATGCTCTAGTGTACCGATGAGAGTGGACGGACATACGGACGGACGGATGGACGGAAGGATGGATGGACGGCTCACCCCACTCATCATTCACTGCGTGAATAGGCTGTGACTTTTTCATTTATCCCTCGCGCGCCGAACCAACAGCACTTTGCTCCTCGTAGAGAAGTCCCATTAAACGTGCCTCATCTATAGAGGAGACCAGATGTGGCGAGCACAGCTGGACGGCAGACGTGCCAGCCTAAGAAGCGAAGAACGCTTCTAAGAAGCAATAAAACCACGTCGCGGTGCAACTGAAATTACATTAGGGTCTCTGGAAGAATTCTTGAAACAGCATTACGTTGAAAAGCAGCTCTAGTTCCATGAAAGCAAAAAGAACCAATTTAATCGAGGGCACACAGTAGAACGCAGCACTCTTCTGACTTCGCTTGCGGATCGAACTGTCCTCTTTCTTTCGTTTTCGCCAATGCCCTCCCCCCCCCCCCCTCCCGTCCCGTGAACTTCAAAGTATGGTAAGTTTCCAGCACATGCGGATCTCTTGCAGAGGCATTGCAATTATAAGTGCCCTAATATGGGTGGCGCAAATCTACAGCAAAACAAAAACCTCATCTGAAAATAAGACACACCAGGATTGTCTTTGCCTTCCGTACTCCTTGACCCGACATTTGTAAATGAGCAAGAAGGTATATAAAAGCGCAAAGCCATTTTTTTTCCCGCCACATAGAAGCTTTGCCAACAGCGCGGTAGCCTTTTCGACCTCACGATGGAGGGCCGTGGTGCTTAGAAAAGGGCGGGCCACGCCCACCTCTGGAAACACGCTCTCTCCGTGCGATTGGGACGGCCGGTAAAAAACCCGTGACGTGCCCGCTATCTCGGAGGCCATGTCCTTTTGATGGCATCCGCGCATGCCTCTGTGGCAGCTACAGAGATAGCACGCAATCTCGGAGGCCATGTGCTTTTCACCCCTTTGTTTTTTCGCATGCAGCCATTTTTCTATGTGTGATCGCATTACCGTGTTTATACGAACGCACGTGATGCGTCGACCGTGTCGGATTGGTTCCTAAAATTACAATATGCGCTAGAATCTTTACGCAAGTGGTTTGTTTTGTCATTATTGGAAACGGCTGTGGTCCTCACGACTGGCTAAATGTGGCCGTGTACATGTTTTGAAAGCGTCGTGAAAGCTAGCTACCGAAGATAGATGGCTAACTCATTAAGTATACTTTAAACAAATTTCGTTTCCGGGTTGTAAAATGTTTTAGCGTGCCCACGCATGCACTCACGCTCACGCTGTAGGTAAGCCGCATTTATGGTTCGTTTAGGAAAGGAATGACAAAATACTGCGTACTGAATAGTAAGAAAAATAGAAGCACTTCATGCATTGAAATAGTTCTGTGCTTGCTGTGTGCCCATTATCCCGCTGTGTGCCCATTACCATTGCTGTGTGCCCATTATCGGAAAGCGCAGCTCCAAAGCTGCGCTTTCCGACACAGTCCGACACAGTCCGACGACACAGTCCTAGTAATGACACAGTAACGACACAGTAACGACGCCGTCCTAGTAAAGGTTTTAGTTTCTATCATGAATGATCACGTTCGTTGATAGTCTCAACTCTTACAAGAGGAGTTTCTGATGCGTTTTTAAAGCAACGTCGCATCTGGCATAGTCAGAACTAAGGAACCCGCGCACATGGGCATGCACAGACTTCAAAAGACAACATACTTTTCAATGGAGGAAAAAATTGTACTGATGCGACGAAGCTCTCCTAAAATAGCCTTTCTGTGTAAAAATGGGAAGTCAACAGTTCTTGGAACGCATCATTAAGCACATTCAGTTGCCAATATAGTTGTTCAAAAGCTCCGTGGCCATAACAGTGCTCTCGAAAGAATGACAGAAATCCTGCGCCTGAGTGAAATACAAGGCCAACTTATCCCCCCCCCCCGCCCTCCTTAGATAATTAAAAGGAGTAGCCTCCGTGAGCGGGGCTGTCAACGCATGTACAAACACACAAAATCATTTTCTCGGACATTCAACAAATACGTATTTAGTGGCGCATAACGATGAGACAAGGCGCATATATATCATGCACACTACTCCCGAATGTTTTCTTTTTAAGCCGTATCTGGCAGTCCATCAGCGCAGTCAATTAAATCATTAGCTTGTTAGATACCTGGCCTAAAAAGGCTCGATGGGACTTGAGTAAGGAGTGCGTAGCAGAAGTTGAGCGAAAAGGCAGCAAAATTACGTAAACTACACACATGTCTAGTAAAGTTTCAATGAAAGACCTCGTAAATGAGAACAAAATGAAAGAAATCCACCTTGCCTTCGTTTTTACAGTATTTTGAGAGCTTAATGAAAAACATAATATTCAACAAATGAGATATTCTCTATATTAAGCCTGGTATTACACACATAGAAGCATAAAAAACATACATTTATTTGACTTTCGTTTCTAGACAACCTACAGAATACAATTTAACAACAACAACAAAAACATATACGCTTTTTAAACTTTTGTTCATAAAAAATCTACAGATTACAACAATACAAAAAAGTCACATACGTTTTTTAAAACTTTTCTTTATAAACAGTCCAAATAATACAATCAGACAAAAATAATATACGCTTTTTAAAACTTTGTTCATAGACAATCTATAGATTACAAGTAGACAAAAATTGATATGCAACTTGTAGTTTTGTTTATGGATTTCAAATAGCTTTTGTTTAGACAGAATGATAAATATACATAAATGAAAATTTGACTACAAGAAGTCTACAGAAGCCCTATAAACTGTCTAAATCAATTTTTTGTAAGGAAGGGACTTTTATCGCTGGTACACAATCTACAGTGCAGTACACTCATGGGCTTGATCGTGGTTCACTTTTACAAATCCATGCTGGAATTTGAGCACAGTAGTTAATACTCAAAAGAGGGAGCACATGTGGGTGGCATAAGCTCTCCGACTGACTTCTGCACCTGTAATTGATGTTCAAGTTCATCGTCAAATATCGCGACCACTAATAAAACATTAACCCACCAATTTTCAATGTTGATCACTCTGTCTCATTGCTTTTCGTTTATTATTTTTTTGCAATGCTTTCCAAAAATCATCTATCAACTTGTTTTGTAGAACACGAGCATCATTATACATAAGCCAGTGTTTCAGTAAGCTGTTGTGCATGCACAAGTGCTCTCTTATTTAGCGCATGCCAAATGTTATATCTTGATAACTGATGGTAGGAAAATTGTTTGCAGTTTTTTATTGAAATCAAACGAGTAACACTGGGACTGTATCTCCTAGTGTTTGTTTGCCCAAACGCAGGGAGTTGTATGATATCTTGAATAAGGTGTGCCGTAAGGCACTGGAAAATATTCCCGTCCTAGACCATCTGGTGTAAAAACAGGTAGGCCAATGACTCTTGCAGTTTCGCCAGAAGTGTCTTCCTGAAAAGAATATCAAACAATGTAGTCCATTAGGCTTTCAGCATTCACCAGATTGAATATTTCACTGAGGAGTGTTGCTCGACTTTTTTTACTACGAACTATTTTTTTGCAAAACGCAAAATAAATAGAAAAATTGAGTTGTTGCTTGCGGAGGTTTCATGCTGCATTTTGCATGTAATGAGCAAAGTGTAGACTGTCATTCTGGTAATATGTAGGAAAGCATGGCAAAGAAAAACAACAACACTGGAGGTTATCTAGTTTATATTTTTTACCACTTCCTAATTCAAGGAAAAAGAACAACGGATGATGGCTAGTGTGCGCTGCTGATCACTGATTTATGAAAGGTGTTCTAATAAGAACAATAATTCATTAATTCTCAAAACATTCTGCAACTTCTGCCAAATCAATTAAACCTGGGGCTAGATGATACAAAACGGATATGTTTAACTTATGAGCTATAACAAAGTGGACAGTTTTGGCGTTAATATGCACTTATATCAAACACTGCTAATGTCACAGCAGGACCTAATTATTCTTGTTAGCACTTTACCCTTATGGCTAAACCTATGAAAGCGCACTTAAAAAATGCCCGTGAGCCACATGCCACCCTGCTTCGGCCAGTTGTGAAATAATGAGTTTGTATTGAATAATTTTTATGCCAATTGGCATTTGATGTTCCATAAATTATCCCTTTACCAGCACTCACTGGACGTGCAATTAACATACCTTTGTAAGTTAACATGAATGTATACATTTGCCGAACAGAGGTAAGCCTATCACAGAATGCATACAGCCTAATCTATCAACTGTTTGTCCTGTTAAGCACGTTTACTTGCTTGGCACTAGCCACTTTAAGGATCATGAGTGAACACAAAACGAGCACTGAATTTAAGCTGAAACATTTATTGAAGGAGCCCCTTAAAACAAAATTATTCACCTCTGTTCTCACAAGGTACAAAAACCAACTCATGATGACACTCTCCAATCAAGAGGGTAGCCCTGAGATGTTTTTGTGCTTCTTAAAACATGTGCAAATAATGACATTTTAAGGTGTTCATTGAATAAAATTTTAGCTGGTGACATGTGCACAGCTGTGCGGCGGCAGAACAAAGACGTCCACGGTAGTTCACTTCTGTATCCACTCTAAAAGCTGAAAAATGGGGTGCGAGGTTACGTCGCACGTTAATATTGAGCACAAGACAACACTAATGATAAACACAAATAAACCAAGTATAGCACCAAAAAGAACTTTGGCTTACTGCACATGCGATGAAGTTATGGCGCGATAAACGAAGCCTTTCGCTTGAGTATATTTCCTGAAAGCAAACCACTGCCTGCGTGTTTTATCACAAGCAGTCACATCGCACTAAACACCCTTAACACAGCGCGCTCGGGCGTCGACTAACTAGCCGTATGAATAATGTAAATAATGCCCCAACAGTAATTTTCACGCGCGCATCATGCGCCTAAAAACGTAGTGATATATGTGCGCCTATTGCACTCCCCTTTATTTTTTTCTTTTTGCTTTCAATTAGACTTTACCCACGACGCACAATGCAGAGCGACACCCGCAAGCGCCCGAGTGATGAGCAGATTTAGAGAAGAAGAATTACTGACCATTCGGGTTCCGGACTGTGCCGAACATAGAGTTTCCTAAAATTAACTAGAGGGGACTCGGGCGCTGCGATCGTTCAGTGACCGTGGGAATGATGGGTATTACACACATTTGCTTAGTCTTCGTACTTGCTGGCGGCGAATCGTACTTACGTCTTCAATTATTGCTGGTTACGGTTCTGTTTTGAAGGAAAGAACAAATCCTTGTGAATTTTGTGACCCAATTCGAAATAGTAAGCCTAAAAGAATAAGGTTATGAAGCGCAAACGCTGAACACTTGCTAATTTTTTTTTCGTAAAAAACAGCTCCAAGCTACACAAACACACATGGGGCCAGAAGCAGGCCAGAAGTACGAAAATTAGACAAATGTGTGTACTACTCATCATTCCCATGCTCAGTGAAGCGCCGTGCATTGCATCTCTCATAGACACTAGCGCCAGAGTTCTCTCTAGTGTATATTAGGAAACTATATGGTGCCGAGCACGCAGCGTGCATAATTTTGTCACTGCGATGCTCGCTCGAGACACGACACCACTACGAAACGAACGCGCTCGCAACAAGGAGAATTTTTTTGTCATCACAAGGCGCGGTTCACTTCCAGCGCCGAGAACACAGTCACGCTGCCATCAAAAAAACACGCGCACATGACTGACACCCCTGATTAATTAGGAAACGATCATCACGAGACAACGGGATGAAATGGTGACAACATGAGGCCCGCGGTATGCGCGTTTCAGCGCACTGCGCCACTGAGCAAACTGCGGGAAGGGAAAGACGCCGGCGAGGCGTCGCCTGGAGTCGCCCCTGCTGATGCCAGACTAGAGTTTACTGTATATGCTACCGTAAATATACAGTAACTCTATGCCAGACATGGCAGGCGAGCTCGCGCTGCGACAGCTGCAGTTCTCCTCCGTTGAGACTACCATCCGTGGGAGCATAGCCGGGCTGCGTTGCCACGTCTTGAAACCCCAGTGCCTATCTCTCGGAACAAGCGTCTAGCGGTGGAAAGCAACAAAGGGATAAGAATGTGGCAACTTCCGACGGTCCGTGAACCAGTGTTCCTAGAGGCATTTGCTCCACGATGATTTGTTTGGAGAGGCGGCGCGACCGACCGAACGCGCAGGTCGTGACGATATAGTTGCTAACCCTTGCTGCCCTTCCAGGGAAAGATGGCAGGAAGCACTCATACGCCAACCTGTTCCGTGGCGTACCCCACTTCCTCTCTCTTCAGTGAAACTGAAAGGAGGAACATTGCATCATCAAGTGCAATGACTATTCGGCGACCATGTGTTATTTGCTGATGCCTTGGTGGGTGGTGTCATGTGTGTGACTGATGTTTGAATCAGGAAGGACGAGCCCGAGAGTGTTTAAAATGGCGCTGCAAAGTGCAGGACGTCGCTCTAAGACTGGGTTTTAACGGTTCATCCACCACGCTCGTGGTTTGCGGAACTGTAACCTTTTATGCTGTAAATAGTTGTAAATAGTTCCAGAAAACCTGTTTTTTTTCTTTTCCCCAACTTGTCAGCATCGTTTCCTCCACCCGAAGCTGCTGTACGCTACCACAGGAATGCAGGCCCGACGTAACCCTGATGCTTTCGGCAACGCACGTTAGCGGAGACGCGTCGGGTGAGACCTCGGCTCGCAACACCCCACTCCCATCCCACCTCCGCGCGCGCTGGCGCTCACCACGCTTCCATCCTATAAAAAGAATAATAAAAAAAACAAACCTTTCTTGCCACGTGCCGCTGTTTTTTACAGACATATATAAATTTTGTCCACTTTGCACTGTCGCTTGAAGACAGTCATTGTTATTTTTTATCGCAGGGCTTCCTAAAAGCAGGATTTTATTCAGTACGTAGAAACACCCCGCCTCTCTTTAATTCGTAGAGTACTTGACTGAGAGTGCAACTTGCGTTACTATTTTTCGGTAACAGTAGTGTTGACGCGTTAACTTGTTTTGTAGGTAACGCGGCCGGTAACGCGTTATTTTCTGTTAGCGTAGTGAGTAACGAACTTGGTTCATTTTTTCAGCAATGTATGCAACACTGTTCACTACCCTTCGACCAGTGCTCGCATAAAGCTCTGAATGCTCGTGAAAGAGGCATTAAAACACTGTTCATTATCAGCGCAAAAAATGTTGGCGTAGCGCAGATGAGATGCAAACCTAATGCTGTAAAAATAATATAACGCAAACACGCTCCTAGATTTCCATGGGCAAACTTTGCGCTAAGTTGCCTCATTATACGCTTGTAGTTCGCGCCAAGCTCATCTGCTTAGTTTCATGGACGGGGAACATCGTCGTTTTCTTTTATATTTTCTGTTTCTCTTTGTGCTGCATGTTCTTTTGTCCACTTGACAGATGCTGAACTTACTTTAGCAGGGAAATGTCTAAATTCGAGGCACCATGTGGCGACATCAGTTGTTGCCGCCTACGTCACATCACCGCCACCGGTGATTGCAAAGCACCCCTTTCGCCTAATGAGCCAGACTGTCGACTAAATCCGACGGCGAGTGTCTCGAAGCGTTTTTGCGCGTTTAGGAATTGGTTAATCTTGGATAACTACAGTGTTTGGGCTCAACGGCAACCTAAGTCAAAGTATGAAATAAATATGTGAAACCCGGATAATTAGTCATACTTTTAGGATTTCAATATACTTGGAAAGTTTGGTGGTCATACGTGGGACAAGCATCGGGTGGTGCGAGGTCTCCCCTGCGTGCACATGTTCTCAATTTTAAAGTTAATGCTATTCGTTATCCGTTGCACCAAAGAATATATATATATATATTCTTTGGTGCAACGGATAACGAATAGCATTAACTTTAAACTTTAGTAACGCTTCATCTCCAAAATGAAGCGTTACTATTCGCGTTGACTGCAAGTCATCACTTTGTGATGTGACAATATCCTTCAATCTCGTCCTTTTAATTTTTAATGGACACAGACATTTTTCACCACCTTTCTTTGCTTTTTCGGAGCCGCGGCATTCATGCGATGCTTTTTCTTCTTTTTCTTTTTTTTGGGGGGGGGTAGGGTAATGCCACGTTGTGTTGGTGGCAGAAGACAAGAGCGATGAAGTGAATATATATATATATATATATATATATATATATATAATAAATAAATGAATATATATATATATATATATATATATATATATATATATATATATATATATATATATAGGACAGAAGTGTATACCTAAGGGCTCGTTTTTCCGTGTTTTTACACAATATCAGTGAGATCTAACAGACAATAATGCCAAGGAAATGCCAAGGAAAGTATAGGGGAAGCTATTAGACCAAATTGTAATGTAAATATAAAGAAAAGTGGGCGAAAAGATAACTTGCCGTGGGCAGGATCCGAACCTGCGACCTTCGAATGACGCGTTCGATGCTCTACCACTGAGCTACCATGACAGCTATCCCCCCAGCCACTCTATAGGGTTTATACGTGAATTAAACGTGGGAGTGTCAGACAGCGCCACCAGTAGCCATGGCGGCGAGTGTGGCACACTCTTTTGAGCCTGTTTGGCGTCACGTAGCATGTGAACTTGTTACGAGTAGGCAGCTGACCAATAGTTCTTCGTATACAACCTAAAGGCACTAAGTCTGCCAGTACGAGACCCTTGTAAATGAATAAATAAGTGTATACCTAAGGGCTCGTTTTTCCGTGTTTTTACGCAATATTAATGAGATCTAACAGACAATAATGCGAAGGAAAGTATAGGGGAAGATATTAGACCAAATTGTAATGTAAATATGAAGAAAAGTGGGTGGAAAGATAACTTGCCGTGGGCAGGATCCGAACCTGCGACCTTCGAATGACGCGTTCGATGCTCTACCACTGATCTACCACGACAGCTATCCCCCCAGCCACTTTATAGGGTTTATATGTGAATTAAACGTGGGAGTGTCAGTCAGCGCCACCAGTAGCCATGGCGGCGAGTGTGGCACACTCTTTTGAGCCTGTTTGGCGTCACGTAGCACGTGAACTTGTTACGAGTGGGCAGCTGACCAATAGTTCCTCGTATACAACCTAAAGACACTAAATCTGCCAGTACGAGACCCTCGTAATGAATAAGGAAAGAAGTGTATACCTAAGGACGTAACAATATATATACTGTGGTAGGAACTCGCTTGGAAGTGGAGGTAGAAGAGGAGGTTGCTTACTGTTCTGGTTCTGGGCAAGACGTCCACTCCTGGCTGTCTCTGTTATTTCACTCGTGGCACCGGTGGAGGTGCTGGGTAAATGCGTCTCCGCTCCCGAGTTTCAGCCGACACACTGAGCTACTTGGAGGCAGCTACAGCTCTCACGCCAAGAAGCAGCCGGCGCCTGCGAGGACTATCCCCCGAATTCAGTCTCTTATCTGAAGACGACATAGCAACCTCGATTACCAACCAGGCGAGTCAAACCAACGACGCCCATTCCCTTCTCCCGCCTGTTTTTCATGCGCCACAAACACCACGCTCAATCCATGGAAACATTTATGAAGATGTTGAAGATGTTGATGGCTTCACCACTTCGATCGAGTTTCCAGCATCAACAAATGGGATGAAGCTCGCAAACTACGGAGAGTTTACTTCGCGTTGGAGGACTCTGCCAAAACCTGATATAAGAATCACGAGGGTTCCTTTGCGACGTGGCGAGGGCTCAGCCGACAGTTTCGCGATGCGTACCGCAGTGCCGAAAAAATGGAGAGAGCGGAGCAGGCCATCTCGTCTCGGAAGCAACAACCTAACGAGAGATTTTTGATGTTTGTCGAGGACATGCTTCGACTCTTCAAGCGTGTGAACCCGGCGATGTCCGAGGAATTGAAGGTGCGACGTTTCATGCGTGGGGTAAAAGAGCAGCTCTTCGCCGGACTTGTGCGCAATCCGCCGACGACCGTCGCCGAGTTCATAAGTGAGGCAACCACAATAAAGTGCACTCTCCAGCATCGCTCGTCAGAGTATGAACGTCACGACTTCACCGCTGCTGCATGCGCTATCGGGGATGAAGGCGAAATGCATGCCAAGCAGAGTTTAAAGAAGCGTCGTGCGGGACAAGCTGCGCCAGCTCCAAGTAGCGGGGCCCCAATTGCCCGCAGCTGCTCTCGATGACGTCATCGGAAATGAAATCAGGCAGGTGGTCGCCCCACTCGCACCAACAAGGCCTGAGGCCCCTGTGCTGACTTATGCGGCAGCCCTGCAATTTCTTGCACCATACGCTCCTGATCCCACTGTGCGGACAATGGATCAGGCTAGCCATCGATTCCAGGGCACCTCTTCGAATCCGCCACGCGTCTCAAGGTTCCCTAGTGCACCCATTTCATCCGTCCGAATCACGACAGAACGTCACAAAGGCGAGCGCGTGGCGCACGTCGGATAACTGTCCACTCTGCTACAACTGTGCAAAGCGGATCACGCCTACCACAATTGTCAGTACCGTCAACTTGGTCTCCATTGTTACCACCCTGATGCTCGGTGCCCGCGTTACGGGGAGCGCCCTCCCCCTGACATTGAAGCGTACCTTACGGGTCATCAAGCTCCTCGCCTTGATCAACGCCACTAATCACTATCACCATCACCTCGCCACTCCACGTTGCCTAGCTTCCTTTCAGGAAGCTAGGCAACGTGGAGTGGCGAGGTGATGTATGTTCCTTTCAGGGGCCTTTCACCGAGTCCCCACAGGGGAAACTAGGAACCGCGGCTCCTTGGGGTGAAGCTGTGACCCGACGAACTGTCAAGGACGCAAAAAACCGACGATGACCGTTCTGATTTTTCAGTCGTTTCCGAAAGTCCGAAGACTGTTTCTGCCGACATCACCATACACATTGATAACCACGTCGTCACTGCACTTGTCGACACCGGCGCCGATTATTTGGTTATGGTGATGGTGGTGGTGAAAAACATTTATTAACCATTAAATGGTTACAGAGAGGTGATTGGGTTGGGGCCTTATTGGCCTCTTACCCTCACAGCACTAGGTGGAACCCCTATTCCGGGGCTCCATTGGCAAGCAACGCCGCCCGCGCCCGTTGAACCAGAGCCTCTTGGGCCTTCAGGTCTTGACAGCCGAGCAGGGCCGCCTCCCAGTCCTCTGTCGTGGGATTGGGGTTGGGGGGGATTGATGGATTAGACTGGTACGCCCAGACGATGTGAAAGGTGTCAGCCACCTCACCACAGAACTGGCACGTGCCATCAAAGGATGAATTTAAATGTTTTAGCACCGCCGGGCACAGTACAGTATTGGTAAACAGTTTTAAAAGGAGGCGCTCGTCAGCGCAATGCAGTCCCTTACAAGGGTCTGGAGAGCGCCGGTGCTCCTCCTTGTAGTAATTGGTAATATCTTTGAATGAAAGGGCCGAATTGTCTGATTGCGAGTAGGCTTCCAAAGACAGGGAGATAGCCCGGGAAGAGAGTGCGCGGGCGGCCTGATCGGGCTGTTCGTTACACCTGAGTCCTTAGTGACCGGGTGCCCAAACCAGATTTCGCGGAGTTGGATTAACGTATCGGCAGCTAGGCTCCAGTATGCGCTGAGCAAGCGGTGAAGCCCACCCTAGCTGATAGTTCCGACAGGCCCCCCGTGAGTCGGTGACGATATGTTTAGAAGAGGGATAGGTGAGAGCCAGAGCGATGGCAATCTCCTCCGCGTGTGTTGCGCTGTAGGCTTTGAAAGTGAGCCCGTTTACGGTGTTTGCGTTGTGTATGACTGCGGCAGTATACCACCCCCCATGGTGCGGGCCGGCAACGTCCACGTAGCACACGTGTTCCTCTTGACCAAAGTGTCGCTGCAACGCTTCCGCGCGCGCCTGGCGGCGACCACTGTGGTTTTCTTTGGACATGTTGGGGGAAGGGGTCGGACCCGGAGGGCGCGTTTCCAAGGCTCTGGCACTCTCACCCTTTCCTCAATACAGTAATCGTGTTTGATGTGTATTCGGTCCAAGAGGCGGTGACCGCAATGGGTCTGTGCAAGGCGCGTGTATTGGTTAACGAGGTGGGCTTCTCAAAGTTCCCGGTAGGTATGCACCACGCCTAGGGCCAGAAGTCTCTGGTTGGACGTAGTGATAGGGAGGTTGAGAGCCCGCTTGATAACTTTACGGTGGATGACCTCGAGTTGATCATCCTCGTGTTTGCGTAGGTGCAAGTAGGGAGTCGAGTAGAGTATTTTACTCGTTACGAAAGCATGGGCAAGCCGCATTGCATCCCTGCTTCGTAATCCGCCCCGCTTGTTGGAGACACGGCGGACCATACGGCCCACCTGGTCTCCCACCGTGCGAAGTTTGGCTATTGTGGTGTTGGCCTTGCGTAGGTGGTGTATGAAGAGGCCAAGGACGCGTATCTCCTTGGTCTCACGGATCGGTCCCGAGGGAAGACTGATATGGAGCTGAGTTGTGTCCTGAGGGGAGGGACGTACGTGCACAAATTCTGACTTAGCCGGGGCACACTGGAGTCTGCAGTAGGTTGCGTAGTCGTCGACTACAGTCGCTGCTGCTTGCAGGCATGACTCCATGTGACCCAGGTTACCTTGCGTGGCCCAGATCCGATCGTGATATCATCCGCGTAAAGAGCGTGATGTATCCCTGGTAGAGAAGCCAATTTGGGGGGAAGATGAAGCATGGCTATATTAAATAGGAGGGGAGAGAGGACCGCGCCTTGAGGAGTTCCCCTCGAGCCGATGACGTAAGGCCCATGTTCCTCATCTTGTATGCGTATGTAGGCTTGATGGTCTGTAAGAAACTGTCTAACAGAATTGAATGTTTTATAACCACAGTTGGTCTGCCTGAGGTGGTCAAGGATTACTTCATACTTAACGTTGTCGAATGCCCCTTTAAGATCCAAGGCCAGGACTACCTTGTCATTGTGGGGGCATTCAACAGGATCAAATATGTCATGGTGGAGCTGTAGAAGTATATCATGGGCTGACTTCTGAGGGCGGAATCCAAACATGGTGTCCGCAAAAGTGCCGTGTTTCTAGAAACTCGGAGAGTCTGTCGCGCACCATCGTTTCCATCAGCTTGCCGACACAAGACGTGAGGGAGATGGGGCGAAGGTTCTTCACGTCAATAGGTTTACCTGCCTTCGGGATGAAGGTCACGAGAGCTGATTTCCATTCAAGAGGGAGAAGAGTTTCTCCGTCCCAAATGCTATTGATGTACTTGAGGAGCGTGGCGTAGGCTGCGTCGGGAAGATTGGCCAACAGTTTGACCGTAACCTGGTCACGCCCTGGTGCACTGCCACGCTTCATCTTGCGTAAGGCCGCCTGGAGGTCGTGGAGCTGGAACGGGGTGTCCAACTGCATGTTCTTTTTGCCTGCGTAGGAGCATGCGGCCGTCCGGGGGTCCTTGGTGGTGCACAGGTATCGGTTCCTGAGCGTGTTTGCCAGCTGTGTTGTCGTTCCTGTAAAGTTGTGCATGACCTTATGTAAGTGACGTTGAGTTTCCGTGCGTGTTTGTGTTGGATCGATGAGAGCGCGAAACAGGCGCCACGTGGGTCGACCAGACATCTGGCATGCAGCCGTGTTGCACCTGTCCACCCAGTTAGTGTCGGCTAGCTGAGCAGCATATTCCGCAGCTTGCTCCGTGAGTTCTAGGATGCGTTTCTTGAGGCGTCTGTTGTGTTTCTGTTTTTTCCATCGTTTGGTGAGGTTGAGGCGGGCCTGCCAAAGATGGAGGAGGTGGTTGTCCACGTCCGTTTGAGTTTCCGTGAGCTGTATCAGCCGTTCGTGTTGTTTCAGTGTAGACGTCAGTGATTTAGACCAGGTGTCGTATCCCGACTGGAGAGGGTCTACAATAGGTAGAGTGGTGCGGAAAGTTGTCCAGTCTGGGATATGAGCTTGTGTAAGTGGGCGTTTTAAGGGACGCATGTACACGGTTGTGTTTAATACACAATGATCACTACCGAGTGTGTCCTGTGTGTTCAGCCAGTCGGCATGGCGTATGTTGCGTGTAATTGTGAGGTCCGGGCAAGTATCTCGTTGAACAGAGTTGCCTACACGTGTTGGGCTGGCGGGATCAGTGTGGAGGGTGAGTCCAAGTGTAGAAATAAGTTCAGCAAGCTTCCTTCCACGCGTGTCCTCTCGTGGGTAACCCCATAGCCTGCTTGGGGCATTGAAGTCGCCGACGATCAGGAGGGGGTCCCTTCCTGCCACCTGCATAGCTTGTGTGAAAGTTGCGCTGAACGTGACGTTCTTAAGCTTTGGGGGACAGTAAATGTTTAAAATATGAACAGGTGGGTCAGATCGCCTTATAGGCAGCACCGACACCATCGTGTATGGGAAAGGCGGTGTTGTGGGGAGTGTGACTTCCTGGGCGGTATATTGCTTGTGAACAGGTATACATGTCTCCGGGTTGTGTTGAAATGTAGTGTAATTTGTGAGTTTGACGTCCGTGCCGGGTTCCTGAAGGGCAACCACGGCAACGAGGAACTCAAAGGTCTCAAGATAGAGGCGGAAATGAGCCCGCTTCTTGTGGTTCTTGAGATCTCTGCAGTTCTACTGTGTTAGTAAGAACGGCTGAGTTGCTCTGCCTCGCGACCTAGGGTTGGAGGCCATGTTCGGAGATGGAGGGTGGGGTTGTGTTGTTAAGATTACTCAGTTCACTAGCACCCTGTGCTGACGTGCTGGAGTCTTCAGAAAAGTCAGACTCATCTGGAGTCACTCTGTTAAATTTTGAGGGGCGATTAACGTCCCTAATGGGCCCTACGCGCTTAAGGACGCGTGGATTGTCTTGTATCCACTTTTGGATAATGTGATTTACTGTTTGTGTCACCTGTGCGATGACAGTCTCCATATGACGTGCGATGGGGTCGTGGATAATTTTGGGGAGGTCGGCCAATTGTGTTTCTGTTGCATTCACCTGGGTCTCCAGGGCCGCGACGCGACTCTCTACAGTAGTAGGAATCTCCCTGTCTGTTATATTTTCCTCTTCGTCACTTAACGAGGGCTGAGTAGTGAGATTGGTTCTGAGCGAGTCAAGTTCGCTGGCTAGTTTTTCATTCTGAGATCGCAAAAGGGCGAGCTCATGCCTGAGTTTTTGTGTTTCGGTAGTGCTTGTGGCAGAAGAAGGTGGAGAGGAGAGAGAGGAGGGTGAGGAGGCGACCTCCACCCAACTGCCTACCTTGGGTTGGTTGCGTGCAGCGTTTCCAGATGGAGTGCCGAAAGCTGGAGATTCCGCCGCGCCAGGTGGTAGCGTTGCCGTTGCTGCTTTGCCAGGAATCGACGCTTTGCCAGTTGACCGGCGCTTTGATTTTGTTGGGGTCCCCGATGTCCTGGACCCTGGTGGCTGAAGCCTGATGAATTTTTCAGTGCATTCGCGGGAGCTGGTGAGGTGCGGACCCCCGCAAACTACGCACGTTGGGTTGCATTCGTGGGGGGCCATCCCCTCAGGACCAGCGCCCACGTTTTGGCCACAAAGGCTGCATCTTTCGGTGACCGGGTTGGGACAGATATCCGCCCGGCGCCCCAGTGCACCACAGCGGTAGCACGCCGGCACTGTCTTCTTGTACTCCCTGATGGGAGTCAGTTCTGCGTTATAGTGGACAAAACGCGGAACGTTCCTTCCCACGAAAGTCAACACAGCTATGCTGGAGTTCCCCAGCTTGCGCGCATAGAGTAGTTCACTGCCACGCCACTGCACACTATGTTTCAGGAACGCACTGGTTTCGAGGTTTTGCACAGAAATCACGCCGCGACACACATCACCGGTGAGCTTGAGGTGACTGCGAAGCGGCAGCGGTCCTTTGCTGGTGTTGATTTGAAAGTCCGACAGTAGTTTCTGAACCACATCGTTACTCTGCGTGCCACAGATGATGTTTTGCTCCCAATTGGGTGAAATGGTGATGTCATTCATGTGCTGCCTACCGATGAGTTGGGAAATGGCAGCACCGAGCTCACCTTGTTGAAACGCTGCCTTGAGGGCTACTGTGATGCGTGGCTTCAACACGATCACGCAGTCACCAGAATTCATCCTGACCGTTGGTTTCGGCGTCCACTTGGAGACTGGTGAAGTATTTTGTGGAGCTTTACGAGATGGAGCGCGAGCGTCTCCAGTGGCTGGATTGTTGAGAGGAGTTTTCAGTGCAGACGCTCCTTCCGCGTTTCTTCGGCGGCGACGCCGACCCTTGACGAGTTGAAAAATGTCAGCTTGCTCCGCCGAAATGGTGGATGGGCCGTCGTCTTATGGATTTGTCGGAATATACGACCACGACAAAGTCGTAGGGTGGTAGCCACGTTGTTCAGGCAGCGCCATGTTGAGGAGTTGACCGAGCGGCGTCTCCGCATCCAGCAGCGGCGGAGCCACAGCCGTGAGGCTTAGCTCGTTCGCTACGTTGTGATATTTGGTTATGAGCAGCGCCCTGGCAACCAAACTGAGGAAAGTAACTACCTCTTGGCAAAGACCGCCGTTGTGCACGGCAGGCAGCCACCTCGTCACGCCGACTGGGATGTGCACGGCCCGTGTTCGAGTCTCGTGCTTCGACGTTCACAGGGTCTTTCCTCGTACTACCTTCGTTCTTCCGTCCACTCATTCTGGGACTGGACTTTCTTCCCGAATATGGTGCAATCATTGACCTATACGAGACTTGCAGGTGTCGTTCGAGGACCCGTTTCATCCTAAACCTGAGTACACTGACTTCCCTACGTGTATCATCCGAATCTGTTACTCTTCCTCCTCGCAGCAGCCTCTTTGTCAGCGTTGAATGTGACCAAGAAGTCCCCGATGCTGTAATTGCGGAAGGCAATTCGTCTCTACTTTTTGCGCAACAAATCTGCACTGCCCGAGGTATTGTTCAGACCAGGAGGAGGCAGGCTTGCCTACTAGCCATGAATTTCAGCGAGGAGTATCGCCATTTTACAAAACGCACTGCGATCGCATACCTTGAGGATATTGCCTACGTCCCTGGTTTTTCAACATTAGCTGCCCTTTAGTGGTGCGACCACTCCGCCATGACAATCGCGAGCACTCTCGACGTAAACTAAGGTCTACTATCAGCACAACGGGAATGTCTTTTGAAAATACTCGACTCATTTCGGGACTGGTTCGTTACAATATTGAAAGGAAACCAAACACCGGTGGCCAAGCATCGTATCATCACCAAGTCTGCCGAGAAACCCATTTGTCAACACGCCTACAGAATCTCGCAAAATGAACAAGGCGCTATACGCCAAGTCCAGCAGATGCTCAAGGACTATGTCATCCAGCCATCGACCAGTGCCAGGGCGTCCCCTGTTGTATCAGGAAAGAAAAAAGATGGTACCTTGCGATTTTGCGTCGACTACCAAAAGTTGATTAAGATCACAAAGAAAGACGTGTATTCGTTACCACGAATATATGACTTGCTGGACCGCATTGGGAACGCTCGTTACTTCTCTTCCATGGATCTACGCAGTGGCTATTGGCAAAATACCGTTGATGAGCGCAACCACGAAAAGACCACTTTCATTACTCCTGACGAACACAACAAGTTTAAAGTCCTTCCCTTCGGCTTATGCTCGGCACCAGCTACTTTTCAAAGATTGATGGACATAATTCTTTCTGGGCTAAAATGGCAATCAAGTCTTGTATACCACGACAATGTGGTCGTCTTCTTTGACATGTTTGAGCAACACGTACCGCGCTTACAGAGAGTTCTTTAGGCGATTCGAACAGCAGGACTTTCTCTCAAACCTGAGAAATCTCGTTTTGCTTTCGAGAAACTGAAGTCTCTTGGTCACGTTGTGAGCCACGCCGGTAAACGCACAGACCCTGAAAAAATTAGCGCTGTTGCCGCATTTCCTGTCCCAACGAACAATCGCGATCTCCACCGATTTCTGGGACTGTGCGCATCTTACAGACGCTTTGTCAAAGGATTTTCTAGAATCACTGAACCTCTCAATAGACCTACAAAAGACGGTGACCATTTGTTTTGGGTGAGGATAAACGCCATGCCTTTGACAACCCACGAAACCATTTCCAAGCTCCACCTGTACTCGGTCACTTTGATGACAACGCTGCCACACAGCTCCACACGCATGCCAGCAACGTCGTACTTGGAGCTGTACTGGTTCAATGGCAAAATGGCGTAGAGCGCGTGCTTGCCTAGGCAAGTCGAACATTATCATCCGCAGAGAAAAACTGTTCTGCAAGAGAAAAATAATACTTAGCAATTGTTTGGGCTATAACAAAGTTTCGGCTTTTCTTGCACCGTCGCCCATCCAGAGTAGTTAGCGACCACCTATCTTTATGCTGGCTCACCAACCTCAAAGATAATTCTAGTCGTCTAGTACGGTGGAGCCTTCGGCTGCAAGAATTTGACGTTACAATCATTCACAAGTCAGGACACAAACACACGAACGCTGACTGTCTCTCACGTGCGCCAGTAGGAAGTACGAACGCTGACGTTGAAGAGGACGATACATTCTTTTTTTTTCTGTATCAGCAACCAACTTGTATCAACAACAACGCGACGACATGGAGCTAAGCCCGCTCATTGGCTACGTCGAAGGCCGCAAAAGCAGTCTTCCTCGAAATTTCGCACGCTCACTGGCCTCGTTCTGCATCAGGGATGGAGTCCTCTATAAAAATATGACCATACGCAAGCTTCTTACCTACTGGTAGCGCTGACCTCTCTTCGTGACGATATTTTACATGCTTTTCATGACGAACCATCATCCGGACACCTTGGCTACATGCACACCTTAGAAAGAATCCGCCGAACCTACTACTGGTCACGCCTCGCGAAGTCAGTCAAGCAGTACGACCGCACATCTGCGACTGCCAACGCCGTAAGATTCCACCTGTCCGACCAGCAGGAATACTACAGTCTATCGCCACACCGAAAACACCACTCCATCAGATTGGCATGGACTTGTTCAGATAGTTTCCCACGTCTTCGTGTGGAAATCAGTGGATTGTGGTCGCCACCAATAACTTTACACGTTACCGCGAAACAAAGGTCCCGCCCAAAGCTATACCGCAGCCGAAATCGCCCAATTTTTTGTCGCCAGCATTGCCCTCCGTCACGGAGCACCAGCTGTGATAATTACTGATCGTGGGACAGCTTTCACCGCAGAGATGTTCAAGAAGTGTGGAGACTTAGTGGTACAAAACATCGGAAAACCACTGGTTATCACCCACAAACAAACGTACTCACTGAACGGCTGAACAACACCATTGCAGATATGCTGTCAATGTGTGTGGCCATTGATCACAAGAACTCGGACGATATACTCTCTTAGGTAACTTTTGCTTACAATACTGCAGTCCAAGAGGGTAATGGTTTTACCCCGTTTCACTTAGTTCATGGTCGAGAAGTCACGACAATGCTCGACGCAATGCTCCTTCCCGACAACCTGGGCATATTCAACGCGGACGCAGCCTCTTTCGCTCAACGGGCTGAGGAGGACCGTCAACTCGCCCGACACCGTATTCGGACTTGCCAAACTGCCGACGCACGCCGCTACAACCTTCGACACCGACTGGTTACCTTCCAACCAGGCGATGAAGTTTGGGTGTGGACGCCCATCCGACAGCGTGGCCACTCTGAAAAGCTTCGGCGCGCACAAGGTTCTACGCCAACTCAGTGACGTAACGCACAAAGTTCTCCCAGAGGGCACCTCAAGACCTTCAAGTCGGCTTTCACAAAGTGATGTGGTGCATGTTTGAAGGCTCAAGCCATATTTCTCGCGTCGTCAATCTAACGTGGACTGACTTTTGACGCCGTGACTACTTATCTTCTTTTTTTCATCACTTTATTGTTTTATTTTTGATGTGTCTTGTGTCCTAGCTCCTTTCATAATTGAGCACTTCCGTGACAGCAGCCCACTCCTTTTGCCTCACGACGCAGTTGTTAGATTCTATAGTAGCGTCTTTTCTTTCTCATTGTTTCAGCGCTCATAACCAGCATTGAGATGATACTTTTAGAGTAGAGGGAATAATGTGACATGTAAAAGGGTATGAGCCATCCACCGTGGCGAGAACTTGCCACACACAGTGGATGGCTGTGTGTCCAGCTCGTAATAATGATATCCAGCTCGTAATAAGTTCATGTGCTACGTGACGCCACACAGGCTTATAAAGAGTGTGCCACACTCGCCTCTATGGCTACACGTGGCGCTGACTGACACTCCCACGCTCTTAAATTCACGTATAAACCCAATAAAGTGGCTGGGGGGATGGCCGCCGTGGTAGCTCAGTGGTATCGAACGCGTTATTCGAAGGTCACAGGTTCGGTTCGTTCCTGCTCAAGGCAACTTATATTTTCACCCACTTTTCTTTCTTCACATTTATATTACAATTGGTCTAATAACTCTCTTATACAGTCCTTGGCATTATCGTCTGTTAGATCTCATTATTATTGTGTCAAAACACGGAAAAATGAGCCCATAAGTATACACTTGTTTCCCTTATATATATATATATATATATATATATATATATATATATATATATATATATATATATATATATATATATATATATATATATATATATATATATATATATATATATATATATAAAATCAAGATATGGGATGAAGGAGCACAGTACCAGCAGATAGTACGTGCTGCATTAAGCCATCACTTTGAATTTTCTCTTATTCCAACTTTTTCGCAATGGAACAACAATCACAATAATTATTCTGCAACCTGTACAATAATATTAGGGGCATGCTCATCTAGCCAGATGAAATCTCACACGTAGTCATAAAAACGTAATAACGTAAAAACCACAGCTTTTCACTTCGGCGAATGTTACCCGATTTCTGTTGGCCGCTTAGTGAAACTCGTTCGAACATATCGTATAGCTATATGTTGAAACGAGTTTCATTAGGCGTCCAATAAAAATTAGTACATTCGAACGCAGACAAAAACAACAGCAAAAAACTAACCTTGTTTACGATAGAACGCGGCCTGGCCACGTTTTCCACACGAACATTTCTACGTGGTAATATACTCACGAAAAATGCAACGCATGACGCTTTTTTAATTTTTGGTAATCTTCAAATACAACACGCGACTTCAGTGACGGCAGAGCCCTGTAGTTTGTCGCACCCCCAAAGTCAGAAACATTTACATATAATTGTGACAGAGGAGTGTATATTTAAAGTATCACTGACAGCGAAAGTTTTGATTGGGACTTTTTTACCATAATTTGTAGTTTTGTGTCTGGTAATCCCGACACAAACGTGTAAATTACTGTTAACAAAGCCATGTTTGCAACCGTTAACGCACTGCGTTGATTAACCTGGTCGCTGTGCGTTGACGACTGGCTTCGAGAGCAGAAAGAAAATACCGGAAGCAATCTGGCAATTTGCTGCACCGAGTGGCGACGCACTCCGAGTTTTGAACAGACGCACACCTTGCGCAGATGTCACGATTTCTGTGCTTGGGAAATCTAGAAAGCATTCTCGATTCCTTGATTTGGCCATCATGTGCATTAGCACACCATCCATTGTACTAACAGACGAGGAGATTCATTGTGTCCGTGATTGAACTTTGCTTTTCATGTACTAGTCGAAACGTAATGATTGATTGATATGTGGGGTTTAGCGTCCCAAAACCACCATATGTATATGAGAGACGCCGTAGTGGAGGGCTCCTGAAATTTCGACCACCTGGGCTTCTTTAACGTGCTCCCAAATCTGAAGACACGGACCTTCAACATTTCTGCCTCCATCAGAAATGCAGCCGCCACAGCCGGGATTTGATCCCGCGACAAGCGGGTCAGCAGCCGAGTACCTTAGCCTCTAGACCACCGCGGTGGAGCTACTAGTCGAAACGTATTAGCAGAGATTCTCTTTCCTTCATCTTTCCTTATTTTTTTTGCTTTCCAAGGAAGGATATGTATTAGTTCTCGCGAAATAAACGTCCATGTTGTTAGCGAGCGAGACGTCCTCTCAGTCTTTCTAGACCCGTGTGCTCGCGCTGATTTTTATGACGACCGTGCACTTAAGCATCTTCGCAGAGCTGAATTGCAACACTAAACAAAAATAAGCGTAAAACAAAGTGAACTGCTTGTCCTCTAGCGCATTGTCTTTTCTGTTTTTTTACTATGCGCACCAGTTGATGTAAACGGCCATAATTATTCATCCCGCTGACGTTTTCAACGTCGGCATAATGTTTTACTGTTTTTACCAAAAAAAAAGTATTTTTTGAGAGTTACTTCTCGGTCGAGAGTTTCTTAGGGCTGCTGTACTCTCGATCGTAGCTGTGCTTTCGCGACTATATTTGTGGTGGTGAGAGAAAAAGAAGAGAGGGAGGGGCGTGATCGTATGATGAGCAATATAAATTTATCTGCGTTGAATGACGCAGTTAACTTTAGGTGGGCTGAAAGGTGCCATGAGTCAAACCAACCTTTTAGCAGAAACAAGCCTCATCATACTTTCTGATTGTCAAATTTATAGCTGGCACTCTGTCGTGCCTCTGCCATGTGGATATCATGACAGTGACACGGCGAAGGCCGCATCTGATGGACACAAAACGCCCGTCAACAATTCACATAGATGCCGCTACCGCTAAGTTGTATAAAGTCTACTGGTTAATGAATTTGAAGTCTTCATGATCGCTTACGCAAGTATTCAGCCACAGAAATTCATCATTTCGCACATTTCTTTTTGTTGCAACAAAATACGAAGTGACATGCGTATTGTACGGATGTTATATTGTCACATGCGTCCCGCGAAAAAGACGAAGGCGACAGCGCATACGCGCATCTGCACGCTTTTATGCAGAACGCAACAACGAGAAAGATGAGGAACTCTCTCTCGCGCGGTTAACAAAAAGACCGACCCGCTGCTGTTTTCTCAGTGCCTTCGAGTACGACCTCTCTCTTGACGTCGCGACACTGGTGGAGGTGCTGGGGCCTGCAACCTGATGCAAGAAAGCGTTGTTCGGGACCGTACACCCAGTCCGGAGCCTCAACGTCTTGTTGCTACTCCAGTACACCGATTCAGCCGACGCCTACTAGGCCTAAGCCCAGAACTCTTGACGGCATCTCCTGTTACCAACATGGCGGCCCCTTCAGCGTCTGCGAATATTCCCCCGGCCCAGACGACTCACCCTTACCAGGTAACTTTTGAGACGCCTCGTGTTCCCGAAGTCTTCCGTGGAGAACCGTATGAAGATGTCGAGGACTGGCTCGACCAGTTTGAGCGGACCGCTGTGGTGAATCGTTGGAGCGTGCAAGAAAAACTTGGCCGTGCCTACTTCGCAATGGAAAATAGCGCTCGCACATGGTACGAGAACAGGGAGCCTACTTTCCAAACCTGGGACAATTTCCGCCAAAAGCTTCTCGAGACGTTCCTGAGTGCGGACCGGCGGGATCTCGCACAGCAGATGATCGAAGCCCGCATGCAAAAGCCGAACGAAAGCGTGGCCATGTTCGCTGAGGATATGGCCCGCCTATTTCGCCGCGCTGACCCTGACATGCCCGAGGCAAGGAAAGTTCGTCATCTGATGCGGGGAGTTAAGGAACCGCTTTTCGCCGGCCTTGTACGAAATCCGCCAACAACAGTGGATGAATTCATCAAAGAGGCGACTGTCATTGAGCGGGCGCTCCGGCAACGATGCCGCCACTTTGACCGCCTGCCCGACCAAACGCCTGTTGGTGCCGCCGCTCAAAACGCCGCCGTTTCTGAAAACTCTTTACGGCAAATGATCCGACAAATCCTGCGGGAAGAGCTGCGGGCCCTCGGCCTTCTGTCTACCGATCCCCCAGTTGCTTCTGTTGCAGAAATCGTGCGCCAGGAACTACGGCAAGCCTTTCCCTCACCGGCGCCACCACCCGAACCACGTCCACTGACCTATGCTGATGCCGTCCGCCGTCATCCGCCGGCCCCAGAAGAACCACCCTTTCAGCCACGGCCCGTTACCTTGCCGTGGTGGCAGCGTGAACCTGTCCGGCGACCACCAGTACGTCGGACCGACTTGTGGCGCACCGCCGACCGTCGACCCCTTTGTTTCCACTGCGGCGAACCAGGCCACATCTCGCGCTACTGCCGTCATCGACAAACCCGGGTTGGAAACTTTTCTCAGCCCGCTTCTTTTTATTCTGAAGACCCTCGTGACCATGCTGCTGATCGCCTACCGACCAACGAAGCGTCTTCACCAAGTCGTCGCTGGCGGTCTCCCTCACCTGCACGAGGTCAGAATTCCCCGAATCGCCAAAGATACGCGGACGCCTTCAGAAACCGCTCCCCAAGCCCGTGCCAGGGAAACTAACTGCCGCGACCTCCGGGGGCAAGGTTGCCAATCGCCGAGACGCCAAAAAGACCCCCTTGCCTCTACACAAAGACGACGTGATGACGGTGATGACGAAGACGACAACAACCACGAGTACTACTGCCAATGAATTTGTACGTGCCGACCTCAGCGTTATTATAGACGGGCACCACGTAACAGCACTGGTTGACACTGGTGCTGACTTCTCTATTATGCGACAAGAGCTCGCCGACCGCCTTAAGAAGGTTAAGACGCCGTGGAGTGGGCCGAGCATAAGGAGTGCTGGTGGGCAGCTAATGACGCCAACCGGTAAATGCACCGCTCGGCTCGTAATCGATGATTCGAACTTCGTCGCCACTTTTGTCATTTTACCGGACTGTTGTAAAGAGTTGATTTTGGGTATGGATTTTCTGCGAGAGTACGGTGCTATCATCAATATCCCAGAACGTATCGTCACCTTTTCCGCCCATCCTTACGTCGACGCCACCACTGAAGAACAACTGCAACGTTTACGTGTAGCCGATGATGTGATGCTCCTACCGAGATCTTGCTGCCTTGTGTCGGTGTTGTGTGAACGGCCGTGCCATAATGAGGTGATAGCGGAGCGAATAGACACGCTATTGCTTACGCAAGGTGTTTCAATAGCGAGAGGCATTCTGGCACTAATTGATGGGCGGGCAGAAGTCCTCATCACCAACTTCAGCAACGAGCGTCGTCACATCCAGAAGGGCACCGCGATTGCCTACTACGACGACGTGGACCAAGCCAGAGATTGCTTCGCTTTGCAACCGGACGAGGCGACCATCCCAGCCTCGACACCTTTGTCTGTCAACATTTGCTCAACCCTGTCAGCCTCGGAAAAACAGCGCCTACTAGAGCTGATACACCAGTTCAAAAATTGTTTTTCGTGCACGTCGAAAGTCAAGCAAACACCACTGACCCGGCACCGAATCATCACTGAAAAAAATACGAGACCGATCCGTCAAAACCCATACCGTGTGGCTCCGAAAGAACGTGAGGAGATCCAAAAGCAAGTTCAGAAGATGCTCCAAGATGACGTAATACAGCCTTCCAAGAGTCCCTGGGCATCCCCCGTGGTATTGGTTAAAAAGAAAGACGGCAGCTTGCGTTTCTGTATAGATTACCGCAAGTTAAACCAAGTAACGAAGAAAGACGTCTACCCACTGGCACGTATAGATGACTCTCTTGATCGGCTGCGGCATGCACGCTATTTCTCATCGATGGACCTGCGAAGTGGCTATTGGCAAATAGAGGTCGACGAGAGAGACCGTGAGAAAACTGCTTTCGTGACGCCCGACGGTCTTTATGAATTTAAAGTGCTTCCATTCGGGTTATGCTCAGCGCCAGCCACTTTTCAGCGTTTAATGGACACTGTGCTATCAGGACTTAAGTGGCAGACATGCTTGGTTTATCTAGACGACGTTGTCGTCTTCTCAGCTACATTCGAGGAACACCTAAGTCGATTATTCGCAGTTCTAGAAGCTATACGTTCGGCTGGCCTGACTTTAAAGCCAGAGAAGTGCCATTTCGGTTTCAACGAACTTTGCTTCTTAGGCCACGTGGTCAGCCACGAAGGTGTTCGACCTGACCCGGGCAAAATCGACGCTGTCGCAAAGTTTCCCGCACCGCATGACAAAAGAGCAGTGAGACGCTTCTTAGGCCTCTGCGCTTATTACCGACGATTCATCGCCAACTTTTCGTCTATTGCGGCGCCTCTGACGCGGCTCACACGAGAGGATGTCCCCTTTCTTTGGAGCGAAAAAGAACAAACAGCGTTCAACGAATTACGCCAACGCCTCCAAGCACCTCCGGTTCTGGCGCACTTTGACCAGGAAGCGCCAACAGCACTTCACACCGACGCAAGCAATGTAGGCCTGGGCGCCGTACTGATACAATGGCAAGATAACTCCGAGAAAGTGATAGCCTATGCCAGCAGAGCTCTCTCTCGCACGGAAGAGAACTACTCGACTACCGAGAAAGAGTGCCTCGCCGTGGTTTGGGCGGTTCTCAAATTTCGACCGTATCTGTACGGCCGCTCATTCAAGGTCGTCAGTGATCACCACTCGCTTTGCTGGCTCACTAACTTGAAGGACCCATCCGGCCGTTTAGCACGCTGGAGCCTTCGGCTTCAGGAGTTTGATATGACCATTATTTATAAATCAGGGAAGAAGCACACCGACGCAGACTGTCTCTCGCGGTCACCCGTTGAGCCTGCCGCTATTAATGACGAGTCTATGGACGCCGCATTCTTGGGAGTCATCAACGCGGCCACTATCTCACAAGAGCAGCGCCGTGACCCTGACCTGCTTTCGCTTATCGATTTCTTAGAAGGACGACGGGAAGACGTGCCGCGAATTTTCGCGAGAGGAGTGCCATCTTTTTGTTTAAGGAACGACGTCCTATACAAGAAAAACTTTTCTCCCACCGGCAGCCCATACTTGCTCGTCGTCCCTGCATCACTGCGAAAAGAAATTCTGGAAGCCTGCCATGATGAAGTCACCTCTGGTCATCTCGGTTACACTCGAACATTGTCCCGTCTGCAAAACAGTTACTACTGGCCTAACCTACCTGCTGCTGTGAAACATCATGTCCAAACATGTGTCGACTGTCAAAGACGCAAAGCACCACCCGGCAGGCCGGCAGGCTTATTACATTCCGTTCAAGTGCCAGCAAAGCCATTCGCCCAAATCGGAATGGATTTCCTGGGCCCATTCCCAACTTCTACCACAGGGAACAGATGGATCATTGTCGCCACTGATTACTTGTCTCGCTACGCAGAAACTAAAGCCATGCCGAGGGCCACAGCAGCAGAAGCGGCTCATTTCTTCATAGAAAACGTCGTCCTTCGGCATGGTGCTCCAACAGTTCTCATCACGGATAGAGGAACTGCGTTCGTGGCAGAACTTTTGGAGTCGGTTCTCAGGCTCAGTGGTACAGCTCACCGGAGAACAACGGCGTACCACCCACAAACGAACGGACTAACAGAGCGGCTTAATAAGACCCTCGCAGACATGCTCTGCATGTATGTCGACACAGAACACAAGAACTGGGACGAAATCTTGCCTTATGTGACCTTCGCCTATAATACTGCCCGGCAGGAAACTACCGGAATGACGCCGTTTAGTTTAATACACGGGCGCGAAGCCACTACAACGTTGGACGCTATGCTGCCGCACGAGTGTGACGACACTCACGCTGACGCCGAAGAATTTGGTCAGCGTGCCGAAGAAGCCCGACAGCTAGCCCGCGTGCGTATTTGTCACCAGCAACACAAAGATGCGAAACGGTACGACCTACGACATAAATTGGTAACCTACAAACCAGGCGACAAGGTATGGGTCTGGATCCCAATACGTCGACGCGGACTTTCAGAAAAGCTATTACGACGATACTTTGGCCCATATCGAGTCACCCGACGATTGAACGACATCAACTACGAAGTTATTCCCGACGGCGATTGCAGTTCCAGTCGCCGAAACTGCTCACCCGAAATCGTGCATGTCATCCGGATGAAACCCTACTTGTCCAGCTAACTCTCGTTTGTCCTGATCGTGCTGGTGCATATGTGCGTTTTTATAAGTAGAGTGCCTTGGCTGCGCATCGGGACGATGCCATTTTCGGAGGGAGGCAAATGTCACATGCGTCCCGCGAAAAAGACGAAGGCGACAGCGCATACGCGCATCTGCACGCTTTTATGCAGAACGCAACAACGAGAAAGATGAGGAACTCTCTCTCGCGCGGTTAACAAAAAGACCGACCCGCTGCTGTTTTCTCAGTGCCTTCGAGTACGACCTCTCTCTTGACGTCGCGACAATATGGTTAGAAACGTGCCATGGTGATTCATGGACCGTATGGTATACATAAGTGATCAAACGGAATAAACAAATAAATAAGTACATGAATAAATAAATAAAGAATAAAATCTTCCACGGGGTTTGTGCCCTGCATTCATGCGTCATCGCGATCATAGAAATAACGGGAACAACGATAAATATGTATTTTTTTGCGGATAACGTTGATGATGGGTTGTCTGTCATAAGTACGCTGCCTAAACCTTGAATGAATCTACAAACGCAAAAGCTCTCGAAATTGGCTGGAGCTGGACACGTGCTCTCGCAGCGATTCCCGCTCTTGCTGGAAGCGCAACGTTCACAGAGCCCGCCGCACTAATGCCTACTCCACCGAGTCGCGGACTCGGCTTTAGCGTGCCGTTAGTACGCCTCACGAGCAAAACAAATAGGCACGACTGCCCAGCATCTGCCGCCTCATTACGCGCCAATCGACGGATGCGCTCTGAAATCTGCTCGTGATTGCAAGCGACGCTGTGCCATACTCGGCCGTTACACTGACCCTGCCGAAAGCTGCACGAGAGCCAGAGTAACTGACCCGCCAGATTCTTGCGCACCAAACTGCGGCAAAAACACTTGCGACGCGTGAACAAAGAAATAAAATGAAGGATGGAGAGACAGAACAAATGCAAGAAAGAAAAGAGGAAGGGAGTGAAGGGCCGAAACAAAATTTGTTTGAAGGCAAAGTTTCTTTTGTTTATATATTTTTTCATATTAATGCAACGCTTAAGCCATTGCAAGCTTGTTACAACTAATGACAAGCGTATGGCATCAAAGGAGTCGCGGAGAAATTACGGCCTGTACAAATCACCCTGTAAACGACAAACGCCAGTCCGCACGAATGGAAATTGAGGGTGATCACATGCGCTGGCCCCGCTGAATATTGCTTTGTGTCGGGAGTTGTGCACATTGTTTTGAAGTATTCTTCAAGTGCGACAAATGCATTTAATTGCATGCCTTTCCATACCAGCAGTTCAGAACATACATACATACATACATACATACATACATACATACGTACGTACGTACATACATACATACATACGTACGTACGTACGTACATACATACATACATACATACATACATACATACACACATACATACATACATACATACATACATACATACATACATACATGACACGCTCAGCCATTTATGCCTTAATACCCCCGCTCCGTGGTCCATAGTGGGGCGGTGATCGCATTCCGATAAATAAGGAATCCGGCCCTTTGATCTCACTTGACGACCCGGTCAAAATAGAGAATCGCCGTACTGCAATTCTTCTCTCCAGCGAACTATTTTTCAGCGTGGAGAACGTTACCCAAGTTGCTGTTTAGCTTGTACTTGTGTGCATGTCACAGAACTTCAGATTGTTGAAGTGACTCCACAGTTCCCCAATATTACACCACCCGCCATAACCCAATGGGCAATATGTCCAAGTCGCAGTACGCATTCACATTTGTTTACGTCGTTTTGTCGTTAACGGATTCTCAACTGTCACATTCACACATTAACTATTCCAAGTAGTAATGCCAGATAAAAAATTGGCCCCGTATCTGCATGTGAAACTGCAAATGTCGTCGAAAGACAATAGTCTTGCGTCTGGAGAGAGTGAACAAAAATTTGATGTTCTGTGCGAGAAAATCGGTGAATGGCATGCTGGAGGTGCTGCGGTAAAGTGCCTCGAGCGCGCTGCGGAGGTGAACGAGCGCATCAAGTCATGTCACATGTGAGAAATGAGCGCTATCTGGCAGTTTTCTTGGAAAATGAGACGCGTGGCCGTCTTAGAGGTGATAAGGTGTAGAACGCAAGGCAACGGGTAGGTGCCACCACCGTGTCGTCTTAGCAAAGCATTTGAAACACTTGCCTTTTCGTGCAAGTGTTGCATGGTCAGTGCAACGTGACAAACGCTACGGTCCTTGGGAATACTTATGTATGCCTTTTCTGGTAAGAGGCACACATACAGAATATTAATGTGCTCTTATGGCGCCTCAGATACACGCAATAATCGCACAATCGCACAAGTATGAACTCTGAATCTTGAGCAATATTGGTGGGCGCTTCGGATGAGGTCAGCCGTTTGGAGTATCGTTTGGACAATTTGGTGCCGTTTAGGGTACCGTTAAGGGCGGACAAACAGACAAATGTACAGACAGACACAAAGACGGACCAAAACTTTTGCGTCGAAGGTCCCCAAGAAAGACCATCGTTTTAAAAAATAGACAAGTTCTGCAGTGACTATGCGCAAGCATTCTGCCACTTGCTCTTTTCCGTCGTCTTCGTTGATGCAATTAATATAGCACAATTTTCCAGAAGCTCCTGTTATTTGGTGGTTGCCATCATTGTTTCACCGGTTATAAGGGTGCGACGTATGCGTAGTGACAAGAAAGTGGTGGAATGTTTGTACAAACTCATCTGCAGCTCTCATCGCGTTCCTGCGGTAGTCCCGTTGCCATTCGGTGTTCATCTTTTGCAAACTTTGAAGAAAGCACCATTTTTACCGGTGCCCCTTTATCCAGACAGATTGCGTAAAACCCAGGGGCTGATTTTGTGAAGTCTTTCATTCGTTATTGCTCTTTGGCATGGGCTGGCCACCATTGTAATAATATGCTAAACATTAAAACTGAGCGAAGTTTTTTCTTACAAACAATGCTAGGCGAGGCGTTTTTGTGAGTACGGATTCACGCTGTTTGAGGAGGGAATGTATTTTCCGTTTTAATATTGTGGTTTTAACGAGTATACTTCTACATGAATCTGTATATGTGGCTTCAAAAAGTGGGTGGTGCCTAACTAGATTAAAAGTAAAAAATAAAACAGAATATGGTTGATCCCTCCGTCATAGCAATCGGTGAAACACGAGAGTGAAACGCCTCTTAAATAATTAGTTCAATGTTTACTGTATACATAGATATAGTAGAGCTTATACAACATTTCTTTGCGTTTGACAGATAAAGGGCTGTTTAAGGTAAATGCATCCACGTTGACTCTTAGTGATACTTCTACATCACGACGACTAACGTCCCTAATTAATGTTTGATTAATGATACAACATGCCCTTGTGGTCATAAATGCTTTTGGTAGCTCTGGTAGTTATCGGTGAAAGCGGAACCAAAGAAAGTGCTGTGGCAGCCAGAAGAGCGTAACTGACTGCACACTAAACTTCGGCTAAGGTCGCCCACTCGCGGAGTGCTTTTGAACGCCAGTACCTGATTAGAGGGAAACGCAACGCGGGTACTGTCTTGTCTGTTGGCCGGGCGCTATTTTTGCGGGGTGAGTCATGCCAACGCTTCCACCTGGCGGTGTGTTAAGGCGTTGATAACATTGTACTCCTCTTAACTGAAACACACTGACTAGGACGGATGCTAAACACGATGCGTTGAAGAAGATGGTCATGGATGTCAGGGTCATGATGCATTACTACATTTTACCCAGAGCACCGCGAGAGGGCAGTGGAAGGTTTAAAAGACCTATTTTTATGGTTTCGAAAGTAGCGACCGCACGGTCGTTGGTTCGACTCCCGTTGGGGGAATTTTGTTTTTGTCTTCTGAACGTGTGTATCTTTTGACGTCATGTCTGCGAAGAAAGTACGTCACTGAAATCTTGATGAACCCCACCATAAAGCCCTTTCGGGTAAAAAAACATAAGAGAAGCGACAGTTTTTGTATACTTTCCATCCCGAAAATGACCCTTCACTGGCTGAGTGACTGTCGCTTTGATGCTGAGCAGGGGCCGTGGGTATGACTCTGGTTACTACGGCGATATTTCTACTGAATCAAAAGCCTTCTCGTAATCTATGAAGGCTATGTATAGTGGTTGGTTATACTCTGAGGATTTATTCAGTAGAAATATCAGCCGTCATGCAGACACTGCGGAATCAGGGCGTAGATGAAGTATATATAAACATTCTGGAAGAAATCTACAGGGGATCAACTGCTACCATAGTGCTTCATAAAGAAAGCAACAGAATACCAATCAAGAAGGGTGTAAGGCAGGGGGACACTATCTCCCCAATGCTATTTACCGCGTGCTTACAGGAGGTTTTCAGAAGCCTAGAATGGGAGCAGTTAGGGATAAGAGTTAATGGAGAATACCTTAGTAACCTGCGCTTCGCCGATGACATTGCATTGCTGAGTAACTCAGGGGACGAATTGCAACTCATGATTACGGAGTTGAACAGGGAGAGCAGAAAGGTGGGTCTTAAAATTAATCTGCAGAAAACTAAAGTAATGTACAACAACCTCGGAAAGGAGCAGCGCTTCGAGATAGGTAATAGTGCACTTGAAGTTGTAAAAGACTATGTCTACTTAGGGCAGGTAATAACCGCAGAGCCGAACCACGAGATCGAAGTAACTAGGAGAATAAGAATGGGGTGGAGCACATTCGGCAAGCACTCTCAAATTATGACAGGTAGATTGCCACTATCCCTCAAGAGGAAGGTATATAACACCTGTATCTTGCCAGTACTTAACTACGGAGCAGAAACCTGGAGACTTACAAAGAGGGTTCAGCTTAAATTGAGGACGACGCAGCGAGCAATGGAAAGAAAAATGGTAGGTGTAACCTTAAGAGACAAGAAGAGAGCAGAGTGGATTAGGGGACAAACGGGGGTTAAGGATATCATAGTTGAAATAAAGAAGAGGAAATGGACGTGGGCCGGGCATGTAGCGCGTAGACAGGATAACCGCTGGTCATTAAGGGTAACTAACTGGATTCCCAGAGAAGGGAAGCGGGTTAGGGGGAGACAGAAGGTTAGGTGGGCAGATGAGATTAAGAAGTTCGCGGGTATAAATTGGCAGCAGCAAGCACAGGACCGGGTTAACTGGCGGAACATGGGAGAGGCCTTTGTCCTGCAGTGGACGTAGTCAGGCTGATGATGATGATGATGATGATGACTACGGCGATTGCTTCATGAAGGCGGGTGGAGTCGGAGAGCGCCGGTGTATACAGTACAGATAGTAGAGAGTTCTAGTTCAGCGCGCCCAATGGTCTAGCGCTCGCATCACCCGAGAGGAAATGCGGCTGCGCATGTGCTTTACGTAAGAGAGATGCGTGCGTTTCCGTACGCGAGGGATGCGTACACTAGATATCGGCTCTTACGTTGCGCACGTTACAGCTGTTGGGTACCTTAGCAGTGGCTCTCGCGAGACCTTCCTCTGGTGAGAGCTCGAAAACCAAGATGGCCGCGACCAACAGCATTACAAGCTGCAGTGCGGCCATGACTGCCAGTAAATCCCTCATGCATTTTACGATAAACCTCGAGTTGGAGCGCCTTGCTTATGTAAGGAGCTTAAATATGTTCGCGGAACCCTAGCGATGGACAGTTATCACTGTGAAAATACAGGAGCTGACGGCGATGCCTCTCAACGCCCGGAATGTCCACAGTTTCATGGCTCATGTCTTGACTCATGTCAACTATGATTGGCTATTGTAGTTTATTGCTTAATCACTAGGTGGCGCCAAGTAACACTCCAATACGAAGGTGTTGACGCTTAGGCGCAGCCAATGTGTCTGTTGCCACGTACGCTAAACTAATACTGTAGAAAGCAGCCTCAGCTGTAACGTACGTAGCACGCTAGCCGTTGCCGACGTACCGCCTTGCGCGCTCTAAACTAAAACTCTCTAGTTACAGAAGCATGTCCTAGATAGTTAAAATTTATACGAAAGCCTCAACTCAACCGTCTATCTTAAGTGCAGTGCTACTTTGACACATTAACCCGATGAATAAATGAGGCTTGAAAAATGAAAAGTTTGTGCTAACCTGAATTACTTTCGTATGCTTTGACTCACCACAATAAAGGACCATTTAAGGTAAATACGTCCACGTTGACTCTCAGTGATACATCTCCATCCTGACGACTAACATCCATGGTTAATGTTTGATTAATCGATAGATACCTCTGCATACAAGTAGCTAGTTGGACGAGACGAGTTCGTACAGGTACATATGGTACTAACTCGTCAACTCAGTGAAATATGTTGGAAAACGTTAAGGAGGCCAGGAAAAAACATAAAAATGAAACAAAAAGAAGAACAGGTATGGTATACTGCATGGCGTTTTCCCATCTCTTGTCTCTTTATTCTTCTTTTTTGTTTCCTTTACTTGCAATAAACCAAGTAATTAGGCAGTGTTTTTCCTGGCTAGATTCCGTCGCCATAATTCCCGACGCACTTCTGTAACTGATTTCACTTTGAAAAAATTCCAGGATTGAGGCAATATTTAAAAAAATAATAACCAGACAACTGTGCGGTTTGCAAAAGAGAAGTTCAATAGCTGAGCAGTAATCATCGTATGAACAGAAAAGGAGATAGGGGAATGCGATAGGACACGCGAATATTTATAAACGGAATTTCACTTTCATATGACTCACTATGTTCGATCATAACGACGTTTGCTGCACGTAACAAAAAAAAGAAAACGAGAGTTTGCGTGTGGTTTACTGAGTAATGTTTGCAATCAGTTTCACTCTTTTAATGTAGAATGTGACACACACCTCATTATTTTTCAAGAGCGCCGTGCATCAAGTAGAAGCCAGTGGAGCTTTTGAAATTTCGCAAAGCTACACGTCGGCAGCATTCATCGCATCTATCGGCTACTATGCCCTACGCAGGAGCACCAGCGGGGCCATGCTGGCTTCATGTTATGCTGATTTTACCATGTTAAAGCGTGCTTCTGCCGCACGTATCTAGACATAAGAGACGCCCAAGGCCTCCGCACTTCCCTAAATCTTCCTCGTTTCCAGAGTTAACAAAAGAAGAGTAAACTTAGGGGATCGTTTTCTTTGTCAGAAACACTATTAATGAGAGCTGACAGAAAATCATACCAGGGAAAGTACAATTTTCTGTCACTTCTGATTATTATTGTTACCAGATTTGCGAAAATATTGCTACGGTATGAGCCAGGCTGCAGTATGTTCCGGGTAGGTATAAGAGAAAGACGACGTTGCCTGGTGCGGCCTGAGGACTCCATCTTTACCGCGACTGCCGAACTTCATCCTCACCCTGTAACTAAATCCACCTATCCTTTAATTCAACCGTAACAGTTTTGTAGTGGAGGTGCTGGGTAATCAACCAAGCAACACGACGCTTCAAGCGCCTGATCTACGACGAAGCCGCCGCCTTGCTGGACTGCCCCCGTTACCACTGGCAGCTGAGATGTCTCACGGCGAAGAAGGAAACCGAATCCCCGCAGCTACAGACCTTCTACCAGTCCCAGCAGCACCGCTAGTACCAGGTTCGCGTGCGGCTGATCCCTGGTTGCGTCAGGATCTGATAGTGCCTCGCACATTCAGTGGCGAATCTGGCGAGGACGTGGATGCCTGGCTCACACTCTACAAACGGGTGAGCGAATACTACCAGTGGGAAGCGGCGACCCAGCTGACCAATGTAGTATTTTTCTTAACGGACACAGCACTCGTGCGGTACGAGAACCACAAAGATGCCCTCACGTCATAGGATCGCTTCGTTTCCTAAATAAGAGCTTGCTTTGGAGACTCCGTAGCTAAAAGAAAGCAGGCGGAACAAACGTTACTGCTGAGAGCTCAGACCCCAGGAGAGACGTGCACGACCTATGTCGAGGCAATCTTGAAGCTCTGCAAGATTGTCAACCCTTCTATGTCAGAGGAAGACAAAGTTAGTCTCCTGTTGAAGGGCATTGCCGAGGACGTGTATCAGTTCCTCATCAGCAAAGACAGCCTAGCTACGGTAACCGACGTCATAAGCCACTGTCGCACATTAGAGACCCTGAAGATGCGACGTATCACCCCCAAGTTCGGTCGCCTACCGAATGTAACCCCCGTGGCAAGTGTTGACAAATACACGCCGCTTGATCTCGCGTCGACAATACGCCAGATCGTTCGAGAAGAGCTCACTCGACACGCTCGCCAGACGCCGTACGAAGCTACACCTGCACCGCCTCCCTCTCGCCCTCCCGTGTCAATTGCCGCAGCAGGCAACGATGACTGCAACTACAGGCCACCCTCACCACCGAGGTCACAGCGCAATAACTACCCGCTGCCGAGGTACGAAGACCACTTCAGTTACTCCCATCAGCCAGCCAACACCTATTACGACCCGAACGAAGATGCACCCGTACCACCACCACGTCAGCGCAATGCCTTCCTGGAGTTCCAGCTCGGTTCCGTCGTCGACAGAGAGAGCCGACATCCCGATATCGTTCCCGATCAGTTTCCGCCAGCGGGCACTGGTCACGACAATGGTCATTGGCCCACCTATTCCAGGAGTACCTCACGGCGGGGAAATCACCGTGGCAGTTCTCCCGCTCTGACCGTAGTTTGACGCCTCCATCTGGCCAACTGCATCGTTCCCCTTCGCCAGGACGACGCCTGTCATCACCGCCGCCGCCGGGAAACTAGCCAGCGCGCCGATGGAGGTGAGGTCGCACAACAGGATTTGCCTCAGATGCCTCCGCCAGTTATAATGTCCAAGAACAAGATACGCGTGGAAATAGATGGCTTTTGTACAAGTGCTTTGGTGGACACTGGTGCTACGATATCAGTTATGAGTCTTTCTTTCAAAAGTCGCATTTGCCGCAAAATTATGTTTTTTTGGGGCGAATCAACAAGGTTTCGTGGTGTTGGTGGGGAAGTACTTCATTCTGTCGGAGTTTGTGCCGTCAATGTCTTATTGGCAGGAAAGGTGTTCCCAACAGAGTTTCTTGTGCGGCAACGTTGTACCCACGATGTGATTCTCGGTCTTGACTTTCTCCGAGGATGTGGCGCTTTCGTCGATGGTAGAAGCGGTGAACTTTCCGTCAGTGGAGTCATTGTTCCTGCCCTCCTCGATGAGGCGCCGGAGGCCGCGAAGGATGCTCTGATTGTTTCCGATGAGCTGACAGTGCCGCCATGGTCAATGAGGTCCGTAACGGTGTTTGCCCCAGAATGTGCCACATCTTTTGACGCCATCGTTGAACCTGCCATCGTTCAATGTGCTAAGAAAGGCATACTCGTCCCTCGTAGTTTGGTATCTGTTGATGAAGGGGCAACCTTTCTGTGGGCACTGAACTGTTCGCCAATGCCGGTTGTGCTCCCTCGAGAAATGAAGCTTGGCATCTTTGATGATTCCACTGAAGGTTCTGTAGCGGTCGTTAACAACGATGAAAGCCAGAAAGATACAGTCTCTGGCAAGCGCAGTTGCTCTTACGAGTCGCAGATCCTAGGCATGATTAGCGCCACTTTGCGGTCGCACGAGCAGCAGACGTTACGCCATCTGTTGAGGCGACATGCTGCTGTGTTTGACTTTTGCCAAGAGGAGAAGCCACTACCTTTACCATGTTCTCGTGCTCATCATAGGATTGACACCAGCACTGCCCATCCGATCCGACAAAAGCCTTACTGAGTGTCGTCATCAGAACGAAATGTTATTGCCGACCAGGTTCAGGAAATGCTGAAAAAGGGTGTTATTGAAGAGTCGTGTAGCCCTTGGGCAGCACAGGTCATCTTGGTTAAGAAGAAAGATGGTGCCTGGCGGTTCTGCTTTGATTACAGAAGGCTCAACGCCATGACCAAAAAAGATGTATATCCGTTGTCTAGGATTGACGATGTTATTGACTGCTTACACTCGGCTTCGTACTTTTCTTCAATAGACCTACAATCAGGATATTGGCAGATACCTATGCACCCTTCAGACAAGGAGAAGACCGCATTCGTGACGCCTGATGGACTGTACCAATTGAATGTGATGCCGTTTGGGCTTTGCTACGCCCCCGCCACTTTTGAAAGGTTTATGGACTCTGTCCTTCGTGGTCTTGAATGGGAGGTGTGCTTATGCTACCTGGATGACGTCGTCATTTTTGGGTGTACCTTCGAAGAGCACAACGTCTGTTTAAGCCTTGTTTTAGACTGTGTCGGAAAGGCTGGCTTCATTTTGAACTCTAAGAAGTGCCGGTTTGGTGAACGACAAGCTTCAGTACTCGGTCACCTAGTTGACAAAGATGGTGTCAGGCCGGATCCCCGCAATATAGAAGCAGTCGGCACATTCAAACCACCTTAGACACTGAAGGAACTTCGCAGCTTCTTGTGCCTATGTTCCTACTTTCGCCGCTTTGTGCCCCGATTCGCGGACGTAGTACATCCGCTGACGAGCTTGTTGCGAAAAGACAGCCCATTCGAATGGACACCTGATTGTGATGCCACATTTTCTGAACTGAAATTTCTACTAACATCTGAGCCTATTCTTCGTCATTTCGATCTTTCTGCTCCTACAGAAGTGCACAGTGACGCAAGTGGAATTGGCATCGGAGGTGTGCTTGTTCAGCGCTATGATAATGCTGAGCATGTTGTCTCTTATACGAGTCGATCTCTAAGCAAGGCTGAAATGAATTATACGGTGACAGAGCAAGAATGTTTAGCGGCTGTATTCGCCATTCAGAAGTTTCGATGTTACCTCTACGGTCGTCCATTCACGATTGTGACAGACCATCATTCATTATGTTGGCTTGTTACCCTCCGAGACCCTTCTGGCCACCTTGCTCGATGGGCTTTACGCCTTCAAGAATTTGACTTCAGCATTTCGTACAGAAGTGGACGACGTCATTCGGACGCTGAGTGCCTTTCTCGCCTGCCTATGACCACGATGGAGGACTGTGCAGATACCCTTGCCATCTGTTTTGCTGCGGTCTCTCATACGTTTCCTGACGCCAATATCTTCAAACGAGAACAATTGAACGATTTATCTTTAGGCCCTTTGTTCGTTGACGCTCGGAATCTCAAAGGCAGTGGTCGCTTTCGCATTCGTGATTGACTGTTGTACAAAACGAATTACTCAGCAACCGGCGCACGTTATTTACTGGTTGTACCTCAACGTCTTCGATGCGACGTTCTCCGTACTATGCACGATGATCCAACGTCAGGACACCTTGGGTTCATTCGCACCCTGCATCGAGTGCAGCAGCGTTTTTACTGGCCCCGAATGCGAGATTTTACGAAACAATACGTCTCGAGATGCGAGAATTGCCAGCGCCACAAACGACCTACCAGTGCACCGCACGGCCTTCTAAATCCCGTACAACCGCATACTACGCCTTTCGAGCAAGTGGGCATCGACCTATTGGGCCCGTTTCCGTGATCTTCGAACAACAACCGCTGTATATTAGTGTGCGTCGACCACCTTACCAGATACGCCGAAACCGCTGCGATATCATCTTCCACAGCTGATGGCGTCGCTGCCTTTTTGTTACGCTCCGTTGTTCTACGCCATGGTCCACCTCAAGTAATCATCAGTGACTGTGGTCGCCAATTCATCGCGGACGCTGTGGAAGAATTGCTTCGCCTCTGCACTTCACAGTTCAGACATTCGACACCATACCATCCCCAGACGAATGGTCTTGTAGAACGTACCAATCAAACTCTTACTAACATGCTCGCAATGTACGTCGCGTCCAATCACAAAAACTTATCACTTATTATTTATTATTATTTAATATTTATTATCTTACCATTTATTACTTATGCATACAATACAGTGAAGCACGAGACCACGGACTTCACGCCCTTCTACCTGCTCTACGCTCGATCACCACGCAGCTCTTTTGATACAATCCTCCCGTTTAAGCTCCATACTAATGAGTCCGTGGCCGAAACATTGTGCCGGGCTGAAGAAGCCCGCCAAATCGCTCGCTTGCGTACACTGGCATCACAAAATCGCTCCAAACAACGATACGATCAACGCCATGATGCCATTTCATTCTGCAAAGGTGATTTCGTGTGGTTGTGGACCCCCCAACGAAAACCTGGTTTATGTCAAAAGTTTTTACCGCAGTACACAGGCCCCTACGTCATTGTAGATCGCTTGACTGACTTGACGTACGTTTTGGCACGCTTAACGACACCTTCTCATCGGTCAAATCAAACGCAATTGGTGCACGAGGCTCGCCTCAAGAAGTTTCATCCCTCCAGTAACATAAACTCGCCCAGCGGGCTTCGTCTGTGAACCGGGCATTGCTAAGGTATGAGCCGGGCTGTAGTATGCGCCGCGTAGGTAGAAGAGGAAGACGATGTTGTCTGGTGCGGCCTGAGGACTCCATCTTTACCGCGACTGCCGAACTTCATCCTCACCCTGTAAATAAATCCACCTATCCTTTAATTCAACCGTAACAATATTACCCCACACACTCAACCTCCTGCCAGCTATAAGTTGAACTGCCAGAACTGTCATAAGGTCACGCCGCTGATAACCAGAATGTCAGTTTTGTCGAACGCTTGACCATTCCCCTGACACATGCCATTTACCCCAAACTACTGAGACTGCACAAATACAGATAGCTTCTGTTTCACTTGGCAATCATAACGTCTTCTCGCTGCCTCTTTAGTAGCTTCGCCAAAACTCAGTATGGCTGCGCAATGAAAAAGAGAGAGGTTGCTCAAAACTATACCGTCCGCATTACTAAACGCAACCGTAGCTGCCTTTCTACTTCCGCGGCCAACATTAAACCATTTGTTGAGTCGTCCAGCGTTTATCAAACGTTATAAAAGGCACACATTATTTAGCATTAGGAGGTATGGTAGTTAGACAGGACACAAGCAAGCTGTCACAGGAGAAGAAGGAGCTCATTACGAAACGTCAAAGCATGAAAGCCTCAAACACAACATACAATATATACCTGACGGAGCTTTTGAAATTGATCAATAAGCGTAAAGTATCCGATGTAATAAGGTAGAGCATGGAGAAAAGTGAACATGCTCTAAGGAAAGAACGGAAGAAGCGTCAAAGCAGTTAAGAGGAAACTTGGGATGTATGCACTGAAGGACAAGAGAGGCAAAGTAACCAGAAATATGAATAGGATGGTTAAAGTAGTGGGGGAGTTTCACAAAGACCTATACACAGAAAAACTATGACGACAATGTAAGAACTTACAGTAACCCAGATGTTATACCACGAGTAATGACAGAAGAAGTCAGAAAGCTTAGGAGGAAAAGCAGAGGCAAAACTCCGGGTGAGAATCAAGTAACGTCAGATATGATGAAAGAATAAGGACAGATTTTGTTGGAAAAAACTAGCCATCCTATTTACGAAGCGTCTCTTGATGGGTATAGGGTATCAGAATCTTGGAAGAATGCTAACATCATCTTGATACATCAGAAAAGGTACGACAAGGACTTGAGTAAATACAGGTCAATCAGCTTGCTCTCGGTGGTATACAAGCTATTTACAAAGGTAATTGCTAACAGAATCAAGACAACATTAAAATTCAATCAACCTAATAAACAAGCAAGAGTTCAAACAGGCTACTCGACAATCGTTCCACATCCTTACTATCAATCAGGTGTTAGAGAAATGCTCAGAATTCACCCACCCACAATGCATAGCCTTCATATATTACTAGAAGGCATTTGATTCAGTAGAGATATCAGCAGTTATGCAGAGCCTATGGAATCAGGGCATCGACGAATTATATATAAACATTCTGGAAGAAATCTGCAGATAATCAACTGGAACCATAGTAGTCCATCAAGAACGCGATACAATACCAATAAAGAAGGGTGTAAGACAAGAGGATAGGACCGCCCCATGCTATTTATCACGTGCTCACAGGAGGTTTTCAGAGGCCTAGAATGGGAAGAGTTAGAGATAAGAGCTCTTGGAGAGCCTCTTAGTAACCCGCTTTTCGCCTATCTCATTACGTTGCTGAGTAACTCGGGGGACTTATTACAATTAATGATTACTGAGTTAGACAAGGCCAGCATAAATGTAGGTCTTCAAAATATACTGCAGAAAACGAAAGCTATGTACGAAAACCTCGGAAGAGAACACCACTTAGAGATAGGTAGTGGTGCACTTGAAATTGTAAAAGAGTACTTGTACTTTCAACAGGTAGTAACCGCGGAGCGCAAATGTGAGATCGAAGTAACTAGAAGAATAGGAATGGGGCGGAGTACATTCAGCAAGCTTCCTAAAATCCTGACTGGTAGATTGACACTATCCGTCAAGAGGAAGGTATATACCAGCTGCATTTTGCCGGTACTTACCTACGGAGCTAAAACCTAGAGGCTTACCAAGTGCTTAAACTGAGGATGACACAGCGAGCGATGGAAATTAAGTTGATAGGTGTAACCTTAAGCGATAAGAAGAGAGCAGAGTGGGTCAGGGAACAAACCAGGGTTAAGGATATCATAGTTGAAATCAAGAAGAAGAAATAGAAATGGGCCGGGCATATAGCGCGTTGGCAGGATAAGCACTGGTCATTAAGGGTAATTGACTGGATTTCCAGAGAAGGCAAACGCAAGAATAGAGACAGAAACTTAGCTGGGCAGATGAGATAAGCAAGTTCAGGTATAAAGTGGTAGCCGCAAACACAGGAGCGAGTTGACTGGCAGAACAGATGCCTTTATCCTGTAGTGGGCGTAGTCAGGCGGCCTGCTGCTGAGGACGATTATTTAGCATTGTTTTTGTATTCTGAACACAACAGGAGATGTGCACGCCAATCACCAAGTTCTCTTCAGACACTTGAGGTATCCCCATGATTTGCTTCATTCCCTGGCAGACGGGCCTACTGCTTACTCTCTCTTCTCGTACTACGAAAACAGAGATAACAAAGCACTGCGGCTATTTCCTGTTATGAGTAGCTCCTTCCTGAAGGCGAGGCTGTCCCGGCCTCCGATATTTTACAGCAAATGGCGATGTAGTGCCAGATGGTCGATATGTGCTATAAGTCCGAATTCTGTCTGATGGCAGTGATGGAACAGCTGACACGATGAGGCTGTGGAACTGGGCTGACGAGAACCGTATGATTCTTCCTAATGAGTTTGCATGTCTGTGATGAAAGATGCGGTAGGCGTACGGAGCTAGTACCGCTGACAGGATTGATCTGCTGATGAAGCCGTACACCCAGTCTCGCGCTGTTGGCAATGAAAAACATGTAATAGCGGGGCTTCACCCGTGTATGCATTTTGTACATTTTATAATCCACAGCGCTTTTAAAATTAATTTTGCGACTCCTGCGTGACCTTATAGAGAAACTTGAAGACATTCTGCATGCTCAGCTGCACTCGCAATGACAACCAGTGATGCCCACTCTATGTTACTGAACTGACTGGACTCAATGTAGCCAATATTTTTGGACCATAGATACGTTCCGTGATGGCACCGAAAGCAATGAAATTATTACTGGTGTGCTTGAAGTGGACAGGTCTGCGCGGCTGTTTGTAGATGTTATGTGCTTCCCGTACTGTATGCGCGCTCCTTCATATACCTCTCATCCATTCCATCTCTTTTAGCCCCTTGATTCCTTCCGTATTTCACGGCAGCAAACTGGACGCTTGTCTGGTCAACCTCCCTGCACTTCTTTGCTTCTGCAGTCGTTAATCAGCGTTTACGTCGTTCTGTCTGGACTTGTGCACGCGGACCAATTTTTGCATTTTTTTATCTACCATGACGGTATTCATTGCGATGACTGCCCAAATGGTCGGCGCTCATTATAAACGTTTCACTCCATTTCCACATGCACTCTCCGCTCTGACATTCGTATAACAAAACTTGATGCTGGGTGGCTGACTGCAGTTGATCCCTTCAGATCAAAGTATAGCGTTCGTCGAAGTTATCCCAGAGTACACGATGAAATAGGATGCCTGCAATGAAATCACTTGCTCATAACCATCCCAAAAGTAACACCCACTCTTTCTGATAAAGGCATCCGTGTATACTGAAGCCCTTGAAGAAACTAACGCCTTAATCCATTATCACACACTAGACAGTTATCGTTTACCATTATCGTGATAGCGAGGGTTAAGGGAATGATGTTATCGTGCAGCGAACGGTTGTTGCGGGTAGCGTCCTATTGTTTAGCAGGATAGCGCTTACGCGGTATACGTGCCCTAGGTAGGATGGTGGCAGCACCTATCGGAGTAAGATTAAGTTAAAGAACGGTGAAAAAAAAAGAAAACGAGAATTTTTTCCTGTGTCACCGCATGAAACATTGTTATAATTTTATTTTAATAATAATAAAAGTAAACAAGTATGAACCACGCACAAAATGCGAAAACATTTATGTCACCGATTTGTTTGCATCGATATTCTAGTTAGGCCAATAGAAGCGCTCAAAATGGGAAGCTATCTAAAAAATTACACTAGCTTATCCGTAATATTTGGTCATCGAAGCTAACTGAATACAAACGAAGCCATTTTTTAACAGTATTTATCTGCGAACGAAGTGAATATTTTAACGACTACGCCAAAATAACTTCAAAGCAGGGTCCGAAAGCGTCGTAATGTTTATGCATACTACGTGCGTCACGCTAACGTTAGATTTGAAAAGTGGCGTGCGTATGGTAAGCGGTACGGGTAACGTACGTATCTTGGCATGCGCACTTTGATCCTGCTATCATATTAAGCCCGCTATCTTGCTAAACCCAGTATACTATAACTGCCTATTCACACCATATTGCATGATCATTGACTGACATTTCCTCTCTCAAGTGTTTGAGTTTTATTGCAGATACCGTGCATGAGAAACCCGGACACAGATTTGAATAAACTTGTATCCTTGATCGACTCGCAAAACGTTTCCAGTGCTTAATGCACTGTAGTGCATGATAACCATCATCATTTCTTGATCACCGCGCCGCGCCTCTCGCGGAGCTGACGCAAGCTCGAGCTGCGCGAGGTTTAAAACGAGCTTCTGGCCTGGCGGTTTGGACGTGGACAGCCACCGCGGCTCCGCTTCAGGCCTGGAATAAAGTGGCGAGATCGGCACGGCCCCATCAGCTGCCTTCGACGTCATCTCAAGTCTCTTCTTCTCTCGTCGCTACATTGGTGACCCGGAGAACACGCCCTTCGTCGAGCGGCCCGCGGCCATGTTCCCGCAACTCTGCCCGCCAGTGCCGCCATTCCAATCGACCTACCCCAAGGTATTGTTCATGCAGCTCGATGCCGTTCTGGCGTTGAATGGCGTCACGGACCAGCCGCTGATGCACGCCATTCTTCAAGACGCCCTTCCGGTAGAGTTGCGTCATCTCTCTGGCACTTCAACCTCCAGCCAGCAGCCTTACGATGACCTCTGCTCGGCGGTGCTTGCCAGACATGGCCTCACATACCGTCCGCTTCCGTTTACCCGCACCAGGCAGGTTTCCCAGGCGTCGCAGAGCAAGGTACGAACCGGTCCACAGCCTTCCATTGACCGCTACCTCGGTACCCCGGCTTCGACTACTTCTACACCTGATCCGGCCGCAGAAACATCCACTCCTGCACCTGATCACGACCGCGAGGTAGAAGACTCCTCCACTGCGACTGACCTTCCCTCCGAGAGGTACATTCCCTCAGAGCCCCCGTTCAGAGCTTCATCACACGTACCTGCCACCTGCACGTTTTCCACGAAAGCGACGGCACGCGACACCGTGGCCCTCGCCGTTTCCGCGACCACCAGCTCAGACGTCTCGGCCTCCTCCTCGCCGCAGCTGCTGGTCAGCTCTTCGACGGTGCCCCCTGCTGCTCCGCCACCTGCCACTGGTGCCAGCAATGGCCTGCCGGGTGCCTCGCCACATTCCACTCGCACCTCCCCGGCCAGCAGCCGACCACCCTCGGCGTCCCCGCTCCCCGCCCCTGTCCCTGTCTCTGTTTCGTGGTCTACGACGGACCCCAGCGCCGTGCCTTCGCGGAGCCAGAGCCTGCCCTCATCGTCGGCGTCGACACCGGCAACCACCAAAGCAACTGCCACCGTCGCCCCTCTGCCCGTGGCGCCGCAGCAGGCACCTGCGTCGAGACCCGGCGTCGCACAGGTGGTTTCGGCCAGCCCCAGTCCTCGCACCTCTGGTGCCCCCCGGCTCATCCAGCCGAAACAGCCACAGATCCTGCCCAAGCTGTCGAGCGGCAGCGCGAACATGACGACGCCTTCGGCAGCGGCGACCACCCGGTCCCAGTCTCCCCAGGCGGCCCAGCACAAGGCCACACCGCGGCCCGCGCCTGTACCAGCGCCACAGCCTGCGACCACGATGCAGCGTGGAGCCGCGATGGGGCTCAACACGGGGAGTCCGCTGCTCATCGGGAACCCCGCGGCAGCGCAGCCGGGCATGTTTCCGGCTGGGCCTGCGCACGGCACTTTCCTGCTGAACCAGTACATTTCGGGCCTGGGCCACAGCCCGATTCTGATACAGGGCGCACTGGGGCAGACCCAGAGCTCTCTGGGACAGATACAGGGGGTCCAGCTGGCCCTGCGGCCACCCCATGCCACGGGCCTGACCCTGGGACCTCAGACGGGGCCCAGGCCCCATGGGGGACATCCAGGACCGCCTGGCACCCCGACGCTTGCCATTCCACGGAACCTGGGGCCAAGGCCCAACATCTTTCTGGCACCGCCACGCATGATGTCGCCCCCCTCGTTTGCCATAGTCCCGGGACAGCCACTGACGCTGCAACAGCTGCAGGCCATGCTGCCCACGCAGACCATGCTGGCCCAGCCCACACTGGGTGCGTTCCAGACAGACCAGCACCAATCCCTGGGGCAGATACCGACGTTCACCCAACCGCAGATGCTGGCGCATGCCCACCATCACCACCACCACCACCACCACCACCACCATCATGGGGCCCTGTCGGGACCTCTAATCACGACAGGCGGCAGTATAGTGTCCTCTGCACCCAGCGCCAACATTGTCACCCACCATCCTGTCATGACCTCGCGACACACGGTCCACTCTCGGCCTGTCCGACCAGGTCACCGTGAGACCCGCTTGTCGGCTACCACAGCGACCCGGCACTTCCTCCTGCGTCCTCTGCGCAACTCCCAGTGTCGCCCACCAGAGACCCACCGGTTCCCGACGGTCACTACACGTTGACAAACTGGACTTCCGAAACGGACACCTTGCGGATTGTCGTTCATGTATATAGTCTCTTTCTCTTTCTTTGTTATATACACTTCAAATCGCACAAAGCGCTAGGGGGGAGCCCTGTAGTGCATGATCACCATCATCATTTCTTGATCACCGCGCCGTGCCTCTCGCGGAGCTGACGCAAGCTCGAGCTGCGCGAGGTTTAGAACGAGCTTCTGGCCTGGCGGTTTGGACGTGGACAGCCACCGCGGCTCCGCTTCAGGCCTGGAATAATGTGGCGAGATCGGCACGGCCCCATCGGCTGCCTTCGACGTCATCTCACGTCTCTCTTCTCTCGTCGCTACAACACCATACCAAAAACTTCTCGCGGCATGCACGAGCTTCCAAGAGACTATTTTTTATAACACTCAGAGCATTCCAATATTTGCAGAGCCACACTAATCCACCACAAAGAACAAGAACTGAGGGTCGTCTCTGCTTCACCGGTTGGTTCGTCAGCTACCCAACATGCTCCAGATTCGATATTGGGAATCAATGAGTTGAAACCACACAGGTTGCATGATCTTTCAGAGAAGCTTATATAATGCATATATTTCAGTGATGGCATCATACGCAAAAAACCCAGCACTGACGAGCGAACAAAAATGTGACTCTCGAAGGGGCGCGGATTACATGCATATACGTGTATGCGCCGTTTTCTTTTATTGAAGACGACGGTCTTCCTTGATATATTTGAACACAGAAATTTATGTCTGTCTGTTACCCGATTGAGTCACCCGGACGAAGTTTGAGCACTTGCTGAACGCCCAGCCATCTTAAACTGGTGGCTGCATTTATACTACCGAATATTGTCAATCAAGTGCAAATATTGCACATACCTGAGGCGCAACATTTATACGTAAGTATTAGGTGGTATGTTCCTTTACTTGAAAATACATACATACGTAACTCTAAAGGTTCTAGTGTTTCTTAAGCTGCTCGGAAAATGCGACGATATGCACGAAAAAGCATTCTGGGTGTTAGGCTGAGATTATGGGGCTGCCACCTGGCAGTGGTCCTAAACAATCTCATGTTTTCTGACGCCACTGTCAGATGCCATCCATATCTGATGCTGCGCCTCCTCTATTCTATTATTGCCAGCCAGATGCGGCTGATTCAACATAGCGGAGGTGCTGAGACAAGGCGAAACAATATATGGCCGTTTGGCCTCCATACGTCTATCGTCTTTCGACGACAATTGCAATGAAGGACGTAGACACGCGGTAAACTTTTTGATGTTTTCTAAATCACGAGAATGCCCGAAATCAACAATTTCTGATATGACAACCTGATATTTTGCCTAGGGGAAATGTCATATCATGTTGCCACAAGATATTCAAGCTTGAATAATGTCGCGGGGTGACACCTCCATCGCCTCAATGGAGCATTCCTTTTTGTTGATAATCACGTGTGAGGATACCAACGCATGGCGATCGTTGTAGCCTGTAGCAAATGAAGTGCACTACAAAGCACGTGGTCGTACTTCCGGAAGGGTTCTGTTTCCGGCATGGGGGAAAGAAACGATTATAAGAAAGATTTGCGCAATGTGATAAAAAATAAAGATAAAAAAATAAGTTGTACGGTAGGCTCGCAGTCCCCAAAGCATCGCTCTCACCCCATTTTTGTGAGGGCTTTTCATTTTTAATGTAGGAGCTATCTAAGCTTTTCGTTGTGCCGAGTAGTGCGAACAGGAATTATATAATCATCATGAAACAGTACGCGCTCACTTAGTCCGCTTCAACTTCTGCTTTGCTCGCACAACACATGCGCCGATTTGTCCAGCTTAGAAGGTGAAAACCATGATGGGCGAGTTTGTTACGTGACTAGAATCGCGTAACTAGTCACGCATCTGAATATCACGTAACATCCCGTAGTAACAAGTCACGTGATAAAATCTCTAACGATCATAATCATCATCATAATCATCATCATTATCAGCCTGACTACGTCGACTGCAGGACAAAGGCATCTCCCATGTACCGCCAGTTAAGTCGGTCCTGTGCTTGCTGCTGCCAATTTATACCCGCAAACTTGATCTCATCTGCCCACCTTAACCTTCCGTCTCCCCCTAGCCTGCTTGCCTTCTGTGGGAATTCAGTTAGTTACCCTTAATGACCAGCGGTTATCCTGTCTACGCGCTACATGCCCGGCCCATGTTCATTTCTTCTTCTTGATTTCAGCTATGATATCGTTAACCCCCGTTTGCTCCCTAATCCACTCGGCTCTCTTCTTGTCTCTTAAGGTTACACCTACCATTTTTCTTTCCATTGCTCGCTGCGTCATCCTCAATTTAAGCTGAACCCTCTTTGTAAGTCTCCAGGTTTCTGCTCCGTAGCTAAGTACCAGCAAGATAGAGCTGTTATATACCTTCCTCTTGAGGGATAGTGGCAATCTACCTGTCATAATTTGAGAGTGCTTGCCAAATGTGCTTCAGCCCATTCTTATTCTTCTAGTTACTTCAATCTCGTGGTTCGGCTCCGCGGTTATTACATGCCCTAAGTAGACATAGTCTTTTACAACTTGAAGTGCACTATTACCTATCTCGAAGCGCTGCTCTCTTCCGAGGTTTTTGTACATTACTTTCGTTTTCTGCAGATTAATTTTAAGGCCCGCCTTCCTAATCTCCTTGTATAACTCCGTTAGCATGAGTTGCGATTCGTCCCCTGAGTTACTCAGCAATGCAATGTAATCGGCAAAGCGCACGTTACTAAGGTACTCTCCATTAACTGTTATCCCTAACTGTTCCCATTCTAGGCCTCCGAAAACCCCCTGTAAGCATGCGGTAAATAGCATTGGGGAGATTGTTTCTCCCTGCTTTACACCCATCTTCATTGGTATTTTGTTGCTTTCTTTATGAAGCACTATGGTAGCAGTTGATCCCCCGTAGATGTCTTCCAGGATGTTTATATATACTTCATCGATGTCCTGATTCCGCAGTGTCTGCATGACTGCTGATATTTCTACTGAATCAAACGCCTTCTCGTAATCAATGAATTCTATGTATAGTGGCTCGCTATATTCTAAACATTTCTCTATTACCTTATTGATAATATGAATGTGGTCGATTGTTGAGTAGCCTGTTCGAAATCTTGCATGTTCCTTTGGTTGATTGAATTCTAATGTTTTCTTTACTCTGTTAGCAATGACCTTTGTAAATAACTTGTATGCTACAGAGAGCAAGCTGATCGGCCTGTGATTCTTCAAGTCCTTGTCATCTCCTTTCTTATGTACTAAAATGATGTTAGCATTCTTCCAAGACTCTGGTACTTTTACCGTCTGGAGACACCTAGCTAGTTTTTCTAACACAACCTGTCCTCCATCTTTCAGCAGATCTGATGTTACGTGATCCTCACCAGCAGCTTTGCCTCTTTGCATGCTCTCCAAAGCTTTTCTTACTTTTATCATTACTGGTGGGGTTTCATGTGGGTTACTTCTAGTTCTTATAGTATTAAGGTCGTGGTTGTCCCTGATACTGTATAGCTCTCTGTAAAACTCCTCCGCTATTTTAACTATCATGTCCATATTGATAGTTACTTTGCCTTCTTTGTACCTTAGTGCATACATTCGATTTTTTGCCTATCCCAAATTTCCTTTTCACTGCTTTGACGCTTTCTCCGTTTTCAAGAGCGTGATAAATTCTCTCCATGTTATAACTTCTTACATCGGATACCTTACGCCCATTAATCAACTTCGAAAGCTCTGCCAGTTTTATTTTGTCTGTTGTACTTGAGACTTTCATGCTTTGACGCTTCTTCATGAGATTATTCGTTTCCTCGGAAAGCTTGCCAGTGTCCCGTCTAACTACCCTGCTTCCAAGTTCCACTGCACACACCGTAATGATAATCGTGAGACTATCATTCATTGCATCTACGCTAAGGTTGGTTTCCTCAACAAGAACCGAGTATCGGTTCTGAGGCGAGACTGTGAATTCCTGTACTTTCCCTCTCAGTGCTAGCTCATTGATTGGCTTCTTGCGTATCAGTTTCTGTCGTTCCTTCTTCAAGACTAGGCGAACTCGAGACCGTACCATTCTATGGTCACTGCATCGTACCTTGTCAATCACTTCCACATCCTGCACGATGCCTGTGTGTGCACTCATTATAAAGTCTATTTCGTTCTTATTTTCGCCATTAGGGCTCTTCCATGTCCACTTACGGTTTCCTCGTTTTCGGTAGAAGGTATTCAAAATCCGTAAATTATTGCGTTCTGCGAATTATACTAGTAGTTCTCCTCTGGCATATTTAGTACCGATGCCATAATCTCCTACTGCCTAGTCTCCAGCCTGCTTCTTCCTTACCTTTGCATTCTTCCCTACCTCCCATCAGTATAGTATACTGTTTTTTTGCCTTACTTATTGCCGATTCCACGTCTTCACAGAATCTTTCAACTAAAGCGTAATCATGGCTGGATGTAGGCGCGTAAGTATGTACCACCTTCATCTTGTGTATTTTATTGAGTTTAATTACAATACTTACCATGCTTTCATTAATGCTACAGTATTCCTCTTTGTGGCCAGCTATGTTTCTGTGAATTAGGAACCCCACTCCCAGTTCTCTTCTGTCAGCCAAGCCCCGATAGCAAAGGACGTGCCCATTGTGTAGCACCATATAAGCCTCATCTGTCCTCCTAACCTCACTGAGCCCTATTATAACCCATTTAACACCCTCTAGCTCCTCGAATAGTACAGCTAGACTTCTCTCACTAGATAAGGTTCTAACATTAAACGTTGCCAAGTTCAGGTTCCAATCCCAGTGCCGCGAAGTTCCCAACCGGATTAAAAAAAATTCGCGTGGCGATGGAACTGCACTAAGAGGCCTGGGGTGCTGCCTCACCGGTAACCAGCGCCGGGAACGCACTCCCTCACCAGAGAAGCATTGGCCACCCTGGTGCAGTATTTGGCCACTACCTCCCACATGCATACGTCAATTAACTCACGGGCCGCAGTCCCCAGCAGCTGCGAAGCAACTGACCACGGTGGCGGTCAGTTCTGCAAAGCAGCAGCGGGTGCTAAGAATCTCTGGGTCTGGATAAGCCGCCATTGGAACCTGAAAAAAATCTCCAACCATAACGTAGTAACTCGTCAGGGGACTAAAATTGCGCTACATGTAGGCACGTGAATAAACTGACGTAACATAACGCAACAGCCACTCACGTGACTAATATCCACGCCACAACAGTCATGTTACTACAGATCACGTAACATCGCGCAACTAGTCACGTGAATATATAACCACGAAACACCACGTAACTACTCGCGGGACTGAAAATCACGTAAAGGCACGCAACATATCGCCTCGGGGCTAAAGATAACGGACATACAGCGACGTGGCTAAAGCCTTGCACGATCGCGTTATAGTCCCGGGACATCGTGCCACCAAAACCACCTAACGGCAAGTACCGGAATAAAATTCACCAACTACACGTAGCAGGTACCGTCACCTTACAGGTCGAACCAAGTCTAGCTATACGTATTACTAGCAAAAACTTAGTCAAAGCTTGGCATTGCTACCAGTACATATCTTCGTCCGTACACTAGCTCTGCTGATGGTTTCTGCCTCATGCCAGTAGTGCAAGCAGCGCACTTTTTTAGCTGCGGATACGTTTTCATCATTAATATAACAGATGAAACGACTCGAAGACCTACTTGTAAGACAGCGATATTGGCCTGATGCTTCATGTAGGAACAAAACAGAAAGGCAGGAAAAAATGCTTCAAATAAATTCGCACAAAGAGAAACGCGTATGTGGGAGCTACGGTGAGCATAATAATAATGCAACTTGAGGTAATTCTGACTTTGGCGTAAACCTTTGGCGTTAGTAAGATGAGCTCAAGGCGCTCAATTTCGTTTTTGTTGTGAAATGTTTACGCGAGCCATTTACGAGTATTTATAGGTTCAGTAGGCTTTAACTGACGATCAATGACGGTGTGCGCACGTAATGTTAGGCATAGTGAGTGCACTTATTTGGCGACCTTGCGACCCTAATTGGGCGTGTATGTAAAGAGCATGCTATCAGTCTTGACCTAACTACACTACAGCTTTCACAGAAGTCGCACCAAGAACATTCCTAAGAGCTATTGCAATTCTTTAACGTTAAGGAATGGCTAACAGCTCTTCACAACTGCAGAACCTTTGTGATGGCATAATTTCAACGATAAGGAGGACATCCTTCTTTACAGCACCGGTAAATGTGCACTTGTGCACGCATCGCATCAGTAGGGCAAGGTCACCAAGATCAGTTAGCATTAACTAGGGCATGGGGAGGGCAGGGGGCCCAAGTCACATAAGAGGGGGGGGGGGGCACAAAGTCTGCCTCACGCATTGACCTAATAGGGAAGGGGAGTGCTGCGACGAATCTTCATTCTCGTCCCCCCTCCCCCCTTTCTCCTTGAAGGGGAATCAGGTGCATGCCAATGCAAGTTTGTTAAGTACATCACGCGCGGCTGTGTGAAGATGCGCCACAATCGAAAGATGCACAACTTGTCTTGTTAGGGTTTACTAAATGGAAGTCCTCAGAACATTTCAGAATATGACAAATTCACAAATTCCGAGAAAATTAGGAAATCGTCAGAAATCCTAAAAAAGGGGAGCCCAGGGATCAAGACATGTCTACCCAGCAAATGTCTTGTGTGTGCAAAACTGATCATCCCATGTCGGCAAGTGTTTACGATGCCAAAAGGCCCCCTAGCGCACAATTTTTCACAAGTGCATGAACAAAACTGCGGGAAGAGAGCGCTGGCGTTATATAAAAAGCACCGGCATAATCATCTTTGACGTGAAGCTAGTATCTACCATTTGGAGTTGACGTGGACTTAAACGTGACCGTTTTTCAAGACAAGTCCCAAAGAAATGGCAAGCTTTCACAATTAAGAATCGATCTCTCGGCAACGGGGTCTGCAGCAGCTAGAAGCGAACGCGACGCGCTACAAAAAAAATTAAAGCAGAACAAAAAAGAAAAAACAAACAATAAAGAGCCTGGTACTTAGATAACAGAAATAAGGAAGCCGCACAATATCTGACACTTTTCGAGTTGGTGATACCAGAGCTGTGTCAATGCCCTTTAAGTGCCGCAGCGTTGCGTAGAGCCAGCGTCGAGAAGCTTTGTTTCCATCAAGTCCTCTTATCAGGTTTCTTTCTCTTGCTCTCTCTCTTCGGGTTGCTTTACGCGCGCAGCCATGGGTGCATACTAAATGACAGGAGAGAAGCGAGCGCTTCTTCGAATGGGAGCTTCGCGTCGTGTTTCACCACTGCTTCCTTTCTTGTTAGCTGCGGCATAACATGATGAGAAAACAAAGCAGCTTCATTGATAAACGTTCGCCACGCCTACTAAATGGAAGAAAAAAAGAGACTCGAAGGCTTCTTTTTAATGCAGACTCATCGCGAAGGCAGAGACAGAGGTGTTTAGAGCCAAGCGTCTTAGGCATGCACGAGAAAATGATCAGTCCAAGTGGACATTCAAGATTCACGAACCGCTGCCCGAGCTTCGAACGTGCGAAATTCGTCGCGGACCATGCGTCCATAAATTACTCCTTTACGCGTTCCGGCACGGACACGAGCTTCGTGTTCTCTTAGTTTTTGTTGTTACTGCATAGGACGCTCGATGAATTCCGCACGTGTGATATGACGTTTTTACAACTTTTCCCTCGTTTATTTGCACCACAGACATTTTTCGCTTGGTGTCAGTGAGCCTGCAAAGCGATCGATAAAATAATAATATGAATTGCAAGCATTAGGAATGTTCCGGTACGTAACGGCGATGTTGCCCTTTAAATAATAAATCTCCTAGTATAATTTCCACCAACATTTAATTAGCAAGAGTGAAGCAGGCTTCATTATTCACCTTGTGAGAGAAGGCATAGAATTTCGTCACTCAAGACTTTTTTCACTCAAAGATTTGCCTTTAAGGCATAATATTTTCTTTCATGTGTGCTGTTAGGCCGGTGTTGTGTATGAAGTGAAGTAGTGTCTTGTGGAATCTGTTTTCATGTATCCAGTGGTTGTAACTGTATGTGTCGCTGTAGCGAATGTCGGCTTGAAGGAGGTGACGGGAGCGTTCCGGCTGCAACCCTTTACATGTCCATAAAAGGTGGTATGTGTCTGCTTGCATCGCTGGAGTGGTAAAATACGGACACGTATCACCAACTCGTAAATGTGACCAGTTCTATGACGATATAACGGCCGGTGTAAGGACCAACCCTGCCCGAAGCCTCCTAAGCACAACTCTCTCCGCCCTAGTAAGGTGAGGGGAGAGAGAGCAGACCACGGTGGAATGAGAGCACGTGTATCCTACCGGAGAATATTTTACGGGTATGGAGTAAGTTTAGGGGCTGAGTTGGAAGGGGAATGGCTGGAATGTCTATGACTGGAGGGCAGAGCGCCTGCTGGCCAGCAGCAATGTTGTGAGGGTACGCAGCATGGCCTTGAAACCAATATACTTTTACGCAAGTAGCCGTATTATGGTTCAGCTTATGAACCACCTTCCAGATCTCCATCGCCTTGTGTCCAGCAGCAATGTTGTGAGGGTTCGCAGCATGGCTTTGAAACCAATGTACTTTTACGCAAGTAGCCGTATTATGGTTCAGCTTATGAACCACTTTCTAGATCTCCATCGCCTTGTGTACTTTCTTGAACTCTTTAATAGCTCCAAAGGAATCAGTGTATACGTCAATCTGCTTAATTGTGGGCAGCTTAAAGGTAGCATCCTGGAATGCGTAATGGATGACTTCAAGTTCCATCACAAGAAAGATAAGTGGATTCTGTAAATAGATAACGCTGGTGGTCACTTAAAGATTATGCGTAGTAGTCAGGAATGATTTCCTTCCACTCTCTTGTAGGATAGTAGCATCTGTATATAGTTTGCAGGTATTAGCGCATGGGGTCTCAATGATGGAGCTTTTGTCAATTGTAGGTGATGTATCGGAGTGCCGTAACTTTGCTGTTTTATTAGATGTGATGGTGATGAATTCCCAGGGAGGCATAGACTCGGGCTGGTTGTTAATGCGAGAGCCACGTTGAAAGTGAGCATGCAACGCAGTAACAACTAGCACAAGTTGCCTTTTGATTTCACGAGCTTTTTCTCTTTGCGAAGTCAGCTCTGCAATTGCGTTAAGCTGGGGGTGCTTCTTTAAAGTTGGTATGGGAGTGATGCGAGGTAACGCTGTTATTGTGTGCATAGCATCGCGATCAATAGTCTCCAACTGTGCCAACTGTGCGAAAGTTAACCGTTGAAATTGCGCCTGGTATAAAATGCTTGGCTGCAGAACTGTGCGGACGAGCTGTTGAGATACACGTGTACGAGCTCCAGCTGCTTTAGATGCGATGCGGTGAATAAGATGAAGTCTTTTTGTGGAACTCTGTCTGACTTTGCGAAGCCAGTGCAACCCACTGCTGGACTGGTGAATATCAAGACCTAGTATGCGGACCTCCGAAGCCTCAGGAATGGTCACTGCACCTAGTGTAAGTGTAAAGGGGCACTGCTTGATTTTTCTGCGTCCTGCCTTGTTAGCCACCTGAACATAGCTTGATCTTTGGGCGGACTTGTCTAACCCTGAGTTCCGAGTGTAGCTCTGAAGAACATCAAGGTCTTTCTGAAGCTGTTGTGCTTGTCTTGAGACATCTTTAAGCACAGACGTTAACGTCACATTATTACTGTATATCGGAAATCTCACGACTGGAATTCGATGTAGTTGCCATGCTAGAGGTATTAGAGCAATGTTGAACAGGAGAGGAGCCAAAACAGATCCTTGCTGGAGAACTCTGTTGGACATGAAGCAAGCTTCAGGCTTTCCCTCTTCTCTTAACGCAAATGTGTGGTTGTGCAGAGAAGAGTAAATAAATCTTACTACCCGCAGTGGAAATCCGAGCTCGGTGAGGTTGGATAGAATGACGTCATGGCTTATGTTATTGTAAGTTTTCGTTACGTGCATTGCTACTACAGTGCGTACTGCTTGGCTGTGTGGATAAACTGGTAAAATGTCATCCGACAAAATAGAAGGACCGTCGTCAGTCGCTAGATGAGAACAGAACCCGATTTGACCCGGTTGGTATTTATTGGGTCGTTGAAGCCCCCAGGAATCACGTGTGGCCAGCATCTTTTCAGCAAGCTTGCAGACAGTAGCAGTCAATGAAATCGGGCGCAAGGATTGCAGGTTATTTGGAGACTTTCCGGGCTTTGGAATCGGGACGGCAACTGAGTGTTTCCAATCAGATGGGACGTCCTCAGCTACACACAGAGTTATGCACTTCCAATGTTGGTGGGTTGCGAATAACGGCGTTACCAGTAATGCGTTAATCAGTAATGCGGTATTTTTTTGGTAACTCAGTAACATGCTCGTTACCATTTCGAAACTGTAACTAGTAAAATATACACTTACGCAAACACTTTCAAGTCACGTGAGGTGTCACGTTAATGTCGTGACCCAAAACTATCATCATCATCATGAGCGGCACGTGCTGTCTTTGCACTCGTCTTCCTCCTCTGTTTTGTTTCCGGAACGAAGATTTTGTCTAGCGTATCGACCTTTTCACTTAAGGCTCCCTGGGTGCTGCCATAGTCTTCTCTGGGCTGTTGTTAGTGCACATGACCCCCAAAATTGCACTGATGAGGCTTTGACGTCAGCTTTTGTACTCTTGTGCAACAGTCCAGAAAGGAAGAAATCATCCTCTCCGTAAAAAAAAAAGGTCGATTGAGAGGGGGTGAGTGAAAGAACGATGGAGAATGAAAGAAAGAGACGGAAAGTTCGAGAAAGAAAGAAACTCTTGGCGGAAAGAAGTTCCTCACAATATGGTGGGATTCGAACCCGAGCACCCAGGATCTGAAGGCAAGCGTGTCAACCACTCGTCTATAGCAAATTTTGTCGGGTTTTGCGCGTAAAATTCATGGTATCATTATGAGGCACACCGTAGCGGAGGGATCCAGAATTGTTTACTATCTGTCGCTTTTTTTTAACCTGCTCTGACATCGCGCAGAACATGGGCCTCTAGCATCTTGCTTCCGTTGGAACGCGACCACCGCGGCCGGAATCGAACCCGCGACCTTCGGGTCAGCAGCCGAGCAACGCAACCACCGCGGCTCACACTATATCCACGGCGCGTTGACAGAACATAGCATAGCCTTCGTTAGTATCGAACAGCAAAGAGGGTAGGAAAGGAAAGTCAGTGTGGGTAGGAGAACAAAAAAGGAGGAGGGGAAAATAAAAATGAGCGAGAGGGAAATAGAAAGCAGGAAGTGTACAGAGAGAGAAAAAAAGAGAGAGACAAAGAAGTGAAACAGAGATAAAGAGAGAGAGAGAAAGAAAAAAAATAGGAACACGCGTAACCATGGGCAGCAAAGAAAAAAAAGAGAACAATCCTAGCGAAAAGACAAAAGGTAAGTGAGGGAAAAAAAACAAAGCAGGCTGTCCAGCTCCACACTCCCCTGGCACCACTATTGCGAAGCGGCATTACTTTTGCCCCCTCGCAACAAATCTACCATAAAAAGTGGGCTCAGGCGTCTTTCATATTTGGTCATCTTGTGCCTCATTTTACCTTGTTTACTTTTGGCATGTCTGGCTTCTTCTACATTACAGATTTGGTTGTTTAAATATTTCTAATCATACTACCTCTTCATCACAATTTTATGACAGATGGCACAGTCTATAGAAAATAAGAATTATGCTAATTGTTTAATGCACCACATATCACGTCGAACGCAAACGTTGCCGGCAATAGCTATGAAACTGCACAATTTTGCCCCTCGTTACGATGTCAATTTCTTGAGATTTCTCTAATGCCTACCCAGAAAATGGCCTGCCGCTTGTGCGGAACGGCAGGAGAAGCGAAAATTGGGTAAATAACAGCGGCAATAGTTAGGCGGGCTTTCTTTAATAATATTAATAAAAAAGTATGGCCCAAATATACGCTCTTTCTTGTTTCGTCACTCAGTCTGTAGTTCCAGAGATGAAATTCTGGCAAAGTTGTGAATCTTCTGCGCCCTGCTGCCAGATCAGCGGGGAGACACTCGCACTGGACCCAACCGGCAAGCTCTCACGACATCGACAACCAGCTGGAGCTCCCGGGCCCAGGCGGCCCCCCCCCCCCCCCAGCAGACGTGTGGCATGCGCAGATATGCCCGGAGACATAAACGTCGCCGGAATGAGAACCAATCTCTTCGGCTTGGGCTTCCTTCTCCAGCAGAGGCACAAGCTATCAAAGGCGTCCCGCACTCCATCAGTGCCTGTGGCGATACCAGACAGGCCAGGACCAATAAAGCTGGCCGACGCCACGTACGAGGCGAAAGCGGCTGAGTAAATGTTTGAGCGCACACTGCAGTGCCAATGTGCGGGGGCAAATGGCAAGAAGATGAACACGAAGAATAAAAGAAACTATTCGCAGTCACGACAGCCGGGAACATAAAAAACACCGCCGATCCAACGACCGCAGTCCTCTCTCCGTCTTTTTTCTCTGCGGCTGCCTTGAAGGATAGCTGGCTAGTATACGCAGCGCAATTTTAAGGTGCGCGAAGACGGGGTGGAACTGGCGCGACTGGCGCGTTATAAACGGGCACGGGGTGGCCGTTAGGTACGGTGCACTTGGCTTGGCTTCTGCAGCTGATGCATGTTGTAGTGGTCGTTGACACTTCCGCACTTTTACAGCGTGGCTGCCGCCGCCGTATCGGTACGCGACGCGCCGAGGTTTCTCCCTTCCCTTCTTTGCCCTCGGGTCGAGCTTGTCGGCAGGGAAACACGAACGAATTGAAAGCACCGACGGGTGGAAGGAAAGGAGGAGGCCCTCCGCCTTTCCTAGCGCGAAGTGTTTCGTTCCGGAGTTCGTGTGCTGTGTACCAAATATCGGAGTGCGGCCAAGTGTATACGTGCTTAGCAGATTGGAGCTCTTTCGACTCAGCTACATCAGCGCGCTTAAAGTTACGACCGCCGTTTTCTTTGTTATACTTTCGAGCAGAACATCAAAGCTACTGTCACGTCGCTTGCAAACAGCTTCGCAAAGAGAATGTGATTTATTTCTGCGTAGGTATAGCCGCAAAAAAATGTCTGCAGACTTTCTGATATAAGTGGATATTTCAGTAAGGTAATGGGAATGAGCTGCACCATTGGTTGACGTGCCCGTTTTCCAGCTAATTGCATGCATGACGCTGACAGCGGTTTTATCGGAACCTTGGAAGCATATGATAGTTCAAACCGTGAACAGGCGAAAAAAGAATCAACGAGATCTTGAACAATAGCATGGCCAGGAATTAGGTAGAATTGATGCACGTATGCCATGAGTGTACCCTTTATAACGTGGTGGTGAACTTCGCGTCACCAAGCTAAGAAAAAAAAATAGTAGATGCCACGTGCAGTGGGAATCGATGATTTGCGAAGCACAAATGAGGGAGGTTGAATTGTCACATTAGAATCAGCACAACGTTACGAGGCGGACGTAACTTGTGCCGCACATGACTCTCATATCATGATTATCATGTTTGAGCCTGGCATTTGTGCTTGTAGTTCATTGACGTCACGTAATACGAAATTCGGTATACGTGACTGGCGAAATGGCCGTGAGCACGCTATGAGCGTAGCATGTAGTCATGTTTTACATGACGCGCATGTCATGATTATCATGTTTGGACGTGACGTTTACCTTCGTCATCCGTTCGCGTCACGTAATACGAAATTTGCTTTATGTGAAACTAGCATAACGGCCGCGAGCGCATCATAAGAATGACATGTAGTCATGTTCTTACATGACACGCATATCATATTATCATGTTTGCACCAAGCACATACATTAGTCGTACAATCACGTCACGTAATACCACATTTGGTATATGTGAAGCTAGCGAAACGAGCGCAAGGGCATCATACGCGTGGCATGTAGTCATGTTCTTACATCACACGCATGTCATTATTTCTATGAGAGGGCTTGTCACTTATGGCGGCCATGCAGTCATGTCATAACATACGAGTTTTGCGATATGTCATGTGAACGAAACCATCGCAGGGGCGGCAAGACCATGACATGTAAATCATGACATTCGTGACATGCGTGTCATGATTATCATGTTATTACTGGTCATTTATGCTCGTCATACAGTAATGTTGTGCCATATCAGTTTTGGTATAGATCCCATTATCCAAACGGCTAGGAGAGCTAAATGTCGAAGGCGGCTAGATAGATATCTATTTAGATAGATAGATAGATAGATAGATAGATAGATAGATAGATAGGTACGGTCAAACTTGCTGAATAAATGCTTTGCATTTAAAAAATGAATGTTGGCCTAATGCCTTCTTTACTTCAAAAGATTTTTACCGTACTTGTTCAGCAAAAAACGTGACTTAGCTAAACCGATCTCGTTGCAGATTGAAAACGATACTCTGCCCTTACCCTATTTTCTCTCACAATTTATTTTTGTGCTTTCTATATACTTTTCTGTCTCCAATACCCTAACAAAATCTTACTTCTATCGCGGACATGTTCAGGCTTTTATTGTTGTCCTTAAACCTGATGCTTCATGTAGGATAGTGCCCAAACATACAACTGGGCGGATATCTCCGCGCTTAGTTGGAACATGATCCGTCTCTTCCTAAGCTTCTCCATAGCATGTGCATTGTTCTTCTTCTTTGACGAATCGCGCTTTAACTATGCGTACCAAGACAACCCAACCTAGCTTCGAACAGTAAAGTGCCTTCCCTGGAATGGTCGTAAAATGCCCGCCCACTTATTTCGCGTAGGCCGTTCCGGTAGTTATTCAGAGCGGGCTTTTAAGTGGGGAGCACTTTCAGGGGCTGCACGGCTAGGCTGTCGTATGTTTTCATCGTATGCTGTCGGAGCTTGGCGAAAAATAGAATATTAAAAGAGGAAGCAAGAAAGGGGAAATGAGAACAAATATAGAGAGATGGAAAAAGAAAGAGATTAAGAGAGAGAAAAAATAAAGAAAAATAAAGATAAAAAAGGCCGAAAAAAGATATGGGAAAAGAGAAAAATAAGGAAAGACTGGTAAACAGAAAGTTAAGACAGAAGAAAAACAAAGAAAGCTGCATGCCCAGCTTGGCACCCCCAGCGCGAAACTACCTAAATTTTTTTCTCTCTGCTATATTCAATAAATCTTCGCCTCTCACTCTTCACTAAATCTTTCTTGTAACCACATAACTCACACTACCAACCACATACCTGCTGGTGAGCGTTCTGGTTCTTTTTCTGCACTGTGTGTCAACGCTCTTCCTATGCAAACACTGGAACACCCCTTGTGCCCGTTTACTGTGCCTCACATTCCTTCTCCTCTCTTCGAATCTGATTTAAGTCGGAGCTTCTCTCACCGCAAAACTTGACCGCCCATCCCACATCGTCCTTCACAGCTCTACGTGCCGTCTTTCAGTGATCGCCGTATACGTGAGACGTCCCACAGTCTTGATTGACGTCAAGCCTTGCAAGCTTGCACCCCTGATTTTGTACACACTACTGAGTTCCGTAATGTAAGCCCCGGAACACCATTACACCATTTCACAAGCCCCGAAGAGGCTCGCACTTATTGTATTACCATAAAATGTGTTCTTCATTAATGCAGCATTTATTTTCCCCTTGCTTCACTGGTTGTCCTGTACCTACATTTCACCTTTCATTGGCACTACGGGACCTCCTTCTTTATATACTTATGATGTATTTGTCGAATTAACGTGAAATAAATTATACTGGTTCCAATGCTACATGTACATGTCACCTCTTTTACTCCTACTCCGAGGTATTTGTATTAATGTACTATAGAAATTTCGTCACCCTGTATTGACGTACCTTATTCACTACCATCATTAAATGACATCAATGCACTATTTATTGCTCTAAATTCTCCTCGTAAAGCTTTCACGTTCGGCCATGGCGGTCGCATTTCGATTAAGGCGAAATAGCACGAACCCGTGTACTTTGCAATGTCAGTCGTTAATGAACGCAAGATGGCCGAAATTTCCGGAGCCCTCCACTACAGCGTCTCTCATAATCATATCATAGCTTTGGGATTTAAAACCCTTCAAATTACATATTATTAGAGCCTTCACGTTCCCTTTCGCATATAGTAACCAGCCGTTGTATATTACCACGTGGTTGTGATGGTGAAACAAGCAGAACTCCAGCAGGTAAGGTTGAATCGCTTATCGGGCGAACTTGCACCTAGAAAGATAAGTAGTGACACACTCAGTGCAACGATAGCATCAAGCAGTCATTGGGAATAGTAAAAAAAAACGGTTGGTGGTGAAATACGTGACAGGAGATGCAGGTATTATCCCTAATGCTGGCGTGTAATCTGGACGTTAGTCAAACATATGCGTTGGTCATGCAATATTTGTGGAACAGCTGGCGTCATAGACAAAGCAGCGTGCAAGTTTACGCGTGGCCTACGCCGAACAATAAAGTGCGTCACAAGAAATAGAGAACAGTGCGGTTCCCGTGAAACAAAAGAAAGCAAATGTTGATTCATTGAAATGCGGGGTTTACCGTCTCAAAACCACCATATGATTATGAGAGACGCCGTAGTTGAGGGCTCCGAAAATTTCGACCACCTGAGGTTCTTTAACACGCAGCCGCCTCAGCCGGGATTCAATTCTGCGACCTACGGGTCAGCATCCGAGTACCCTATCCACTAGACCACTACGGCGGGGCAGAGAACAAGTGTGCTTGTCAAAACACCCCACTGGAAAAGCATCGTATGGATGCTGCAGGAAATTGAAAAAAGCATAAATTAAGCTAACGGAGCAAGTTTATAAACTGTCACGATTCGTTCGGGCGTATATTAAGGTTTAAAAGGCCCCTAAACAACCTCTGAAAACACGAAGAACGAGCGCGTTATTGCCTGTCGGTGTTTCCCGTCCTTGTACAATTAATGACACCAGCAGGTTTCTTTATGAGACGTCAGGGTGAAATAAGCTATCAATTGGTTGATATACGAGAAAAACACGTGAATTAACTCGTAGTTACTTTTTCCATGCAGTCGCATGCCCATCCCTCCTTGCCTCACATGACTATCGTGGCTGATAAATTGATTTTACTTCGTTTTATGCGACTGCGCAAGCGGAGATGCCAGCGTGTATTCGAAAAGCACGAACTCCTGACAGGCTCAACATTTAGCGCTGACATTCCACGGCTTTCATGAAGATATGAGGGGCAAGGAGTATATAACTGTAGAAGGAAGGGAAGTGAAGGCGAAAACAAACCATTGTGTCGCCATTGAACTTCGTGTGTTTAGGGACCCTTTAGGGCGCACCATACGGGTCATGCGCAGCGCCGCTTTGATAACGTTACACCTTCGAGTATGACCTCATAGTCTAGTACACCAGAACATCGGATTATATTGTAGGATCAAAAGTATGTCCGCAGGAGCACTGCACGCAATCCACGTCGTCGAATCGATGTCCAGACCCAGACGCAGTCTCTGGGTTAGTATTCCGTGCTGCGTCGTCGAAGACTGTGTTCACGAATGTTGACAAGTCACTACAATATATTGGTACATGATACGAAGGCGGGCGAGCTGTCGAACTTCTTCGGTGCACTGTAAGTATACGTATATAGCAACGTCGATATCTTCTTCGTCAGCGAAGCTCGGCACCATTGCGTCGAGCTTCATTGCCAGGTTCTTTCGGTATACCAACTCGTATGGCGTCTTCCGCGTCGTTTCTTGCACGACCCTGTTGTATACGAAGTTCACGTAAGGAAGGATGACGTCCCACGCCTTGTGTTTGACGTCGACGTACATGACGAGCACGTGAGCGGTGGTCTTATTTGGATGCTTGGCAAGACTGTTGGTCTGTAGAAGGCAGACGGTGGCTTGTCTGTCTATCAAAATCTTATGAGTTAGGTCAGCAGCAAAGGCAGTACTTCTGTGGCACCAGCAAAGGCCGTACCTCTGGGGTACCATGATGAAGGACGATGTTCTCAGTGAAGAACTTGGCTACCTCGCTCGCACTGCTTTTGGGTAGGGCCCTTCTTTTAGAGTAGCGGCTGAGGTAGTCAGGGTTACGACAACCCATTTATTTCCGAAAGCTGACTTCGGGAATGGCCGATACGACGATCTACTTGTGGTCGCACGTTGACGTCAGAAATGGCCTCAGCAAGCCCATCTCCATATTCTAGAACTGTCTGCGAGGTGGCTCGATTATCAATTGGCTGCATAAGTGCGGTTGGGCTATAGACAGTGGTGTCTTCCGTCACTTACAGTCGGGGTAAGTCCTTATGTAATGAGTGAAGTGGTGAATGAGGCGAGACAAGCAGTGGCTTTCTTGTATTCTGGCAAGCGTTTAGAGATTGATTGATATGTGGAGTTTAACGTTCCAAAACCACCATATGATTATGAGAGACGCCGTAGTTGAGGGATCCGGAAATTTCGACCATCTGGGTTTCTTTAACGTGCACCTAAATCTGAGCACACGGCCCTACAGCGTTTGCGCCTCCATCGGAAACGCAGCTGCCACCGCCAGGATTCGATCCCGAGACCCGCGAGTCAGCCGCTGAGTACCATAGCCACTAGACCACCGCAGCGGGGCACAAGCGTATAGAGAAGTCCAAGGTTTCGAGCCGTCGGGTCATCACGCAGAGGTTACAGAATTACAAGATGTATTGCAGAAGGTAAACGAGAGGGTCGCTAACTCAATGTGTTCAGAAGTTGTTTTTAGGAGAACGGCGTTTCGAAAGAAAAACAATGCAAGTCCCTACATTAATACCATATATAACATCAACGTTCTCTTTATTGCTTATTCCTTCCCACTCTATGCAAATCGTATTCTGTGCAAACGCATTAATCACAAATCTTGAATCTGTGCATCTCCCTCAAAATATGTATACAGTCGTTGCTTGTATGCCCACTTCTTTCAATATATTGCACAAAATTTTCTGATTAACGCGGTCATATGCCCAAGTGATGTCTAGAAAAGCCATCAACAAGAGCCTGTTTTCTATTTTATATACTTTTATACAGTGCATAGAACAGATAGGTTATTTCCTAATCGGCTACCGACTCGAAATCTATTCTCGAGTTTTCCCAAATTATCATTATTTTCTGTCTACACTTCCTTTTTTATTTTATTACCTGAATCACCAACATGTATAGTACCGATGTGATAGTTATATGGGTCTATGTGAGCGAATGTTGTTTTTCTTTTTCTTGTCTTTACAAATTAAGCTCGTTCTACTTTTTCGCTAACAGTTCGGTAATTGCCTGTCCGGTAAGCATTTTTCTACTGCTATCAACCGTGCTTCATTAGCATTATGTGCTAGTTCATTAAGGCTTACGGGAACCCAAATTATACCAGGAGGATTACACTTTGGAGTTTTTCCTTAAGCCTCCTTGCAGTTAAAATTTTCAAGTACAAGCTCTTTCTCAGTGTCGCCTTCCTTCCTATTTTCGCGCACCAGTGGAATCCCCTGGACGTCATTTTTAAACAAGTTGGATGTTACCTTTCGGATTTAACCCAGCTTTTCGAACCGTTCTCATTGATTTCCTCCACCTACAATTTGTCGTTTCATTGTGACAGACTTCCTATCTAGCATTTTTATGCGTAACACTAATCGTTAAACTTTTAAATGCGAAGCATTACTTAGCAAACTTCGGCTGCTTTTACCGTATCTATCTATCTATCTATCTATCTATCTATCTATCTATCTATCTATCTATCTATCTATCTATCTATCTATCTATCTATCTATCTATCTATCTATCTATCTATCTATCTATCTATCTATCTATCTATCTATCTATCTATCTATCTATCTATCTATCTATCTATCTATCTATCTATCTATCTATCTATCTATCTATCTATCTATCTATCTATCTATCTATCTATCTATCTATCTATCTATCTATCTATCTATCTATCTATCTATCTATCTATCTATCTATCTATCTATCTATCTATCTATCTATATTGACGCCTACGACTTTTAGCTCTCCTGGCTGTTTCGGTAATGGTATCTGTACGAAAATTGGTATGGCATAACAATAGCGTATATGAGCATAAGCGACTAGTCATAACAATAAAATGACATGTATATCATGAATGTCATGAATCATGATTTACATTTCGTGTTCTTGCTGCTCTTGCAGTAGTTTCGTTAACATGGCATATTGCAAAACTGGCATGGTATGACAGGAATGCATGGCGAACATAAGGGACAGACTCTAACGTGAAAATCATGACATGCATTTCATGTAAGTCACGCCTACCCGCCTCGCTCATCATGCGCTGGCGGTCGTTTTGCTAGCTTCACATTTACCAAATTTGGTATTACGGGAAGAGATTACGAAAGTATATGACCAGTGCTAACATGATAATCATGATATGTGTGTCATTTAAAAACATCGGTATATGCCACTCCCAGGATATGCTCACGGCCGTTTCGCTAGCTTCAATCATACCAAATTTGGTATTACGTGACGCGAACGGACGACGAAGGTAAATGACACGACCAAACATGTCTGTTTCGCTTGTTCCAAATATACCGTTCATCATACATCGAGCTTCTTTCTCCGAAATATATTCTTTCAGTTTTCTCTTTGTACAATTACAGGCTGATGTTATGTTAGAAAGGGTTTGTTAAGCATGGTACCAATACTACAATATATCATACTAAACTTAACGTCAACACAAGTGTTCGACTCACCAGCCACAAAGAGGTTTGAACTGTACCCACCCCAAGAACTTTTTATGACGAACAATCATTGTCCTACAGGCTACCTTCTCTTTAAACTTTTTAAACCACCAAGATTTTGATCCTTCAACCTAAACAAAACTGTCACAATAAACATTTCGCTCCGCTGATATATTTTTCTGAATAACACATCTCTCAGAATTTATGGCCATTCTTTTTTCTAATATTGCATTTTCATGTTCATGCCACTTCATGACTATACATTTAAACTTTTCTCTTTTTACATTCAGCGATTTCTTTCATAAGTTTTGTATAATTTTTTGTGATGTTATACGTATAAGTTTATTTGATATTCTTTATGCATGCTTGTCTGCCATTTCGGCTGCTGTGCCAACTTGTGAACGGGGTCAGGGCCTCGTCAAGTTCTTGAGCTTTTAGTCCTGTTCTTCTCCTAATCAAAAGAAAATGAAATGAGTGATTGATTTATTGACATGACAACAGAGTACAAAATAGTTTTGTGTCACCAAAGTGTTCAACTAACTATGGTTTTTCATGTCAAGGTATTTTGTGCGCAAATTTTTGAATACCTAATTTCATGACTGCCTAAATACTTTGTCTTATCGTGCCTTCCGCAAAAGCATTATTCAACAATGTGTGAATTCTGACACAATGTGTTTTTATGTATTCATGCATAGTATTATTCTGTGTTATTATTTTGTACTCGCAGTACTGTTGCAAATTAAACACATATGTCTATAGTGCATGTTGCATATTTTCCTTTTTTGATTTTTTTTGTATATAAGTAGTGTTTTTTTATGAACCTTCCGTGCAGTAATTGTCTTTCGCTTGGTGCCTACTGCTGACATGTGCGGATGACGAGGCGTGTCAAGCAGCGTTAATTTGCTGATTTTTTCTCGCCATACCTAGTTTTTGCGTACAAGGTGAAATAAAGACTTGATTGATTGATGAGGACATGCGTGTCATGTAAAACATGCCTACACGCTACGCTCATAGTGCACTAGTGACAGTTTCGCTAGCTTCACATATACCTAATTTGGTGTTACGTGATTTGAATGGAAGACGAAGGTATATGACCAGTGGAAACATGATAATCACGATATGCATGTCATGTAAGAACATGACAACATACCATGCTCATTATGCGCTCGCGGCCGTTTTGCTAGCTTCACATATACCAAATTTGGTGTTACGTGACTTGAATGGAAGGCAAAGGTATATGACTGGTGCAAACATGATAATCATAATATGCGTATCATATAAGAACAAGACAACATACCTTCCTCGTGATGCGCTCGCTGTCGTTTCGCTAGCTTCACACATACTAAACTTAGTATGACGTGACGCAAATGGACAGCAAAGGTAAATGACATGTCCAAAATGATAATCATGACATGCGTGTCATGTAAAACATGACTACGTACTGCGCTTATTGCGTGCTAGTGGCCGTTTCGCTAGCTTCACATTACCAAATTCGGTATACGTGACGTGAATGAGCGACGAACACAAATGCCTGACACAAACATGATAATTAGGTCATGGATATCATGTACGGCATAATTTACGTCCGCCTCGTAACGACGTGCTAATTTTATTGTGACATATCAACCTTACTCATTCGCGCTTCGCATATCATCGATTCCCACTGTACGTGCAATCTGCCAATTTTCTCAACAATTAGGATTTATCCGATGAGCTCTGGTTTTAACGGTCAATATGACTTTGTTCCGTTTTTAATAGAAAAGGCAATGCTTTTCTAAGGGTTCACTTGATACATCAGCACACTTCAACCACCTGAACTTTGCAGACCGCAATTATTGCACATTTACCGAAATAATTGTGACGCACAGAGTGGGAGACATCAAAGTATGTAGGGCCCCCAAGGGTTCGGGACGACATCTTCATATACAGCCCCCTGGCGGAAGTATTCAAGTATTTCTGCGTCCTAGTGTATGTTTGGGCGTCCAAACCTTCCAAACAACCAAGATATGCTTCGTGTGTTGGGATGTTCTCGTGGTATTGGAGTACTGAAAATAAGGCAGAATGAAACTCTGAACTTCAGAGAATTAGGAGGAGGAAGAGGAGGACGGGGAGGTGGTGGAGGAGGAAACCTTGATTTAAGCTGGCAGTGCCAGATAGTCCTTATCTCCACCGGGCTGGTCGACATCCCTAACCCGGGACGCCATTAGTCGAAGCCGCCACGTGAGCCCGCTGGACCTGAGTTCACTGTTTCTCTAGTGCGGAGCTATTGAGTAGGGTCGTCTCCCAGTCCTCTTTAGGGGGGTGGGGAATGGGTGTTAATGTTAGGTTCATTTGGCAGGCCCAGACCATATGGTAAGTGTTGGCCACTTTACCACACTACTGGCACTGCCCCATTTATTTTGAATTTCGGAAAATTTACAATAAATATACTCCGATAAATGCCGGAATTCCATACCAAAACAGTCAACTGGAAGAACGGTCTCCGCATTAACAAAAAAAAAAACAACAAAAAACTCCGAAAACCCGGAGCCCTTACTGTATACTGCAAAGCGAACCACATGTTTGATAGTGTACCACGGCTTCTATGAAGTGGCTTGGCTCTGGCTATATGCGATCTAAGAATGTTGAAAGTGCTTTGAACGTTCCTTGTGTAATTGTTTTAAGCGCAGTATAATATTTTAATAATGCCACTTGGTATGTTCAATGTATTTTTGCTGAGAGTTCAACGTGGCTCATTAAGAGAGTTCAGCAGTGGTGTGTCGCCGCAGCGACATCGTTTCAACATGTTGCTGGTGTGCGAAGATCACGTGAGCAACACATAGTTAAGGGTGCTGGCAGTTGGAAAACAGGCGGTCGCAAAAGAACGATTACTGAAAGCACACCAAGGTAACGCTTGCTGAATGCTTCAGCGTAAAATAAAAATTCTAGCAACGTCCACAAAGCGTTCAATACTAAAAGATACCGTCTACGTAATTGAAATAATAGTCTCCATCCAGCGCCTCCGTCGTAGTCGTATCTGGCAGCATTGTGGAAGCTGCTCGAATTTAAATTACTCTACAAAAAGTGAAATGGCCTCAAGACGTTTTCATCCGCATTGAGTTGCCTGCTCGTCGTCTCTTTTGTGTCTCTCAGCCGCCACGAAAAACCTCTTTATGCAACGCCGCCTCATCGTTCCTTTGATGCTCAAAAACACTTGCACAGGGAGTGTTCACCGGAGTATATGAGAAATGCGGTTCTTTTACAACGAAAGTGTTTTATGCCAAGGTTCTACAAGACATCACTGACGTATTCCCTTCACAAATATGACGTTGTTGAAATGCACACGACCATAATAAAAAAGAAACCAGAATTTAAACACCCAGAAATCGAGCCCATGACCTCTCAGTTCACTGTGATAAAAAGCGGGTGCTTAACCGAGGGCGCCATCGGGGCATTTGAAAAGAGTACTGAAGGCCCTTATATAACTCACACTCATTCACTCTGAATCTGCGTTCTTCGTTTGTCGGGGCGGTGCCTCCGCCTAAGAGCGGAGGAGAGTAGTACTGCATAATGACACTAATTAACGCTGACAGAGACCGTTATGGTAGCCCCAGTACTAAAGAGCCTACATAACCAGCCGTCCATACGAAGCACTGCATGACGTCTCGATGCCAGAAGAATTTCCCCACCACAGTGGTCTGGTGGCTAAGGTACTCGGCTGTTGACCCGCAGGTCACGGGATCAAATCCCGGCTGTGGCCGCTGCATTTCCGATGGAGGTGGAAATGTTGTAGGCCCATGTACTCAGATTGGGGTGCACGTTAAAAAATCCCAGGTGGTCGAAATTTCCGGAGCCCTCGACTATGGCGTCTCTCATAATCATTTGGTGGTTTTGGGACATTAAACCGTACAAATCAATCAATCAATCAATCAATCAATCAATCAATCAATCAATCAATCAATCAATCAATCAATCAATCAATCAATCAATCAATCAATGCAAGCATTTGAACGGACGCTGGAATCAGACCGCCCTACAAACGCAGCCTAGGTGGCGTTGACCTTACTTGAAAAACAGTGTGGCATTGCTTCGACAATCAGCTCCGACAAAGTTTTGAGTGCTAATCTCCGAGGCCACAAACGGAAGTAGTTATTGCGACGCGATCTTGTATATACGCGCTGATTTGACCCGGTGACGACGCCGATAGGTCCTTCGTTTTTCGTGTCGTACTATGTCTTGCATAATGCAGCTTCTAGTGCATCAATGGTATATCATCACCATCATCATCACCAGCACCATCATCACCATCATCAGCCTGACTACGTCCACTGCAGGACAAAGGGCTCTCCCATGTTCCGCTAGCTAACTCGGTCATGTGCTTGCTGCTGCCAATTTATACACGCAAACTTTTTAATCTCATCTGCCCACCTAACCTTCTGTCTCCCCCTAACCCGCTTGCCTTCTCTGGGAATCCAGTCAGTAACCCTTAATGTCCAGCTGTTATCCTGTCTACTCGCTACATGCCCGGCCCATGTCCATTTCCTCTTCTCGATTTCAACTATGATACACTTAACCCCTGTTTGTTCCCTAATCCACTCTGATCTCTTCTTGTCTCTTAAGGTTACACCTACCATTTTTTGCATTTCTCGCTGAGTCGTCCTCAATTTAAGCTGAACTCTCTTTGTAAGTCTCCAGGTTTCTGCTCCGTAGCTAAGTACCAGCAAGATACAGCTGTTATATACCTTCCCCTCGAAGGATAGCGGCAGTTTACCTGTCATAATTTGAGAGTACTTGCCAAATGTGCTCCACCCCATTCTTATTTTTCTAGTTACTTCAATCTCGTGGTTTGGCTCCGCGGTTATTACCTGCCCTAAGTAGACATAGTCTTTTACAACTTGAAGTGCACTATTACCTATCTCGAAGCGCTGCTCGTTTCCGGGGTTGTTGTACATTACTTTCGTTTTCTGCAGATTAATTTTAAGACCCACCTTTCTGCTCTCCTTGCCTAACTCCGTAATCATGAGTTGCAATTCGTCCCTTGAGTTACTTAGCAATGCAATGTCATCGGCAAAGCGCAGGTTACTAAGGTACTCTCCATTAACTCTTATCTCTAACTGTTCCCATTCTAGACTTCTGAAAACCTCCTGTAAGCACGCGGTAAATAGCATTGGGGAGATTGTGTCCCCCTGCCTTACACCCTTCTTGATTGGTATTCTGTTGCTTTCTTTATGAAGCACTATGGTAGCAGTTGATCCCCTGTAGATTTCTTCCAGGATGTTTATATATGCTTCATCGACGCCCTGATTCCGCAGTCTCTGCAGGACTACTGATATTCCTACTGAATCAAACGCCTTCTCGTAATATATGAAGGCTATGTATAGTGGTTGGCTATATTCTGAGCATTTCTCCATTATTTGATTGATAGTATGAATGTGGTCGATTGTTGAGTAGCCTGTTCGAAATCCTGCTTGTTCCTTTGGTTGATTGAATACTAATGTTTTCTTTACTCTGTTAGCAATTACCTTTGTAAATAGGTTGTATACTACAGGTAGCAAGCTGATCGGCCTGTAATTCTTCAAGTCCTTGGCATCTCCTTTCTTATGTATTAAGATGATGTTAGCATTCTTCCAAGACTCCGGTACTCTTCCCGTCAGGAGACACCTCGTAAACAGGGTGGCTAGTTTTTCTAACACAATCTGTCCTCCGTCTTTCAGTAGATCTGATGTTACCTGATCCTCACCAGCAGCTCTGCCTCTTTGCATGCTCTCCAAAGCTTTTCTGGCTTCTTCTATCAATACTGGTGGGGTGCCATGTGGGTTACTGCTAGTTTTTATAGTATTAGGGTCGTGGTTGTCCCGGCTACTGCATACACCTCTGTAAAACTCCCCCGCTATTTTAACTATCCTTTCCATATTGGTAGTTACTTTGTCTTATTTGTCCCTTAGAGCGTACATTCGATTTTTGCCTATCCTAAATTTCCTGTTCACTGTTTTGACGCTTCCTCACGTTTTCAGAGCGTGTTCAATGCTCTCCATGTTATACTTTCTTACATCGGATATCTTACGCCTAATAATCAACTTTGAAAGCTCTGCTAGTTCTATTTTGTCTGTTGTACTTGAGACTTTCATGATTTGACGCTTCTTAATCAGATTGTTCGTTTCCTCGGAAAGCTTGCAGTGTCCTGTCTAACTACGCTGCCTCCAACTGCCACTGCGCATTCCGTAATCATACTCGTTAGATTATCATTCATTGTATCTACGCTATATATAAGGTTGGTTTCCTCACTAAGAGCTGAGTACCTGTTCTGAAGCGAGACTCTGAATTCCTGTACTTTCCCTCTCAGTGCTAGCTCATTAATTGGATTCCTGCGTATCAGTTTCTGTCGTTCCTTCTTCAAGTCTAGGCGAATTCGAGATCGTACCATTCTATGGTCACTGCATCGTACCATGCCAACCAGTTCCACATCTTGCACGATGCCTGGGTGTGCATTCATTATAAAGTCTATTTCATCCTTATTTTCACCATTAGGGCTCCTCCATGTCCACTTACAGTGTCCTCGTTTTCGGTAGAAGGTATTCAAAATCCGTAAATTATTGCGTTCTGCGAATTCTACTAATAGCTCTCCTCTGGCTTTTCCAGTACCAATGCCATAATCTCCTGCAGCCTGGTCTCCAGCCTGCTTCTTCCCTACTTTCGCATTAAAGTCTCTCATCAGTATAGTATAATGTGTTTTTACCTTACTCATTGCCGATTACACGTCTTCATAGAAGCTTTCAACTGAAGCGTCATCCTGGCTGGGTGTAGGCGCGTAAGCCTGTATACCTCTTTCATCTTGTATCTCTTATTCAGTTTAATTACGATACCTACTACCCTTTCATTATTGCTAGAGTATTCCTCTATGTTGCCAGCTGTGTTTCTATAGAATTAGGAGCCCCACTCCCAGTTCTCGTCTGTCAGCCAAGCCCCGATAGCAAAGGACGTGCCCATTCTGTAGCACCGTATAGGCCTCATCTGTCCTACTACCCTCACTGAGCCCTATTGTATCCCATTGAACACCCTCTAGCTCCTCAAATAGTACAGCTAAACTTCCCTCACTAGATAATGTTCTAGCGTTAAACGTTGCCAAATTCAGGTTCCAATGGCGGCCTGTCCAGATCCAGAGATTCTTAGCACCCTTTGCTGCGTTGCAGATATGACGGCCACCGTGGTCAGTTGCTTCGCAGCTGCTGGGGACTGAGGGCCATGAGTTAATTGACGTATGCATATGGGAGGTAGTGGCCAGATACTGCACCACGGTAGCCATTGATTCTCTGGTGAGGGTGTGCGTTACCGGCGGTGGTTACGGTGAAGCCGCGCCCTAGGCCTCTTAATGCAGTTCCATCACCACGTGGATTCTTTTTTTACCCGGTTGGGAACTGCGTGGCACCGGGATTCGAACCACGGGCCTTTTGTATGCGAGGCGGATGCTCTAACCACTACGCCAATGGTACATATCTGTCGTACTCTGACACGAGTGCGATGACACCGACTACGAGAACAGCTGCATAAAGCAGCGCCGAAAAACAAAGGCGTTGACGGGCGAAGGTCGCGCCAGTGAGATTACTGCAGTGATGTGCACGCTGGAAGAGAGCGGGAGGCCTTCGCAAGTTCACGGCTCAAGCAGAACTCCGTTTCTCATGTTTGTGCAGTTCAGCGCATCGCAACTCAACTGCAGCTGCCGAAATTATTGATGCCGATCGAAAATGATTGTATCCTCGCCGAAGTGACCTACCACCAAGGCGCTGCTGACCAACACGACGCCGCATGCCAAGCACATTCACAGGATGGTCGCCGACCCACAAATCACGCACCCTTTGCTGCCGCGGACCATGAGTTGAGAAACGATTGAGTGAAAACCCTCTCGGTTTCGATTTCACGGTTTGCGAACGCCAGTGGTTCAAGTGCGATTTCCGTGATAATCCGCTGCGTGCACTGCAGTGTCCCAGAAAGGTGCACGTATCCCGGTCGCGAGTCGTTGGTTTTCGTGATGGAGAAGATGTGCCGCCAGGTGTCAACATAGGTGCATCAACATGTAAGGGTGCGGTAGACACTAAACACCTGTAGATATTATACATCAATGTGCAATAAACGTAGATATACTGCTGTGAAGACACGTTTCACTCTCCTGAATTATACCAATTTCTATATCTGAAGGAACAACCACTTTTTGTAACAGCGCTCACCCTGGCTCTTTCACCAAGTTGCTTTTTTGACCGCACCAAACACATGTAGCGCTATTTAACCTGCTATTTCGAATTAAACTGAATCTTTGAGCTGGGGCGCCCCAGAGATTCCGTCGATGCACTTACAGCGGCTATTACACCACGCACCGTTCTTGAGCGGAACAGCAAATTATTGGTGCAGTAACCAATAACAGGCAATTAGAGGTCTCGAATCACCAAAGTGTCTAACAGCGCTATAGTTTTGAGACCGTGGTATCCCCTCAGTTGACATCAAACCACTTTTACAAGCGGACAGAGCGAGCACTATGTCGTCTTGTGTCGGTCTACTCAGTCGTTCTTTCTTTCCCACAATGCGCTATATCAGTTCAAGTACGACGAAACAACTCACGCAATCTTCACTTGTGTGTTCGTTGCTAAATTGTGCGGTGTCCACTTGCGACAGGAAGAACACCATGTCAAGTAGCATTACGATACAGCAAAATTAAGCTATACTTACTGAATTTGAGAGAGTACATACCGCAAGAGCGGATGAATTGTGTTACTCTTTTCAGGGTTGTTTAACTCCGTGGGAAAGTATAGGGCAGATTTGGCCGTGGAACTTACTCATTCCTTGAAGCCAGAGTAAAATATACTGCGAGCACTCTGCTACTCGGGTGGAGTTCTCTCGTGCTGATGAGGCGTGAATGGGGTCTGGCACTCCATCCTTGCTGATGGAGCGAGAAAGAGCGACAACATCTAACGCGTCACCAAACTTTGTTTATGGCAAAAATTGCTACTAGGGTAAAGTAGGCAGACTCGAGAGATATAGTGAAGAAAGAAATGAGTTACAAAGAAACTTAATAGCGGGGTTTGAACTCGTCACCTACGTGACGAGGTGGATGCACTACCACTACGCCACTTCGCGCCATGCTCGCGGCGTGGTAAAAAAACTGATAAAAAAAAACACGCCGTTCAGCTTCATAGGTCGGAGTTCGAACACATACGCGATTTTCGTTTCTAAGTCTTGCGTTTTCATAACATGAAATCTAGGGGTGTCTACGCATCACATGCCACTTATGACAAGACGCCAAGTTTCTTTCTGAATTCACAACATAGAAAAGAAAATATGCAAAAATTACCGAGAATCTAGGACAGATTATCAACTTTTACTGCCGAATGTAATGTCATTACTCGCTTTTTCTGCTGATTGACGTGTGAAGAAGTTTTGTATTGACTGTAATGCTCGATAAGTACACGCGTATAGTTGATTGGATAAGGTGTATTTTCCTGTGCAAGCGACCATATGCTATAGTGCAGCGGCCGTGTCAGAGTGTACTGATTTGTATCTGTAATCCGATAGGCGAAACTAGATAGCCGATTGTTAAAAACCAAACTTCATATGCACGAATGTGTCTCATCGTGTTACTTCATGAAGGCGCATCAAACGACAAATCTCTGTTTTCACGTATGTGTCAGCGAAGTGCCGACAATCGAGTGCGCCCGGCGGCTTTTAGCGGCGGCTCGTGTGCGCCGCGCCGCAGGCTGAAAGCGCGTGCGATCAATGCTCATCGCTCCTTGTGTGAACACCGTACGCAAAAAGAATGATTCTTTCAAGTTAACCGATGACAAGGTTCTACTGTAAACGTATTCTTACTCCTCTGCATAGCATAATATGAAAACCCGAAGCGCTGATGACATATGTATGATGGATTCGGCTGGTAAGCTATATATAGTCCTATACATTCGCTGCAACTTGTACGGGTCACATTTAGTTGGACTGATCTCAGTGCAGGTGACTTGCGAAAGTTGAATTTTGAGCAAACCACAAGCCTCTCATTGTTGCATGAAAAAGTACGCGAGGTAATAAGAAATATAAGGATTTTCATGGATGTGTTTGAGTTGTTGCTTTGACCACAGGCGTTGTTTTTCTGGCGTACTAGTACACACCGCGGCACCCCGAGTCAGATCAGACGTCGGATGGTAAAGCTCGTAGCCTATTTTTCGGTCAGCACTGCTGAAAAGTCGTACCAACTATGTTTGTTAGCGCATAGCTGCAACTCTCAGGCATTGGCATAAGTGGCTTGCCCCACCACGGTGGTCTAGTGGCTAAGGTACTCGGCTGCTGACCCGCAGGTCGCGGGATCAAATCCCGGCTGTGGCGGCTGCATTTCTGATGGAGGCGGAAATGTTGTAGGCCCGCGTACTCAGATTTGGGTGCACGTTAAAGAACCCCTGGTGGTCTAAATTTCCGGAGCCCTCCACTACGGCGTCTCTCATAATCAAATGGTGGTTTTGGGACGTTAAACCCCACAAATCAATCTATCGGCATAAGTCGCTTCACCGCATTGAGATTGATATGACAGAATGCCACTGATAATTGGAATTTAGTATTGAAAAGACCGGTGATTGTCATGCAGTTTTAAAATAAAAGGTCGACGTGCACACAGAGCAAATAACGATAACCAGATGCTTACACGTTCCAGATGTATATTTGCTCTTGAAAACGCGTAATAGAGATGTTGCTTCGCCCGCACTGAAAGGGAGCTGGACAGCCTGAGTATAAAGACCGGTTGCTGTATAAATGGCAGTCCGCAGCGTGAGAGGTATACATGGTGAGTGCTGCCGCTTGATGTGTTGCGTATGATTATAATGCGTATGCCAATGTCCGTCCGGTATATGTGACGTAAGCTTGACGCAATATATGCAAGTTCACTGTTTTTTTTAGAAAATGGTCGACATAATTGTTTTTTCTTTTGAGACGTCAGTCCTAGCGCAGCAAGGGTGATGCCACTCTTGGAGGTAGTTGACGCACTCTCGCCCGACCAGATTGTAAAACTCTGTGAGAGAGTAGTGCAACTCCTACAGAGAGTGTATTAACTCCGTATAAGAAGCGTGACTGTACTCTGGCGAGGGAGCTTGTTCACTGTCGTTCAGCCAGAGTACCGGCACTTTGTCGAGAGAGTGTGTCTTCTCTTTGCAGCAGATAGCACTCCTGAAAAGAGAGTGAAATATGGGACATGCCTCTACTCCCACAAAGAGCACTCTTTTGAAGCTGCGAGTGCATGTTTTGGTTAGAACCACACAATATATAGTGACATGTCACTGAGGTGAGTGAAATACAAAAAGTAATGCCAATTTCTGTCATGTGCTTTTATTTTGAATTTCGAAGCTCGATATACATTGTTTGCATGCTGGTACTCTTCAAAATTCTCCTTGAATACCACTCAAGATGATACAAGAAACGCGTTGCAACGTAAAATGTCGTGGCTGAAACTTGGTTGTAGGGCCACTTTAGGGAAATACAAAAAAGTCAAAATGAATCCAAACTTTCCCATCCTGATGCATTTTTATCGGCAGAGCGCTGCTTTGATCAATAAACCAATCAATCAATAAATAGCTTCCAAGAAAACATTGCTCAAGGATACTCGCGCAGATGGTGGCATGGGTAGGTGAGCTCTTATTAATCTTTGAATGCAATGTAGGAATCAACCTGCACGTGCCTTATGCAGAGGGCCTTTCATAACTACTTGCCGGGGGGTTCCTTGCGCCATTACTGCAAGCTTGTATTTCTGTGCACCAGTGCAAGTAGCCTTGAGCTAACAGCTCCAGAGGGTGGGTTTGCAGGCGCTGCTCAATTAACCGTGAAGGAATCTGCTCGCAATTAGCGGTTTGGGAAATACGCAACGTCTGCGGCAGGTGTTTCCAGGTAGGGTATCTGTGTGTGGTGTTAAGACCACAGGCACATTTGGTAATTTGTAGATTCTGACCACAGCGTCAGAAAAAGACAACCAAGCTCGTGCCGAACTTAGTGGGTGGTCGAAAACCAGTGACACTCTGCTAGGAAGTTGGCAGCACCTGTGGTTCCTCTTAGCTCTACCGAGTGCCGTGGCGTTTGCCAGAGCATTCAAAAAACACACACCTGAAATTGATCTGCTCGCGAGCGTATGCAGAGCGCTGTAGTGAAAGCGGCTATGTTGATAAACACCCAGCGCTTTTAGGGGACGCCTGCCACAAGAAAATGAACGCGTACATGTGGGTGGGAGCTTGTAATACCCTCGGCAAATATTATTCGACACCGTAAAATTGAAACGCCCTTTTGCATGTAACTCTCACTGTAGTTTTTTTTACTTGTCACATTGTGACGCTCGCGTACATGCGACGTTTCTTGAGTGAATGCATGCGCAACCATACGAGATGGTTTGTGCTTCAGTGCAGCTGAAAATATTGTATTGTGATTGCAATTATACGGATGCTCTCGGCTGGATTTTGCAGCCGGCATTCACCGTATATATATATATATATATATATATATATATATATATATATATATATATATATATATATATATATATATATATATATATATATATATATATATATATATATATATATACACTCGCCGCCATGGCTACTAGTGGCGCTGACTGACACTCCCACGTTACAATTGACATAGATACCCAATAAAGTGGCTGGGGGATAGCTGTCGTGGTAGCTCAGTGGTAGAGCATCGAACGCGTCATGCGAAGGTCGCAGGTTCGGATCCTACCCACGGCAAGTTATCTTTTCACCCACTTTTCTTTGTTCACATTTCCATTACGATTGGCCTATTGGCCTAATAACTTCCCCTATACTTTCATCTCCCCCATCCCTCTCCCATGCGCAGGGTAGCAAACCGGCTGCGTATAGGCTGGTTAACCTCCTTGCCTTTCTTTTCCCTCTATTTTCCTTCCTTCCTTCCTATACTTTCTTTGGCATTATAGTGTCTAAACGCGAAAAAGCGAGCCCTTAAGTACACATTTCTTTAGCATATATATATGTATATATATATATATATATATATATATATATATATATATATATATATATATATATATATATATATATATATACTCTCCCATGCGCAGGGTAGCAAACCGGCTGCGTATAGGCTGGTTAACCTCCTTGCCTTTCTTTTCCCTCTATTTTCCTTCCTATACTTTCCTTGGCATTATTTTGTCTGTTAGATCTCATTAAAAATAGTGTCTAAACACGAAAAAGCGAGCCCTTAAGTACACATTTCTTTCCCTTATATATATATATATATATATATATATATATATGGAGACGCAGGATAGAAAAATAACCCAGAAAAATATTCTGGCGCGCCAAATCGAACGTCCGACCTGCTTATGAGTGCGTGGCATTAGCCACTGAGCCACGAAGGAGCACCTTCTTCAACATTAAAACGGCAAGATATTTATATCTACCACTTCTAGCACTTACCTCTATCTTGTTTTCAGCATTATCAGCGAAATGGCGCAAGGAGCGCGCGGTGATGTTCTCTCATGCGTTGACATTTCACGCGTACTTTGCCCTGCAGAGGAGGGGAGATGGGGCGAATACGCTCGTGCGTGCACGCGATTATATCGCGGTGGGAAGAATTTTACGCTTTCAGGTTTCACCGGGATGATTTTGTTGTAGTTATCGGGCGCACAAACACCACTGCACTCACTGCATTATCTTCGTTTGCGAAAAAGGCGCGCTTTTCAGACACAGTGAAGTTGCAACTGAGACACTTATTCGCGTTATTCTGTACCTGTGAGTACGTTTTGTGCTTCATTTGTGCGCGAGTAACGTGGGGCACGTCTCAGTCTGCTTACCATTCTTCACGTGACATTCAATTTGTTGCTATCGCATTGATTGCTGTGCATTTGCGGTAATGATGTGACTTCTATTGAAGCAGATAGAAAGGGTCAGTGCACAATGCACTTTGCCGTTTTATAATTTTCTGTTCATGCAATATATATGTTGCAAAATTATATTGTATGGTTTCATTTGACGGAACTTCAGTTGAACCCGCTGTGTGGTGATCATAAATCCTTTTAACCAACGCTTCAGAGTCGAAACAGCTTTAATCATTAGATGGGCCTCCTTAGCGACTAATAAACACAAGCCAAGACGCCTGATCCAGAGCACTCTAATGCGATATCTCGGGTGGAAAACACTTCTGCTCGTTGTGCACTACACAAAAGATGTTCTTGCAGAAGTTATCACAAGATGAATATTGATGCTAAAGGAACTATAGCGGTTCAACAATGCAACCTTACGTATCGCAAAAATCAGCGAAATTCCCACGGGAACCATCGTAGTATTTCTTTTTTGCTATTAGGTTCACTCAAAATATAGACTTGCCAAAATTCTACTCAGCTTCAGTCACTTGGATTCACTCACTGATATGAGGATCATGCATGTCAAGTCGTCATATACAGGATATGAATAAGTCACGTTTTCTCGTAAAACGAGCATAACAAACAATAAAATAGATTTATGCAAAAAGAAAAAGCATCTAGCATACTCAAATGAATATCAAACACTAAAAAGTTGGGCCGAACTATATGCCAACGGGCCATCAACATGCGAACAGTTATCGATTTCACTTGCATAGCAGCCCATCGTAAGAAATTCAAAATAAGTTCGACTTACCGTAACCAAGAAGGGTCGAAAATAATACACTACCAAGCTATGAAAAAGAAACGTGTAGAAAAGGAAATTACAATGTCTGAACAAGTGTGTTGTAGACATAATTTTTCGGCTTAAGTCACACGCGGGCCTTTTTTGCATATGGTGGAACTTTGAGATATTTTCTATCTGTAGCCGTGCAGCTTGCCGTCGTGTCTCGTCAGCCTAATTGGACACTGCTGACATTCTGCATGTGAATAACTACGTGCGCAACCTTTTTTTAGCTTTTATTTCTAATAACCCAGTAAAAGTAGGACAAACTATTGTTGACACCTCGATGCACATATAGCGACGCCTAATCGTCCCTTCTGCCACGGTCTTTGTTGGCGCTAAAGAATCATCCCTTCTGTCGCGGTCTTTGATGGTGCCAAATACAGTGCTAAGGAGTTACAACACGCCCAACAAACATCAAAAGGTATGGCTAACTGTTCTTTTTTTTCAGAAAATTAGTTCAAAGGAATCAAAAGTTTGCGGTTCCTATGCATGGTAATGTCAAAATAATGCAAATGCGAATAAATAAATGTGTTCATTTCTCTAATGACACACTTTTCAAATTTATCAAAAAAACATTAAGAAAGTTCAGCGTGCTTTCTTTAGATTTGTAATCTTGTCCTCTATATATACTTGAATATATTAGTTAAAGTTACTACTTTTACACACCTAGATATCCAATTTACTTGTTTTTTTCTTGTTTAAATTGATGACGTAATGGTGGTGGCTGCTATCATTGATTGATTTGTGGGGTTTAACGTCCCAAAACCACCAAACCCCAACGTCCCAAAACCACCATATTATTATGAGACACGCCGTAGTGGAGGGCTCCGGAAATGTCGACCACCTGGGGTTCTTTAACGTGCACTCAAATCTGAGCACACGGGCCTACAACATTTCCGCCTCCATCGGAAATGCAGCCGCTGCAGCCGGGATTCGAACCCGCGCCCTGCGGGTCAGCAGCCGAGTACCTTAGCCACTAGACCACCGCGGCGGTGCGTGGTGGCTGCTATCGCTGTTCCAATAACGAAAAGATATGTTCTCAGTATTAACGCCAGTCTCTGCGTGAAGCTCCCTTCCCTGATATTCAGATGACTTTGGCAGTGGATATTCTCTTTGACTATTTCTTAATGGTTTTCGTGAAAAATTGTCTAATTTAGCTTGTGTCTGAGTATCAGAACCGTAGTGAAGAAGATTAATACTACACGAAGGGCAACGCGTACATGCCTGAGCGAGAAGAGGACGTTTCTCAGTGCTTAGGCGGGAACCACTATTACGACGCCAGTTGTTGAGACAGTAATTCTGTTTTCTAAGAAGTACTGTTCCCAAACACCTTATTTTAAAACAAACAACCCGAAAAATGCAAACGCGAAGCTTGATTCTCTCAAAATAATATGCAAACATTGGATTGAAAAATTACGTGGAATTCAAAAATGACAACCGAAGGAGTTGGCGTCTGGGCCAGATGGTACGCATTCAAAATAATTATGTAGCGCTAATCACACCGTAGAAGCGCTCGTGTCATTCATAGTTTCGTTTTAGTTCCACGTTTTTCGTACCACTTTATCCCTCTTTAAAACGAAAACGTTTGACGGGGATGGCAGAAATGGACGAATGATATGGGAATATGTTTGGCCAAACTGAAAAACATCAATAATGTTACCTTTATCCTTCAATCTATATATATATATATATATATATATATATATATATATATATATATATATATATATATATATATATATATATATATATATATATATATATATAACTTTAGATTGTTCTTTTAAGATCGGGCGCAAGACGTGAACACTCGAGATTATTCTAGAGCTTGCGCGAAAACCAGTGATAAGGATGAAGTATTCGATGGCACATGTATTAATAACTGACGCGCTTTGCCGCTTGCCAGTTGATCGACGGCCGATAGTCTGTTTGCCGCAATCAGTGCCGGTGTCTTGCTGTAATCTGACTTTCATTTTGCATGTTCGGCCCAATAAAAAGTTTAACCTGAACACCCTGCCAGCTCCCTTCAGCCACGTCACGACCACGTGACTATCTCTCTCTTTCGCTCTATTTCTCTCTCTCTCTCTCTCTCTCTATATATATATATATATATATTGGAAGCGATTATTTATATTAGGTTCATTCAAACAAAAAGTAGGGGTGCTTCGGTCTCCCTACCGAAAACAAATATTCGTTAGTAAAAGTATTTCAGGGTGGATTTGGTGTAGTACAACCCCAGTTCACTTTTTGACTTAACCACCGTAAGCTTACAAGCCTTTTTTATACCGCTACGCCAATTTCCTTGGTCCCTCTGCATAGAAGTTTGTACCCTGGGAATTTTAGCTTTTTTTTAGTTGGTCGGCAAGCATATTTAGTACCACTTTGCACACACATTGTGAATTCTGAGCTTTCCGTCACAATCGAGTTAATTGAAGGGAGGTCAAGAAAAGGAAATCTATCTAACCAACCACAAACTGTCAGTCATCGATCTAATAGCAATTTTTGGTCCATTTGTCGGACAGTTTCATTGGTATTGATGCTGAGCCTGCCATTCCGCTCTTCGTCATGCAAATCGTATGGCCTTTGTGAAGTACGAGCACCATCCTCTGTCACTTTCTTCACTCATTGCTGTAAGTTCGTAAACTAAGCAAAGCTCCTCATAAGTTTGAAAAGCTGATCACCCATCTGCCTGCAAAAAAATCAAATTACAGCTCGCCCTTCTCAAGTAAGTGAAGCAACAAGTCTCGTGGCCAGTGTTATCTCCGTGTACCGTGAAGCAGATGAATACTGGGCCAGGACAATAACTTCAGCACCTTGCAGGAGAATGAAGAGATGGCCCTGCGTAAAAAAAGTTTGCATTCTCATGCAAAAACATATAAAGTTGAACAAACGGCCTTACTTTTTGAATAAACTTAGTATATAAGAGGAACGAGATTGCGCAATTTTATGAATTCGGCATAATATTAGGGATATTACAATTGAAAGAGCTAACCACTGTTTCTATAAAGAAATAGTTTTATAGAACCAAACTAAAGCAACTGTTACATTACAAAGGGCACGGCGACTGCCTGAAAGACAGCATGCCTGAATCGCTACTGCTTTTTGTGCAGATTCTGCCGTGTTATATCACCATTCCGCCGACAGCAAACAACTGGATTTAACTGGAAGTCTCCGGTGGGCCTCAGCGTGGAAATGATACGGCGTACCATCAGCTTGACAACGCCTACCCTGCCGGAGGGACGTCACCCCTGAACAGTCTACAAGAGGCGCAACCCTTCTGTGATCTCTTCAGAGGGCACTGCAGCGATTGCCTCAAGGACAGCATGCCGAAATCGCCACTGCTATTTGCACAGGTTAGTTCATTAGGCAATTGGGCTGGTTATAGTAGCGGTGATAGATTTTTATTGGTCCTGCCGTGCCCTCAGAAGTGTTTTGCGATTCAGTCTGACTGCTGGTCAATGTTCATATTGTTGCTTGTGTCCGGAGACATAAAAGAAAATCCAGGACCGACTTCTGGTCAGGAGGTTACAGAAATGCTACAGGCTATTATTGACGGGCAAGAAGAAAGTGACAGCGAAATGGATAAAATAAGAAAAGAAATTACCGCTATCAATGCTAAAACTGATAAGTTACAAGGTATTCTGACGGTCTTTGAAGACATGAACAAAAGTATTCAGACTTTAGAATCGCTTGTAACTGCAGACATCTAAGTTAATTGAGTATGAAAATAGAAGTAGGCGTAACAACCTTTCAGTGTTTCGAATCGCCGAAAGTGGTGATGAAATAGAAAGCAAATTCAGAGAAAAGGTCCTTGATGACATTTTTGACTGAACTCAAGGGGTTTCCGTGAGAATGGTAGAAAGAATCCACCGCATCGGTCAGTCGAAACAGAATAAGTTGAGACCCATTATTTTGAAGTTCTTTGATTCCAGGGAAAAGGATAGCGTTTTAAATAACTGTTTCAAGCTGAAAGGCGCTTATCTGCGGGTGAGCCAAGATTATGCCAAAGAAACAGCAAAAATAAGAAGAAAGCTTTGGGAAAGTACAGCATCGGATCAGTGAAAAGGCACGAAAGTCCAGCTCGTCTACGATAAAATAAATGTAAAAGGCAAAACGTACACCTGGGACATCACCCAAGATAAGCGCATACCGCGTGCGGTTGAAGGAAGTAGATTAGATAAAGGTAAGAAGGAAAAGGCTTAGATCACCAACTTCCCGCCCAACTCGCAAAGCTTAACAAGTTCGCGATTAACGGCCACTTCACCCGTGGCGTCATAGCTAGGTTTTATTGTTCTAAACGCACGTAGCATTGTTAACAAGACAACTGATCTGGAGTATTTGCTGCTTTCACAAACTCATATGGTCTTGGTAACAGAAACTTGGATGCATTGTGGTATACATACTGACGTAATAATTCCCCCTGGATATAAAATGTTCAGAAAGGAAAGAGATCCCGTGGTGGGGGAGTGTGTATAATATTAAAAGAATCTATTTATGCGTCCATAATAAACTGTGACATTGCCGAAACAGTTTGGTGTAGGATTACATTTGGAAATGTTGCTTATCTTGTTGGTGCAATATATTGTCCACCATCGGCCTCCTGTGACATTTTTGACCAGTTGAGCACATTTGGGCACCCATGTACATTGGAACACACATCTAATTATGGCTGGGGACTTCAATTTACGCATATTAGTTAGCAGGACCTGGTTTACAATGGCATTGAAAAGTCTAGTGCAGATAACCTATTGGATATATTGTTCCCTTTTAATCTAAATCAAATTGTTCATGAATATACATGAATAACTTCTACGTCACAGTCATTGTTAAACCTGGTGTTCCTATCAAACAATATTGAGGAATATTCATGTTCAATTGAGGATGGTATTTCTGACCATAGAATGATTGTATTAAATTTGACGGCTAGCATTACGTCCTAGAGGAAAAACCGCGATTGCAATAACTACGAAAGACTATAACAATGCTGATGACACTGCAGTTAAAGATTTCTTGGAATTCTCATTTGGCCTTTTCGAACAACACGCAAACGAAAAAACAACAGATGAGTTGTGGAATGACTTCAAGGGTATAGTAAAGCATTGCGTGGAGCGCGTTGTGTCATCACGTCGGAAAAAGTCTAAACAACGCTAACCCTGGATTAACCGCGGTATTATTCATATGAAAAGACGGCTAAAGCGTCTCCAAAAAAGAAAAAAAGGGTTCTGAAGAAATATTCAGATTTCGCTAAGAATTGAGGTGCACTCTGACGCCAAATAAAAAGCGGTTCTTTGATGAAACACTGATTGGATTTTTAAAAACTTCCCCACAAACTTTCTGGAGGTATTTGAGCAGTAGAAAAGATAAAATTGAAGGAATGTCGAACGATATAGGAACGTTAACACATGCAGCTGACATTGCTGAATACTTCAATTACTTTTTCCAGTCTGTGTTTACCAAAAATGCAAACACTAACGCTGGCGAGCACTTATAATATTGTATACGTAAACCGATGGAAGAACTTATAATCAAACGAAAAGGGGTGTTCGAACTACTCCTGAGCCTAGACAGGAAAAAATCTAGTGGGCCTGACGAGATCTGCTCAGAATTTTTAAAGCGCAACGCTGAATAGATATCGTATTACCTTACAGTAATATTTGAGAAATCGTTAAATACCCATTATTTATCTTTGGACTGACGCAGGGCAGTTGTCATACCAGTATACACAGGAGGTGATCGCAGACTTGTAATCAATTACCGCCCCATTTCACTCACATGTGTTAGTTGCAAAATTTTGGAGCACATCATCGAAAAACACATTGCACAATTTCTTGAACAGAACAATTTATTATACTCATTCAAGCATGGCTTCCAAGCTGGACTATCGACAATCACACAATTAATTGAAGTTGTTCATGATTTTACGGCAGCTTCAGACAATAAGCTACAAATTGACGTCATTTGTATAAACTTTGCAAATGCTTTTGATAAAGTGACTCATGGTAAGCAAATTTTTAAGCTTCAAGAAATTGGTATTGGTAGAACGCTAGTGACTTGGATAAAAGAATATTTGGGTAACCGAACACAGAGAGTACGTTTAAATGACAGCTTGTCACGTCTACTCGAAGTGTTCTCGGGTTTTCCCCAGGGTTTGGTATTGGGCCCTTTGTTATTTCTGATATATATTAACAATATTTTTCAGTGGTTGAACACCCGGTATGAGTAAAACTTTTTGCAGATGACTGCTTAATTTATTCTACTGTAACGAGCAAACACGATCAAGTGAGCATTAGTCGTTGCTTGGAAAAATTCAGCCATTGGTGTAACTTATGGGATATGGAAGTAAACTACAAAAAAATCAATATATGCACATATGACTAAAAAACAGACGTTATGCCCTTTCAATATTCTATTGATGGGAATTTACTCCTCCATGTTAACTAATTTAAATATTTAGGAGCCACCCTCACTCCAAATTTGGCATGGCATACACACATAGACAATGTGTGCTTAAAAGCGAACCAGAGACTAGATTTCTTAAGAAAAAACTACATCAGGCTACGCGAGATATAAAACTTGTAGCTTACAAAACCTTCGTTAGACCACTACTAGAATATGCCTCAGTTTTGTGAAGTCCTCATCAAGACAGCCTGAAAACAAAATTATAAAAAGTTCAATGCCATGCCGTCCGCTTCATATGCGTGAATTACCGCTGGTTAGATTCTGTCACGCAGATGTTGGAGTCCTGTGAACTGGAATCACTTGAGGCACGAAAACAAAAGAAGTAGTTGAAACCTCTTTTCAGGATACTGCAAGGACAATTAAAAATTAACAAAAATTTCTACTTAAAAGTGCCGGGGAAACGAAGCAGTCGGGTTAATCACGACTGTGTTTTAGTACCGTACTCTTTGCGCAATGATGTGTTTCATTCTTTTTTTTTCCAGGTGCGATTGAGCTTTGAAATGCGTTTCCGGGCATTGTAGTAAAGGCATACGATCTTTGCCAATTCGAAAAAAAAATGTTAGACATGTATTTGAGTGATGGAGCTGCCAGATTATTAACCTGCATGTTTCCTTGGTTTGAGTTTCTTTGTTTTCTTTCTCTGAGCTGTGTTTATAATGCGTATCCAGGAATCGCTGTAAATGCAGGCAGTGTTTGTCTATTTGAAATCAGTTACTCATGTATTACTTGATTGTGCTACTACCTGACAGAGATGTATATTGGTTGGTTAGCATTTTGTTGTACCCTCCCTGTAAGAGCCCTCAAGGGAGGGCTGATAGTATTATAAAATAATAATAAATTAGATGCACACACAACATTCTCTATAGCAGCACATTTTTCACAACGCATAGAGACGTTACTCCACAAACTTCTACAGGAATCAGCATACACAAACAGCTTCCCGCCCAATATCTACCTATCCAGCTCACCAGAATGCTACTGTGGTCACGAATATGAGAATGTTGGGCATATTCTTCTTGAATGCGTAAATTACGCAAATTAAAAAGAAAATATTAAAGAAGAAAGCAGGAAATTTGGAAAGACCTCCCTCGCATTATAGAAATTATTTAGACCGTGGCCTGAAATGCATATACAGAAAAAACTACCAGGCCTGCGCTGTAAGCATAGCACAGTCATAGCGAAAGCGGGAAGAACAGCCTTTCTAGAACCTTCAAACACTCTTTGGGTAACTGCTACAAGCCCATTTACCGGGTACCCCCTATGCCATAAATCATCATAATATCTGTGTAGTAGGAAGACTTTCACTGTGCCATCTTTCATCATTCTTTGGAGGCAAACTAATTTCGGCTTGTTTCATTGTGCTGTAGGTTTTTTTATAAGTTGCCCAATATTTATTTGAATACCTGCTTTCATTGTTTATTTATTTATTTCACTGCAGAAGTTTAGAAATGAAGTAGTTGAGGTAATACAAGCCTCAACCTCTCCACTGAAAACTTTTAGATCACAACAGAGAGAGAGAAAAGTTCATACGTGGGTAGTGCAAAGGCATCCCGATTCTTGGCTCTCACGAAACGGCTTCTAATATTTTGTTGTAGGAAATGTTCGAAATTCATGACAAATTAACACTTCGATGACGAAACTGCGCACAAATAAACAATTTTACTTTTAATGTGATTTGTTGTCGTCTAGCCTGAAACAAGCAGCAAAGAAAAAAAATCAAGAAACTTCTGGAATCGGGTACTCGATGACACACACACACACACACACACACAAAAAGGAAGTGTGATTTAGGAGTGCTCATTAGCTGTCAGCTGCGAAGGGTAATTCTTCTAAACAAAATAACCAAGTTATTGCATCGCTTTAACTTGGAGCCCGAGTTCTATTTACGCTTCGCCTATTTGACCTGTTATACACTACCGAGATCTTCTAGTTAAATATGCTAACACCTCATGAAAGAATGTAACATTCATATATAGAAAGTTTCATCGGAATTAGTAAATGTCAGCTTCAGTGCAGACAACAGACCAACTAATGCATATGCATATAAACGTACTCTCACAATTTGTGACTACACGTGTCGCTAATCATAAAGTGCGTACTCTTATTTCTTCCCATTTACAACGCAATTATTTATACAAACACCCCTATACTTCTGGCTTCATTGTCTGTTAGTTGTCATTATTGTGTCTAACAAAGACAAGGAGCCATTTATTTGGAAGTTCTTTCCTTTACTTGCTATCAGAAATACTATTGGCCACATATTTTATTTGCAGCACTTGTCGAGAATTACATTGGCTGGCGGTCTTCACATTCATTGCACAAAGAGGAAAATACGAGATTTGTTCATCGTGTTGGCTGTTAGAAAGTAAGAAACAACATGTTGTTCGGCATCTTACTGGATGCCAGGACAACGGTGACATTAAGTAGACACGGAACGGCATTAGTGCTATATAAGATGGCTTAATCGGATTTGGTCAGCGAAACGAGAGAAAAGCAAACATTTATTGAATTACGAGAAGTAGCACAAAGAAAACAACGACTACAGAGAAGAGGTTTTCATGAGAAAATGTAAAAACCTTAATTAGTTCTTCACATATGTGGGAAGAACACATGAGGCCTCAGTGTGTGGTAAAACTACTATAAGCGACATTGTAGCTTAAGCGAGTATTACAACATACTGCAGAATATGCCGCCTAATTTATGATTTTTCAGCCAAAAGATGAGTTGTTCAGTATATCAGCATTTTAATTCAGCTGATGTTGCTGCGAGCTCTCGTCTCAGTAAATATGCCTTAACACTCAAGCATGATGTGCAGCTATAAAAGCTTTCTGACAAACCATATTTTTCACATTTACTCAATTTTCATGACAAGCTGTATTTGTTCTAAAAGGCATTTGCGCTCCATCTGTTTTTTCACCTATACTAAAACAGCCACACCTCCCTGCACTTACTTGTCATCTATTTCCCTCACTGTCTCGGAAGTTACAAGAGGATATTACGCTCAAGTTGATGTTTCTACGGGCCCGCGCCAATAGAGATTACGATGGTTCACATGCCAAATAGACGAAGTAACAAGCGGCAGGAGCAACCGCAATATAAACATCAAAACAGAAGGTAATTCCAGATCCAGCCAGTAAACAGCTGTCGGGAATTTTGCGCGACTTAGCAAACTGGTGGCGTTCGCATGCTTGAAGTCAACCAGGACTGCTCGATTGAAAATATTTTTTCGGCAGGTCAGTGCGTGTCACTGAAAAAAGTTTAAACTAGATGTGTGTGTGTGTGTGTGTGTGTGTGTGTGTGTGTGTGTGTGTGTGTGTTTACACGTTTTACTGCAGGGTGAACTGCTGCAAGCAAACTACACTGCCAGTTATTTCAACTTTTTTATACGCGCTATTAGGTTTTTTCTTTCTTTTGCTGATTTTTAGTTCTGGGTACCCTTCGTTATTTTTTTTATTGCTGCAGAACTTATGAATATTGAGTAGCCGAGGTAGTATGAACTTGAACTTTTCCACAGCGAAACAGTTATACCAAACCGGAACTGAACAAGAGACGCTAACTGGCCCTGGTTGTACTTCAGTTTGGACGCTGGCTGATATGTCAACTTCGTGACGTCAGTCAGATGTCAATATACTGAGTAGGGTGCATCATCCTTCCCTCCATCACACCCATGGAAGCGTCACTACCTACATTGGCGAGCTACTGAACAATGAAAGCGAGAGTTAGCTTTGCAATACAAACGGCACCTAGAACAAGCTGGGTGTCGTAGCACTGAATGCACATAAATGACTGAAAGATATTGAGGCCAATGAGGCCGCTCTTTGTCACTGTCCTCTCGCAGTTTGAAGATGTCTCTAATTAATTTATCCCCATGCGTAATAGAATATGAATGGTTCCAGGTTGATACAGTGAGAGAATTATTTTAATGGGGAGCTGGAGAGGTCTGCCTGGTTTTTCACATGATAGGCTACTTCAGTTGCCGGGTGATGAGAATGATATAAACAATGATAAACATACAACACATACAGGTACATACACGCATAACAGTCACATAACACATAAAGTCACCCACACGCACTGCACTATTTACAACGTTTAGTTCAAGCCTGTGGCCCGTAGGAATGTTAATAGTGCTTTTGTAGAATATAACGTACTGGAGGCGTTCTTCAATGGGCCTAGAATATTTTTCAACTCCGAGTTTGTGTCCTGTTGTATTTTTAAAGTCATCTTCAGAGACAGTCATCTTCAGAGACTGTCTCTCTGATCCGTATTTCGTACACTCACAGAGGACATGAATGATGTCTTCAACGACGTTACATTGGGCACAAAATGCTATGCCGGACAGTCCAATTTCGTTCCTGAAGTAGTTCGTATATGCAACGTTTAATACGATGCGATGTAATCACGTTTCATCTTGCCTGTTGAGATTTCGCGGCATCTTGAAGTCGCACGGTAGATCAATTTTGTACAGACGCCCATACTGTTGGCTAGGGTCTGTCCAGAGGGATCGCTGGAGGCGCCAGGCGTGTGCCCACACTAGCGTTCGTGCGTCTTGCCTCGAGAAAGGTATCTCGACGATTTCTGCTGAAGTATCATGTCCAGCTTTGGCAGCGTCATCAGCCCGGACGTTGCCTTGTATTCCGCAGGGGGCAGGTATCCACTGCAGAAGAATGCCATGATGGAGGTCACAGGCTTTCTTGCATAGGCGTTTGATGTCCGTGACGAGTTGGTCCTCTGTGCATGGAGACCTCAGCGACTGTAGGGCTGCTCTTGAGTCAGTGAAAATGACCCAGAACTTGGCTGTTTTTTCCACGATGTAATTAGTGGCAGCCCGCAGTGCAGCCTGTTCAGTGGCTGTAGATGAGGTGCAGTGACTGAGAGTGGCAGAGACGGTGACATTGGCAGATGGAATCCAGACGCCAATGGCGAATGATGTAGACGTAACACAGCCATCAGTGCAAGTATGACGATGAGCTCTGTAGCAGTTTTCCAAATGCTTTAGAGTGAAATGTCCGAGTGCTGGTCCGGGTGTGCGTATTTTGCACTTGAACCCAGACACAAAGGCGACTATAGTCCGCGAAGGAGTTTTCCACGATGGTTCTGCATGCATTGATGCTTTCTGATGGTATAGCGGGAAGAGGCTCCGCACAGGACTTCTGTCTGAAGCAAGCGGATCATACGGCTCTCTGGCGGCATAATGCAAGTGGACTCGAAGAAACTCCTGCTGCAGAAGTACAAGAGCTGAAAGGTGCCTAATTTCAGCAAGGGTTCCGATGCTTGATGTGTTCTTTGGTAGGCCAAGGCTACAGGGCTTGTGCGTAGACTCTGGTCAGTGCCTGTATGTTTTTTCGAGAAATGTTTTGTATCGTAGGAATGCTGTAACGTAGAAGATCTTCGCAGAGAGCTGTATACATTCGTAACATAGCATTAACGGAACAGCCACCGGCGTTGCCTTATAGCAAGCGAAAGATGCTCGCGTATGACCCAACTTTTCCCTTCAATATCTGAATGTGGGGAGTACCCGTCATTGGCCGGTCGATTGTCACTCCCAGAAACTTATTATTTGTCACGTACCGAATGGGAGAATGAGCTACCTTTAATGTGTAGCATGAGACATTACGCCTCGTAAAAGCAATGGCGGCACACATTTCTGGTGAGGTCGTTAGACCTCGTACGAGCAAGAATTTTTCGATGGAGTTGAGAGCTTTCTGCAAACTTGCTCGTAGAACACATCTGTTGCGACCACTGCTCCATATAAAAATGTCATCTGCGTAAAGTGAGGTTTCCACCAATGCAGGAATGCACTTCTCTAGTCCGATGCGAGAGATGTTGAATAAGGTCGGACTGAGGACACCACCTTGGGGAACTCCTTGATGCACTCTGTGTGGAGTTGTGTCTATCACCTCCTTTTGTGGACATGTAGACTGTCCTGTCTCTGAGGTAGTCCAAGATCCAGCGGTACATATGACCTCCGACACCTAATGACCTCAGGGCATGTAGGATAGACTCAAGAGTCACGTTATCGAGCAATCCTTTGACGTCGAGGAATATACTGATAGTGATATTGCCGGTTGCTTTGTTCAACAATACGCAGTCATGAGATTGATTACATTGTCAATGCTGCTGCGACCTTTTCTAAATCCAGACATTTGTTGGGGGTATGCATTCCTGTTCATAAGCAACCACTCCAGCCATATCGACACCATCTTCTTCATGAGCTTTCCTACACAGGTGAGAAGAGAAATATGGCGATAAGAGTTGAGTTCCGTGGGAGGCTTGCCAGGCTTTACAATAGCAATAACACGAGCTCGTTTCCAGGAAAGCTCAAGACGGCCACTGTCTCAGCTGGCATTGAATATGGCAACTAGACGCATCTTTGCTTTGTAGCCTAAGTGGGTTAAATCAGCGTGGCTGACGCAATCAGGTCCAGGAGATGACGCCTTGTTCTTCAGTGCCAAAGCACGAAAAAGTTCCATGATAGTAAAAGGTTAATCTACCTGAATGGTGCTTTGCAGTGTTGAAACTTGTCGTGATGCACAAGGTAACGTTGTCAGAGCCACTGCAGTGAACTTAGAGCAGAGAGCCTCCGCCATATCCAACTCGCTGCTGTTACGAGACAAAGCAACTGAGCTGAAGGGATGCAGTTGGGTTGGTGGGGTTTTCAGGCTACGAACAATACTTCCTATTCTTGACAGCGGCTTTCTTGGGTCTAGTTTTTGAACAGAAGAGCCGCCATTGCCTCTTATCTAGCTTGTCCAGGTGGCGTTTAATTCGCTTTTGCATTTGCCTGGCCTCACGAATGTCATCTGCAGACAATGTCCTACGAGCCCGTCTTTGAGATCGGCGACGAATAGGCCGCAGCCTCTCATACTCCACGTCGACCGTTGAGTGTGTTTTAGGTGGTTCTAGATGCTTGGTGCGGCTTTGTTTTGCTTGATTCAGAGCAGCCACGAATTCCTCATACGTCGTTTCAGATGGCTCTGCGTCTTCAACTACAACGTTATATGCATTCCAGTCAGAGCACCAAATCCATAGGTTATGCCTGAAAAGTAATTCAGTCAAGCGTATTAAGAGAGATCTATTGATAAGGTCAGTACAACGCAAAGAAAGGTTTTTAAACAGTCTCTTCCTTCGGCAGTACATCGCTTCCAATGAGATGTTCAGCTGCCAAAGGTATAACAGTAGGTCTCCTCCGGGATGTCTTTTAAAGCGTTGGTGCAAGCCAATTCGACTTTGCCAACTGCCTAGAAAGAATTTCCGAGCTCCTGTGGACGCGATATTCACACAGCTGCACCGCACGTGCCGGGACACCTGCCACACGCAAACGGAGTACGAAAGAAGGTAGCCGATTCACTCTTTTGCCCTCCGCTTGCATGCGGCAGGTGTACCGGCATGTGTGATGCGGCTGGGCGGATAGCGCGTTCAGGGGCATTCTCAAGCATGGAAACAAATAAACAAACATAAAGATTGTCTGGAGGAGCCATGTTACCACTGTATGGCAGCTGGGGAATTCTCGGCACATATGAATTGACGAGAAAGTGGGTCAGGAAGAAGGCGGCAAGGACTGACGCTGTGCCATCAGTGGTGTTTGTTGACGGCTATCAAGCACGGGCTTCATGACTTGTCTCTTTACGACCTTCTAAAAAGGTCTTATGCCACTGGTACACTTGACGTCATGACTAATAGTTGTCACTAAAGGTATTTTTCATAGGAAAAGCTCGCAGTTCGAACTTGTCGAGTTTCTCGCAATCCTTTGGTCAACAATCACTCCATCGCTGCATTGAGGCTTGCGCGGTAAATGAGCGAAAAGTTCACAAAAAGTATTTTCTTAGTCACCAGATGGTAGCATAGAACAGTGCGACCACACGCGCGTAAGCGAACTTCCCTTTTCATCTATATGAAGTGGTCCAAGACTGTTGTGAGGTATAGGCGCTTTGATATATAAACATTGGTTCTAGTTTTCGGAGAAACCCACATCTCAAGCCATATACGCAAGCTGCAATAGTAGCTCCTCATAGAATATCAAGTGAAGAAGAAGACGCAATGAAAGTTGAGTTCTCATTTATGAAACATGGCAATGGCAGAGGCAGCTGACTGCGTCCATTCCATCGTCATTATTGAGAAAAACGATGACAGTCTGCGAGTCTGTCTTGATTCAATAAAGTTTAAGTCAGCGATCATATCTCTGTTCCTGCGGAACTGCCTACATGAATTAGTGGCTGCACAATGTTTACAGTTCTTGACGCCAAGAGCGCCTTCTGCTGGTCAAGATTGTATCGTTTGATTGCTAGGCACTCTTGGTCCATGTTGAAGCCAATAATGCACCACAATAACAGAAGCATTGAACTGGTGGATAGAGTTTAATAAAAAGGAGTAAGAAACATAATTCATGAGGCTTCTCTATCAGAAGCCGTTGTTGAAAATGGTCGGCGTCGTTTACTAAAAACATGTCCAGTGACAGGATAGGCTGTATTTTTTTTACAATATTTCAAGCGATCATGCTTTATGCAGATAGTGGCGCAGATTAACTCTATGCTTAAAGGTTTAATAAGATATCTGCCGTAAACTTTCGCGAAATTTCTAACCTGGAAGCCAAGCTTGCGTAACTCATTTACAACAATACGAGGCAGAAAATGCGCTGTTTCATTTGTTTTCTTCTGTTCACGTTCCCATCAGATGCGATGGTACGGTATGAAGTTCACTTTCTCGCCCACTTCACTGTACAAATATATATATATACAGCCAAGGAGAGCCCCTGACGGCAGTGCACTGCCAAAAATGGTATTTTTTTTCCTCCACTAACAGCGTGACTTCTGTAGCGCAGAATTTCGCTTTTTAGTAACTTAACAAAAAGCAAAACGCATTCTTATTATTCTCAGCGGCACACAGCGTGAACTATGAAATACGCCGTGTGGTATAGAGACTCCGCAATAACTTTGGCCATCGGCACTCGAAGCACGCTTCGAGAGAGGTTTTGCATACCACCAAGGATGAATGCGACTACTGCGGCAGAGAAGTGAACGTTGCAGCCTGGCGCTGTGCAGCAAAGTGTCGCCGCTATTCAGTCACCGCAGTATATATAGTACAGCATGGCCATTTCTATAATAAACTGGCCAGTACTTTTCGATCTCTGCGAATATTAAACAACTTTATTACATTTGAATAATTTCGCCCACATAAAACACTCGGTGTCACTGGTTGAAAAAACAAAAACAAAACATCGCAACGTGGGAAAGATGCGCGTCCGGATCACGGTCAAAGAGGCTTTGTTGACTCGCGGCCGGTCTTGATGTGAAAGTGGCCCCGAGGAAGGCCGAATGGCCGAGGAAACGGGCGACCGACATTTCTCCCGGTCTGCCGTCAGGGCCAGAAGAAGGGGCACGAAATAACCTCGGGCACACGGCAGTTAGCGCTGGTATATTGCCCGTAAGAAAACTGCCAACGTAAACTTTACGCCGCAGAGGCTATCAAGTGCGGCGCGCGCCCTTGGCTTTATGCCTGGCGGCAGAATGTTGCGACAGCAAGAAATGACTTACGCGAACTGAGCGCAAACACGCTATGCCCACGGTGCACTAGCTGTTCCAGCATTCTCACACACACGCAATTCCCCCCTCCCCCCTCTTCATTCATCCCTCCACCATCCCCCCAAAAAAGAAGGAAACGTAAATGCCAGCCGGCTGCATATCAGACCAACGTGAAGTTGCGGGCTATCAGCCACCAGTGCGCCCCATGTTTCACGCGTAGTGGTGAACTAACCATAGAAAATAGTGTCGCGCATGAAGTTTACTGCTCATTTCAATGCTCGTTAAAAGTCTAGTTACGCACGCTACCAAAGTACCACGGAAAAAAACAAAAGAGAAAGACAAAGAAAAAAATTATTGCTTGAATCGTACGGTAATACTGAGAAAATTGCAGCATTACGTCGAAAAACTGCACCAGCGAATACTGCAAGGACACACCGCATCGTTCACCGAGGAAACAATGCGAGCCTTTTTTATCGCCTCGAGTCTGCTAATGTTGTGAGCCGTTAAACTTCCTACACTGTCTTATTTGTAGTCTGCATGACACTGTTATGCCGTTAACACGGTTGAACGTTTTCAGGCCATTGTGAGGCGTCGGTTACGGGGTGTCCGGTGTAAGGCACAGGCACCTCTCTACCTCCTCCCCTACCGACCCCAATGCGCGTAACTCCACAACTTTTATTAATGACTGAATTTTGTTCTAGAATTATAGTATGATACCGGTATGTGCCTTGTATAAGCAGTTTCCAATGCTGATGACCACAATGACCAATTTCTTTTCTGTGACCCAAATCATTGTCATTTGGTAAAGTAAGCGTTATCACGCATCACGCTATCAACAACCAGCAAAAGGACAGCCATGTTCGTAACGTGCGCATTCAATGAATGAACAAAAAAATGTTCTAGAGAAGGAGTTTTCCTAACGAAAGTGAAGCCCTCCGTCCGGAGCCCCTGTGGCCTTTGCCATCTTGCGAGCTCTGCCGATCAGCTTGAGCTTTTTGTTCAGGCTTTGAGCCGGACAGCGCAGCGTTCCTCTGCTTTGGTGTTGGTGCGTTGTTTGACGGCTACACCTTTCAGTGTTGGTTGGCTCGTCTAACCTGATAAAGCGTTGGCTGTTCCACGCTTAGCGCACAGGTGGTATGTGCAACTGAAATGACACAATGGTTGGTAAATCTTCAACAACTCTGAAGAAACTGGAGGTTCCTTCGTTTGAATGGCGTAGTGTTCACTTCGGAAGATATTGCTATACTCCCCTATGTCATGCAATGTCAGGTAAGCGATATTATTTATTGGTTGCTTTAGAAGAACTGAGGTAAAGAACACCTGGTAATTGTATATGGGGTTTAACGTATCGAAACCCAAGTTATGATTACGAAAGGCGCTGTAGTGGAGGGCTATGGAAATTTTGACCACCTGGGGTTCTTTAACGTGCATCTAAATTTAAGTACACTGGCCTCGAATCTTTTCGTCTCTATTAAATATGCAGCCGCCGTAGCCGAGATTCAATCCTGCGATTTTCAGGTTAAGAGTCGGGGGCCATAACCGCTAGACCACCACGGCGGGGCAAAGAACACCTTAGCCACTAAACTTTACTTCGTTGAGCAGCAGCAGGTAAATAAATAAATAAATAAATAAATAAATAAATAAATAAATAAATAAATAAATAAATGGGGATCTAAAGCAAGGAGAAGAAGGAGAAAGGAGAAAAAAGGCAGGAAGGTAAACAAGACGTGCCTCTGGTCTGCTATTCTACGCCAGGGGAAAGGAATTAAGGGATAAAACGACAGAAATATAGAAGAGAACATAAAAGAAAAGGTACACGTGAGATTAAAGTACACTGCTGCGCTCGACAGTTGTGAATGCAGTATTTTTGGCGCATCACCTCGCAAATCAAATAAATAAAATAACTCGGCTGGTGAGAAGGCATTACGGAGATTTCATATTTCGCTGGAAAGTTCACCAACAGCCTTCTCTGCCCACTGTTCTGCGCATCTACGCTCACTGCTGATATAAGGAAGTTTTGTGAATACTTATATGGTCGCTGCATGCGACCACACATAGCATTCGAGAGGTCCCGTTATCCTGTGTAGTGGGTACATACCTGGCATTACACAATTCTCGCAGAGCTGGTACCCGTACAGGGAAAGTACATGGGTGAATACCTGTTACATAAGTTTGTGCCGGTCAAGGTTTTCCTCTCGACTCGTTCCTTTTTATCATACTTGGACGAGCAGCACATTTCAAACATTAGACTGGACGGGGTTAACAATGCGCACGTTCACACTAATACTTCCTAAACATGAAGGCACATTAAAAATAAAAATACGTTCCGACTGTGTGTTCTGAATGCGTACGTCGCTGAAACGTTTAGCTATTAGGCGTGGAACATCTGGAGCTAGTGAACGTAACGACTTTGGCCAGATACTATTATGCCCCATTTATTCATCATCATCAATCATCATCATCATCACTTTTACTACTCCTACTGCAAGGCAAATGTCTCTTCCACGTTCTGCCAATCGAACCAGTCTTGTGGTTTCCGCTTCGCCATTATAACTGCAAACTTCATTATTTCATCTTCCCACCTAATTTTCTGCCTCCCGCTCACGCGTTTTCCTTCTCTTGGAATGCAGTCAGTTGTGCCATTAATGGTAAGTGTTTCCCGTACCTACGAGGTACGTTCCCGGCCCCTGTTCTTGATTTCAACCATGATATCCTTAACTCTCGTTTGTTCACCTACCTGCTCTGCTGTCTTCGTGCTCTTAACAGTAAACCTATGATTTTCATTTCCATCGCTCACGGCGTCATCCTTAATTCAAGTTGAACCTGAATGCATCGCCCTCTGTTTAAGCTGTGCATTACTTAGCAGGAAAAGCTACTATCAAAGATATGGAGCGTCTTGTTCACTGAATGTATGACAGCTGTGTTTAAAAAGGTGGGATAGGTGAAAGTAGCGCGATTTCTGAGAGCAAGAAGCGCACGCTACGCCGCAGATAGCAGGCATGTAGGTTCCAAACGAAGAACTGCAAACAAAGTAAGCGCATGTACACTACATAATAAACAAAAGAAGTAAAAAACTGATAATTTGCTGGCATTGTTTTAGCTGTCTTGGATTAAATTGATATTCCACGTTAGGAGGGTGGAGAAGGCTATAAAAAGTAATGTGAAAAGAAAAACACACAGTAGCATCGCATATCATTTGCTGGATTCAGCAATTGAAAATGAAAAGTGACTGAAAATAATGACAGAAGCGAAGTCACCAGCAGTTGGCCAAATTCTAAGCAGCGTGAAAGATCCTAGGGTAAGCAGTTTAATGAATGTGATAATGCGCAAGAAGTGTAACATTATTGCGCTGTGGTTGTCCCCGTAATTATTTTTGTAAAAATATTTACCTAAACAAACCCTACATGCCATGTTTTGCGCATGAAATATGTGCAAAACTCCGCTTTTTTTCGAGTGACTAATACTGTAGAGAAATGTCCCAATCTCTAAAAAATAAAAAAATAGCACAGTAATATATAAGATACCAGTAAATTGCAAATCGACCGAGATGGGCTAAAAAAACGATTTAGTAGATGTATATACAGTTTACACAGCAAGGCTTAGGAGTGCGCAGTTGTATAAGATATATCTAGGCCCACCTATGCTCACTGTAGCAGTCGTTTGACAATGTCAGCATGAAAACAGCACTTTTCAAGCACAATAGCTGCTCTGCTTGCCACAAAACAATGCATTAATTTAACCTGATGCATGCTTATGAATTCAGACGTTCTTTTTTTTTGTCTCGTTTCTTCTAGGCTATCAGGCAGAGATGCTTACATCCCTGACTGAAAGATAGGGAATACAAGTTTGTACTTGATGTTAACACACGCACACAAAGGGGCATTCAGCGCCTGTTACAGCACGTGCATTTATCTAGGCTGGTGCGCAGTAACGCTGACGTAGCCTTGCAGTATATTCAGCACCACGGGGTCGTGAGGCAGAGTTAGCAATACCCTTTTAAGACAACGACTAATTACTTGCTTTGGTGGGTTCCTACTGTTCGTTTGGAGACTTCATGCCTAGGGTTCAAATTGTATTCCTGAATAAAAGAAAAGGTGGGCCCCACGCCTACATAAAATTCTCTATGGAAATGAACTAGATCTGAAAGGAGAGCAATGTGTTCACAATCAATATCATATACAGATAGAACAGATGGTGTTATGGAAGATGAGCTTCTTTCATCGTAACACAAGGGGTGACGTTTTCAGGAAGATTTATCAAACGTCGAGAGTCGCAGTTTCGGTAATTGTTTGGTATGACAGGTAGAAGAATGCCAGGTGAGAAAGAAATCCCCCGCCACTGCTCCGGGCAATCTACACGGGCTACCGCAGAAGTGCACACTGCACGCGTGCGATACCTGTCACATTCGCTGCTCCCCGCAGAAAGCAATTATCGGACTCGCCTCAAATTGGAAGCGTGCGTCCGTCTGTCTCTTTGCTGCACTCCTAGAAGCGGGTTGGCTATCTAGGACATGAGCAAACGTTTCGCAGCATTCTCACCACCAAAGCGAGGTTGCGATGTGCCGGATTTACGGCCATACACCGTGTTTTGTCCATGTGCCCCGTCTTTTCGCTTGCTTTCCGCTGTGCACGCAGATTTTTTTTAGCCGACGGAAATAGACTCGGTATAAAAAAACATGCGAAGAGAGTGAATGAGACTCGTGCGCTCGAAGAACCTATGTATTCAAATGAAATTCGAGAGAAAGGCGTCCTGATATTTCCCATTCCTTCTATAAAGCATCGTGCTGAGTTTTTTTCATGGTAAACCAGACAGTGTGCATCTGTGTACTTACCAGCTGCCGAGATCCGGTGCCGAGATCATGCGAATTCCACCCACTTGGCATTGTATTTAACCGTTAGTAAAACAATATCTACCGAGGCAGAGACTTCGGACACATCCACGCGCAAGAAGGTTCAACTGGTCGGCGTTTTGTGTAGAAACAAGAGACCTTCATTGATGAGCTCTTGGCGAAGTACAGATTTTATCGCAATGAAGCTTGTTGATACCACCAACCTGAACGTTTTCATCAAAGTTGTAACGAGGGCCCCCATTAGAGCGAGTGTTGCGAAGATGATTGTCTGGGAAAGAAAAAAAAAACTGAGTGAAAGTGCTCTTGGAGAAAACGTGACACAGATAAAATTGGTGCAATACGAATTATATTCTTAGTAAAAACTTTAAAAACACTTAATATGGTACAACGACTCAACGTAAACTTAATAAAAGTACATGAACCTTGGATGAAAAAAATTTCTTAAGACCAGATCTTGAAGAATCCTTGTCCATTACTGCTGCAAAGGGCAGTGCTTAGCTGTTTCCAGCCGACTTACCATCAACAAGAAAGACGCGCTTCAGAGGCCTTTCCTGGGATTTGATTTGAGTGTACTCCCTCTGTATCGCCTACCACGTTTTGTCGTTGTCGGTCCCGGAGTGACGAGAGCAAACGGAGCAAAAAAAAAGAACATCTGAGGCAATAAACAGTGGAGGATGGTTCTTTTGTGTCGCCGCGTCTCCTCGGGCTCTCAGCCGGCCCGGAGAAGGCGGCGATCGGCGTTTTGAAAAGTTTCCCCATTGTCCTGTTCCCTTTCGCAGCCTTCGACGGGCCCGGTCTGAGCAATTACTCAACGCAGGACCCTTTCAGAAAAACGCCCACATTGGACGGACAAGCGCACGCCCGCGCAACTGTTGCCCCGCAGCCCGAAAGCACCCTAGGGTGTGTTTCGTGTCCCGAAGTGGAGGGAGACGGCGAAGCCACCAGTTTTTCTTCCCTCTTTCTAGGGAGACTTTCTCACCCACTCTCCCTCGGGCGGCGGCGCTTCGGTTGGGGCGGCGCGCGGAGAAGCGCTGGTAGCGGCAACAGTGCTGCTCCGTGAAGCGCCTAAGAGCCGTGCAGTGCGCATGCGCGGGCAGAGCTCTGGTCGCGCAGGGGGAGGATGGTGGTCGGACCAAGCTGACGGCCAGGCTAGAAAGGCATGCCGCCCAAATACGACAGGAGAGCACAGACGCAGCGCACCGAAAGCCGTAAGTAGAATTGTGCACGGGCAAGCCGGTCACGGCAGCTGGCAGGCGTGTCACGACACGGCCAGCGACGTGCTGCCGGTAACCCACGTCGCCGCTTGTGTGCGCGCGCCACAAGTGAGCTGCCGTCGAGGCCGCGTGCGGAACCGGCGCAGCCTGCCCTCGGCGACCGCTCGGCCGGGCTGCAGGCTGCGCGGCCGAGGCACGTGAGGGCACACGTCGTGCACGACACACGTCAGCCCGTGACGACGCGCCATCCACGAGGTGACGCGTCGTCCGGACACTTAATTGGCGCCGCCGCTGACGATGACACTAGCTGGCAGACAAGTACCCGGGATGTCATTTGAATTATACAATTAATTCGTTCAGATATACAGGTGGACAAGTGTGCCGCGCTAATGATGCTCGTCGATGTACGCATTGTCTCCCGCCCTAGCACTGAACAAAACTCGACGTGCGACTTGTTTCTCTTGTAAAGCGTGCTTCTTTGCACTGTGATCCTTAGTGTGGCAAAACAAACTGTTTGAAGCGAAACTTTTCAGTTCATACTACTGTTTGTTTTAGTGGCAACCTGGTGAGTAGTTAAATACAGAACAAGGCACAATAACTACAGTTAATTAATGTATACATCAAAATATCGGCATAATTTTGCCTCCCTATTTCAAAGCTATGAAGTGGGTAGTTTTTGCACTAGTGCCAACTGTAGCCTATCATGAACGCGCTCTAACGATGAGCGCACATAGTTCTTTAAATAAGACATTTAGCTGTAGAGCTACTTGAAAGGTGCATGGATATTGCCACTGCCTTGTGTGCTACTGCCAAAAGATATCCCTGAAACTCCGAATATTTCTAAAAGTGATTTGCAGTCGGGATCGATAGTTTGTGTTCCATCTTCTCCGTTCAATGATAAGTGTGATTGTAAAGTTAAAGCTATCTTTTGTCGCGTAAAGGTTTCTTACAGGCTGCCGAATTTCGCAGATGCGCAGAGCGTTTTGTGAAAGCTGCAAAGTAGGCCACGTTTGCGGCCTTCAATTATAAATGAAATGCTTAGTCTGTATATCATTTCAGTGGTGGTATGTGGGACAATATATGCACCTGTAACAACACTTTTTTAGGTTAATAAATATAGTAAATAATGAAAACAGATGAATGGTAAATTCTACGCATGCCTAACGAGAACATCAATGAAGACGTCCTTATAGTGAAATATGATGAACATGAACTCAGCTAACGAACGTCAAAATCACAACAAAAAGAGTTTGCTATACCAACTGTGATGCTTTCACGCAGTTTTCATACATTTGCGAAGTTAAACCATGTTAATTTTCTTTAACAGGATCGTCCATAATAAAATGTCACTGAATGTTTGTTTCGTGTAATGCTGTGGCGAACATTCATCTTTATATTGAACAGTTGCAAGATATTAGAACGTTGGGCTCGCAAGAGAGAGAGAGAGAAAGAGAGAATTAAATACAAGTACTCACACAAGCAGTGTTATCGGATATGTGGCAGTGAATAAATGGGACAATTTTTGGACTACGTCTACAGTTTACTTCTAAGCACGTCGCTTGCACTACGTATAGGAAGACTTTTCTAAAAAAATGTTACTCAATCGTCGAACTTCAACTAAACTATGTGGTTCAGTGCGGGTCGAATTGCTAAATTTAATAGCAATAAATTTATCTGCCACGATGCCGCAAAAGCAAGAGCCGACTATTTTAATGTTTACCACCGTTTCAGTGAAAGAAGTGCACAGAAGAGTACCACCGGTGATAAGTTAGAGGAGCGGAAATGTTATCAAAGAACAAGAAACGCAGCCTGGGAAGGCAAAGACATCAATGATATGAGAAAATTAAGAAATCCGCACGCATGAAATGGAAATAGCTGGCGCAAGATAGGGTAAGCTGTAGATCATTGCGAAAGGCCTTCATGCTACAGGGGCATAAAATGGGCTGACAATGATGATGGTGATCGTATCTGTATGCATCAATTTACCCATTTACGCAGACTGTCCAAATTTGATTACCTGCTTTTATTTAAATCTTGTTTTTCATTCATGTATACAAAGAGAAACAAAAAAGCATATAAATACAAGTTTACATTTTACTGTTACGGCTCAGATATTGCGTCTACAGCACAGGAAACAACTCGGAATGCCAGTGTTGTTGATATATAAGCTACATACAGTGGGGCAGTAGCATAAAACCTTGCTGAGTTTGAGAAAGACAGCGCGCACGTGAAAACAAGGCGGCCACAAAACGCCTCTCTAATACCGCTGGAGCGCTTAGGCAGAACGCGCCTGGGGAGACACAGGATCTGGTTGGATGGAAGTGGCCGTGACAGCAGGCACGAAATCAGCGACGCGTGCGCTCCGCCCGAGCCGGCACTCGACTAATGTCCTGGCCAGACTGCAGCGATAGCGCATAGGAGCTCTAATTGAATATGCTAATGCACTCAGCGTGCAACAGAACCCGCACGACTTGAGCTCTGTTGTTCACCACACGTAGAACGAATTTCCACGCTCAAACAAGAAAGCCTTGATCTAGCCAGCACAGCTGGCCTAGAACACTTGTGCATCGAGCGTTGATGACCGGATGGCAGCTGCGGCAACACACAAGCTGACGCACGTTGCATCAAAGTGCGCAGCAGAGCACATGAGCCGCTGTTAGGCACAGAAAGCCAGCAGCTAGCCGCATTAGTTGAAGGTAACCAGGGTGGCCGAGTCGCCTCGTGTTATTCTGACTGCGCAATCGAGCGGGTCCTTTGTGGTGTCGGCCGGCGACGACCAGTGCAGAATATTTGTCCAGCCGCTGAGACGCGCACTGTTTGACGAGAAATTCGCAACACTTAGGAAACTCACGGCAGCAGAAGCCGACGCGACCACGCAGTAACATCCGCGTGTCTCTGTCTACGGCCTTTAGAGGTTCAGACTTTTCATGTGTCTGTCAAAGCAATCATCAGTCAACAAGCTAAAAAATAAATAAGAGAGACAGACAGACAGAGAGAGAAAAGGTACGGACAAGATGGCACACTCAGTACGGCATACCAAGCACGATCTCTCCCCCTTTGTGGCTTGCTGGTAACTGCATGGATAACATCTGCAGACTGATGTGAATCATATACAGGGTGCCCTAGCTATCTTTAGTTAGAGTTTTAAAATATGCGGACACACGCAATGATGACGCAATCAACTGCATTTATCTCATTGTTGCCTAGAGTTTGTCTATTATCTGTGTTTTGAATAATTGCCTATTTATGTCACTTTTATTAGCTAATTTTTAAGCAACAAAAATGGGCCCAACATTTTAATGAGGAAATTGTTCATCGGTTTGCAGATAGCTTTATACCTGTTAATTTTTAGTGTTTTCTTACTAACTGCAAATGCTTGCGAAAGGCAAAAAAAAAATACCACTTGACAAGCCCGCTAGTGCGCAAGTGTGCACAATGATTCTAGTGCTCCCTAACGTTCCGCGTACGAACGACCATAGTATTTGCCCGATTGTGCTGTCTCGACAGGGACGCAACGATGGTGGTGGCTTCGCGATGATCAGGTTTCGCTATCGGCCACAAAAGCGATAACTGCCGTGACTGCTTACCACTGCCATGAACTGGTGCGCAGGAAGCGTATCGTTCGTACGCGGAACGTAGGCGCGCCAGAATTTGACACGCGGTATTTTTTGTATTTTGCGGAAGTTTGTAGTTCGCAGAAAAACAATAATAATTAAAATATAATGTTCAAAACTGTCTAATCGGACGTTTTTTAAACCTATCTACAACTTGCTCATTCAGAAGTTCCTTCAAAAGCTAGTTAGTTAAAATGATCTAATTAAACAATTGATCATAACACAAAAAAGTCTGCGTTATTCACTCCAGCCAACGGCCAGCAACATGCATTTGGTCGCGTCGTAATTGCGTGTGCCGGCATATTTTTAAACTCTGACTAAAGATAGCTGGGGCACCCTGTATATTGCATCCCGAGCGATACGATACTAAGGCAATTATGAAAATCTGTCGTCAGCACCTTCAGGGAATCAGATACAACGCCCAAGTCCTGCTCTACTACCGAGTAGTTGAGCAGGCTGGAAGCATTTTAAATACAGGAGAGGACATTACGTAGTAAAGGCTTCGCGGAATCACGGTTAACGTAGAAGCATCTGTGGCCATGCTGGACTCCTTGAAAGAGAACCAAATCCTACGAGCCCCCGGATCGCGTTTAAAATTTATTTTTTTGCTACCGTACTTACCTGTTTACGTCCAATGGGCATTTTCCCCCTGAACGCAGCCCTTCGATTTACTATTTCCAACCAACCGTTTTACTCAAGGTTGTGAGAAGTAAGAGGTGGACATTTTTATGCATTGAACATGACCACGTCGAACACCGCTGAGTTTATATTTGCGGAAGTGTCTGTTTTCATTACATCACTAAAACATGGGGTTCTCTTTTTCTGCGAGATTTTCGACCATTCGTTAATGCTGAGTAATGATGCTTGCTCTTCTTCAGCTGAATAATTCATGTGTTTATCTATGGTGAGAGGGTGCTGACGCCAGCCGCACATCACAGTGTAAATAATCCATGTACCCGCAAAAGCGACCACGGGTGCCCCTTTTTTACAAAAAAGGAATGCAAAACTAGATAAAGATATTTCTTCCTTCAGTATTCCAGTTTAATGCCGTATCACTCAGGTCTACCAGAAGGTAGACTTCGGCTAAAACGTTATAGACGCCTCAATTTAAATATCAAAGCAACACGATATGGCGCCAAAAATTTCGCACATTATATGAATGCAATCGACCAATATACGAAAAAAAATCACAGTTGAAGAATCTCCAAAAACCCCGATGAAGCTGGCACAGAAGGGTTTTACACTTGTTCACCAGAGTGGCTATGTAAATGAAGTAGGAAGGCAACTCTCTGGTGAAAACGTTTATAAACCTTTCCACTGTTTCTAAACAAATTAGTTTATAGGTAAAGGCATGCACTGTCAATATTGCCAAGAAAATTATCGACAGTTACGGTACTCTTTATTTGAAAATTTAGGTGCAGCTCTCCGCGTTTTTCACTTCAAAATGTATTTAGGAAAGCCATTTGAGAGAGACATGCATGCATAGCCCCGTCCACGCCTGTGTAGAGCGCGCGAGCAGTTCCCGTAGAGTTACTGTGTGTGCTCTCTACCTAAAGGTAGCATATACAGTAACTCCAAGTTCCACTCTGCGGGCTGACACTTGGTGGCAGTTTTGGGAACTTACGTGGTGATTGATTGATTGATTTGTGGGGTTTAACGTCCCAAAACCACTATTTGATTATGAGAGACGCCGTAGTGGAGGGCTCCGGAAATTTTGACCTCCTGGTGTTCTTTAACGTGCACCCGAATCTGAGTACACGGGCCTACAACATTTACGCCTGCATCGGAAATGCAGCCGCCACAGCCGGGATTCTAACCCGCGCCCTGCGGGTCAGCAGCCGAGTACCTTAGCCACTACACGTCTGTGGCGGGGCGGGAACTTACGTGGTGTGCCAGGAGCATGCGTGGCCGAGCAGGACAGTATATTAGCAGTCAGGCTTAGCAACTGCCGCAAGGTACCACCCTGCAGAGCAATAACCTAGTGTCCCTGTATGTCCTACTGTCCAAAACCGGCCGTTCGCGCGCTCTACACCGACCTGGACGTGGCTGTACGTACAGTTACAGACAACTCTTCATTTTTCACACAGGAACTTCATGGAAAAAACACCCCTACGAGCATTTTTACGTAACTCACGTAGCGCACACAATTAGATTACAAGTACTCTGGTGCTATCACACAGACTCGTGCGGCATGGTGCTTTCATTTTCACATTTGTCTTTTTTTGAGCTCTTTCACTCGGTGGCGATGAAGGACAACGAAGGATGAAGCACGCCGACATTATGCTCTAAAAAAAAAATTAACCAATTCTATTCAGTGCGAACTCCGCAGAAACATTGGAGCTGCGCTTTTCCTGCGTTCCCCTTGCGATTGCCGCTTCGTCCGCGATTTAGGCAGTTACGCCCTCTCTGGATATATCTGGAAACCAGAACGTCATCAGCGAGGACACCAATCTATCCCAGCCCTAGCCATAGGACAGGTTCATTGAAGAAACAATTTTTTCCAGAAGGGAGAGCATTGATATTGAGGACAATAGTAGATGGAGCTTTACGTCCCCGAACCATGATATGATTACGAGAAACATTACAGTTTAGGGCTCGGAAAATTTCGGATGCCTGGAGTACTTTAGCGTGCGCTTACATGGCCGTCTAGCATATGGGCCGTCTAGCACATTCTATCCATGTAAATGTGGCTGCCAGTTTTGGATTTGATATCATGACCTTCGAGTCAGCATGCAGTCGAACGCCGTAACTACAAGACCACCTCGGCGGGTATTGATATCAATAGAAATCTATAATACAAGATATTTTCAAATAAGCTTCATTCTTTTGAATTTCGTATATATTGCAGTAAAAATCAGATAAAGAATCAATTAAAAAGCACGCGGTCCTGTGCGCTAAAAAAAACAGCTAGATCGTTCGTTGATCGCTACCACTAAATGTCAGAACGCTCACGTGATGGACACTGCGGACAAATAACAGCGAGTGGTTCGCATTACCTTTAACTTCAACGAACGCCACCTACATCTCCAACACGTAAGTGTGGAAAGACAGACCACATGAAATAAATAGCCACTAGCTGCACCTGCCACGATTTTCCCCCCACCGCAGCTTACCTGTGATATAGGAATTTTGCACCGCTTTTTTTATTTGCGGTCAACCGTTTTTTAAGGTAAAGCCCGAGACACATGGTGCGATTCGGTGTCCGAACCGACGTGCGAAGCCGTACGCGGCATACAGCTATCCAGGACATAAGAGACAAATGAGCAATCAGCGTGCAGACTCTGCCCTCAGCCGGTGCCTCGGCATGCACGCTCTGAAGGAATCACATCCTCCTCGTTGAGTACAAAACAAGCAACTATGCACACTAGTGCTTCGTTTTCAAAGTCACACCATGATAAGAGCATTGCCAACAAATCATTGACCAGCGACAAACATTGAAACAGCCCGCATTCACTCACCACTCCAAGCATAGACCAAACATGGTTGACGCTGGTGCCGTTCCTGATCAAACGGGAGCTCATCATAGAGCACTCATATTTGCTAATACGATTAAGACTTGTAATCCTATGCGACGCATTCAGATGTTCAAGTGGTTTTTTCGACAGCCTCGATGTTACAAGTAAACGTGACAGCGAAGCGAGCTGGTTCGTCGTTACGCTGTTTCCGCTGTTTGGTTTGTGAAATGGCCTTCCATTGCTGCTCGATGTATCACTAGTGGTTTCGGAAATGGGTGGTACATTGCATAAATGACTCACTTCAAGCATGAATTAATTCAATCATGAATTATTCCAATATTTTCCATGACGCCGTCAAGGGTGATACCGGCAGATCCGTCACACCTTAGGCAGGGTGACGGATCTATCACAGTGGCGTAGAACGGACGGGCGACAAGAACGCCCTCAGCAGCGTGACGTTACGTCTCCTGCGCTGCCAGTTGATCAACTGTGCTGCGGCGAGCGAATTGACTGTGCATCCCGCCGTACGTCTGTTGGGTGCGGCTGCTGGTGCGAGCACCCGCGTGCGATTCACATCCGAGTTCACACCATGTGTTAAGCGCTAAACATAGCCGCTACGGCTTAGCGCACTAGCTTTCGTAGGACACACTACGCCCGCTTGCACCCCCCCCCCACCCCCACATCCAACTACGTGCAAGCCTCATTTGCTCCTCGCATGCCTTTATTCGTTTAACGGAATGACAGTAGGCACTAAGCCACGTGCACAACTGGACACGGCTCACGCAGAATGATGAGATGTTATGGCATATGACATTGTACGTAACATTTCTGCGACGGCGAAAATTTTGTTGCTTAATGTGTCTTTGTGATTATCATCGTAATGATTCTTGGTGAGACGATGATCCGTGCCCCCTCATAATTTATGGTATATGAACCATTATCTTAACTTATTGAGTTATGTGTGCCATTTGACTGATAAAATATATGACTCACCTCCTTCATTTATTAGGCGAGGAAATTGTTGCTTGACGGTATCTCAGGCGTCAATATAAAGCATTGGCTCAATTTAACCGTGATAGCCGCTATATATGACAAAGTCCAGTTATGTCCACTGATGTTAGTGATAAGGTTGCCGTTCTATTCGAAGCTTTTACAGCTCACACATTTCAGAGGCGACGTTGTCGTACGCAAATAGACCGATCACTGGTGAGCTTACTGAAATGTGGTCCTCGAAAGTGCGCCGGTATCGTGGGTATTTTGTACGTGCCGTACTCCCATAATTGACGCTATCTCGATCTTGCGCGTGTCGGCGATCAACGGTTTCTGATCATGGCAATCTAATTTTTTACCGCGGTCACATGTCACTTCGTGTTGCACGTTTGATTGTTGCATGGATATGCAACAATCAAGTGGCCTTCATTGTTGCCTGAAGGAAATTAAGTGTTTCGCTGCGAAGCACGTGGACGAAAATGGAATCCTCGGCAAGTAGGAAGGAAAAAAAATTAGGAGGAAGCATTGCGCATTGTGAAACAATGAATTAAATATTTAATTCACCAGTCATGCAGACGCAAAGCATCGCTTGCTCCCACTCTCTCAATAGGACAAGGGCCCCAGATTATTTACAATATTGAATGTTGGGGTGCCTAAGTGGCATTGGCTACTAGTCTAAAAAGGGACTGAAGAAATAAAAAAGTACGATAAACAGTTGAGAGAAAACACACACACACACACACACACACACACACACACACACACACACACACACACACACACACACACACACACACACACACACACACACACACACACCCATTGCAGGTATAGTAGCTATACTGCAACAATTTACAAGCATACAAAGTTAATGCTTAAGTGGTGACCTTTTTACATGGAAACCTCGAGGTAGGTGTCTTGGTGCTTCATTTTTAGGGCTGGCTCTTCTACATGTTCTTTCTCTTATTTTCTTATCTTATCTAAAGCTTACCTTTTTGTCACCAGTTAGTGCGTCATTACGTCCATTATTCAATTAAAAGAAGATGCTGTGTTCGTTCTTGGTTTCTTTCGCCCTACATATCCTTTTTCTGCGAATTTTGCAACGCTCTATTGAATTGAGGTTTCGTACACGTGAGAAAAACGGAGACTAGATGTTTCCATCGGCGCAGTCAGTAAATGTATGTGAACACCACGTGAACTGTTCGCAGCGAACCCGGCGCCAAAAACGGCCGTCCCGTATATAGGTCTACTTGTCCGTCAGTTTACAGCGAAAAAGCAAGCATATAACCGAGCACAAAGCTTTCATTTTACGCGTGTCTCAACTGTATGCAAACAGAAGAAATCCCCAGAGGTCGTTTAACTGGAGTGAAATATATGCGTGTCGCTCAAGGCCGGGCCAAATTTAACTCCTTCGCGAAACGCATCTCCCTGAGCCTTTCAGGGATGCAATGACATGTGTTTTCAACGGTGAAAATCTTGTGTCGACACCGTTTCTCGCCGATGCCACGTACATTTATTTACTTTCGAGCGAAAAGTAAAGCCGAACACCGCTTTGACTTATTCCGACTTGAAAGAGCAGTTATTGTTTTCTTTTTTCTGAGGTTGTCCTGTTTTCTGGTTTTTTTTAGCAGTCGTGTTGTGACTAAGAAAAACCGCAATTATAAGATTGTCCCACAATGCATGTGCGTCTCGACATCCCCCTTTTTAAAGGTAAACTCAGCAGGCTAAATAATCATTAAGAAAACACGTGGGAACTTTCATTAGAGACGAAACTATCCTCTCGAAGCTCCACTTAACGCTGAGGGACAAACGATGGAGTCCGGCTCTCATGCAAAACGCAAGCAGGAATTCCAGGCCTCATTTGTCGAGAATAAGAACAGAAAGCTTCTGAAAAGCCATTAGTGGGTCTGTTTGTGGCTTTGCACGCGTAGCGCTGAACGACTTTCACTTTTTTTTCAATCATGAAGAACCTGCCATTGTGTTTTAATTTCCCGACATTCTCTCTTTCTACTCTGTATAACGATTTTCGTTTGCCAGCAGCTTGTCTTAAAACGGTTTTTCTTTTGCTGCAGAGAAATTACCTAATTGAGGATTTAGCACAACTCCGTCGTCAATAATATTTTTTTTTATCTTTCCAGGACCCTGTGGGCAAAGCTTTTTTTTCGTCGTGAGTTTTTAAAAGACTTGACTGTTATGTCACCCTATAAGTAATAAATAAGTTCACTAATGGGTAATAAATGAAGTTCACTAATTTTGGCAACTAAAATACGGCCTTCATTTTAGTTATGCTTGTAAAGCATTGCTGAACTTGTACGCAATACTCTCCTCTGTTGTGCCTTCATCACTGCTCGTATAGGTGTAATCCTTCTTGCATACCTAAAATACACAAATAAATATTTCTTTGGGCTGCGTGTTGCGGAAGTGGCCTTTCGAGCTCTTATCGTCAAACCGTAGTACGAAATTCACGTGTATTGCTTCTTTCACTCAACACACAAGTGTGGTTCACGCGTATTTCTAAACGACATCATACCAGCCATTAGTACAGTGCTCATGCAAGAGCTAAAACGGTTATTTGAAACAAATAGTCAAAGTTTAGGGACTATACACGATAGCGAGAATATCTTGTGAGGCGGGAAAAAGAACAGCTTTAGTTTCCTTTTTTTCTCTTTTTTGTGTGTATCTCGATGGTAGACATGCGGACGTTATACATGTTTTATGATTGCCGGCTGTAGCACGATACCTTACGAGGTAGAGGGAAGCGAAGGCTACAGGGACAACTTGATCCCTCTCTGGAGGGATTGAGTTGAGAACTGGATGTTCATCTAAACGTTGAATAAAGCACGAGGTTCATCAATGATGGCTTACCATGAACTCTCCTATCAATCATCGAACAAAAAAAAAGTAGCGTGTGGAAGCTCCAGCGAAGACTTCTACCTGTGAAAGATTATCGCTCAGTAGAGAAGCAATCAACAAAACCCGACGAGGAAGCAATCAACTAAGTGAGCGACGTCTGATCTGAAAATGGCGTGATGACGGGCCCACGCGAAGTGGTGATGTTGTCATGGAGCCTGTTGAAATGAACGTAGACTGCATTCGCTCTCGAAGCGCTGGCCAAGCATACTTCCGCTGCGGGTTCCTGCGGTGGCACACCGGATGTTCTTAGTACGCATTTAACCACTGAAGAGTGACACAATGGTAACGTATGAACCCGAAGTACGTCTTGCTTACTTACCCTGGGAATGTGTAACATGATTCTATCATAAAACCTGTACTTCAAGAAGAAAAACGACGTGCTTCTTCACAACTGTTTGCAATTTTTTTATGATTTGGCAATATTAATTGACAAATACCTTCACCGACTCATCGACTAATCTTAAACGGCCACTACATGGATGAACATGGCGAAATCAGTAATTTGTGGCAGGAAGACTTTTTGACAAAGAATGTACTTCAGTTGACGTGAATTGTGGGGTAGTGAGCGTTGTTATGTAAGGAGATATGCTATAGTAAAGATATGCGAAGACCACACTTACGCTTTACTGAATGACGGTTCTCCGGCTTTCCGACGGAAGCATAACTACTGCAGCATATTAGACATTACTGTGTGCTCCTATGAATTACCGGCTGCAGCTTACTGGACTACAGACGCTGATGCAAGAGAAACTGACCGCTTACCAATATTCATATATCACCCAAAGTTGAAGAAAACAAGAGATAACTGAACAACAAAAAATACAAATTGGGCTGTCTGTCGACAACTACAGAGGCAAAATATTGAGTCTTGTTGTGACGCAGAAACGTATGCATCGAAAGTAAAACACTTTCTAACAAAAGCTACTCGTGCAGTACCCATTCCAGAAGAGTATGCGGGGGTTGACAATGAGTTTGAGTGGTTTCGGGCAATACGACGCTGATCTGAAAGAATATATAGCAGGTCGGAAAACTTAGGAGACTTCAAGGTTGCACAGAAAGTGTCTTCTGCTGATTGATTGATTTGTGGGGTTTAACGTCCCAAAACCACCATATGATTATGAGAGACGTGGTAGTGGAAAGTGTCTTCTGCAATGCAAAACCAAGTGCAGAAGCTTTCAACCAAAAGGTGGCAAGATCTATGTGCGTCACTTTCTCAATTTACCTCCGTATCTCAGCTGTGGAACATGGTGCGCGTCCTTCGACAGACATTGTCCATTTGCGACCACTATTGGCTCCAGCGCTGTCTCGAGGAGTTAGCGAATGTGTGATTGCCAAAGAATTATTCGATATAATACTGAGAAATGGAGAGGCCGTCCAAACGAGTGAATATAAATCCTCAGCAGAATTGGCTTCGTTGGTTGTAGTGAAGTTTCCCGGGGTCATTTTATCAGATCTGGACGACAGCTTCACACAAGATGAGCTTCAATATGTGCTGTCTTCAGTGAAACCAACAAGTTCACCAGGGCTAGATGGAGTTACATACGCTGCACTTGCTAATTTGTGCGAAAAAGGAAAATTGCACCTGTTATACGTATACAATGAAAATTGGCAAGAAGGAAAAAATCCTGGAAAGTTGGAAGGTGTCAAAGGTAGTACGATTGCTAAAGCCAGGAAAGAGGCCTATGCAGTTGGGTTCATCTAGACCGGTTAGTTTGACAAGTTATATTTTGAATGTGATAGAAAGGATGACAAGTCATTATTATAAATCAAAAAGAGTAATGAACTCAATACCGAACCCTGTGGCACCCCGGAAGTTACGCTGACGTATGCCGGTTCGGTGTAAGACCTATTAGGGGTTATTCACCTCGAAACTTGACACGAAGGCCGCTACAGTGACCCTCAATGTCTGCAAGATTGGTTGCCCCAAATTAAGCATCTCGAATTCATATCCCATACCACATTCCTTACTGCGTGTAAGTAGCATCCATCTCCAGATCGCGAACGCTGTGACGTGACCGAACAGAGATAACGCGACCGAACAGAGAAGGCAACACTTTTCTATCATGATACACTATAAAGTACTGCCGTGGAAAACTTGCGGCAAGTCATTTCCCAACCAGTACATAAATGTCAAACGCAGAAAGATCAGGCCTTATTTCAGCGTATTTTTTTCCAGCCTCATAGCACTCTTCGATAGTACAAATGCGAGCACAGCTCTCGGTCTGGGTTTTAAAAACAAATTATAGTAAAGACGAGAAGAGGGGGGCGGAGATTTCTGTGAAAAAAAAAACAACACTGAAAGTCTTACAGCGACCGCACAGAAGCATCTGCATCTGAAAGGCGAACTTCGAGAAGAACGAATCCGGCGCAAGCGAACCTCTCGTAACTTGGCTCGCCTGGCCTCATTAAGTATACATGAAAGCACCATTACGTCCGTGCAAGCAGGCAAAAAGCCCTTCTTTCAGGCGCAGAAAAGAAAGACCCTGTAGAGTTGGCATGAGTTGCGCAACTTTTCTAACCTTCTAGAGCAACAAAAATCGTCCAGCGGATGCGGTCTTGCTATAACTGCTGCGGCCAGTCGTGATTCCTGCAAGTGTTTATATGTTTACTTTTTCTACATTTACTTTTTCTTTGGTGGAGCATTCGAAACTGTATGCTACATAGTGACGAGTGCTGATTGAGTATATCTTGTGAATTCTTAACAGAGCAGCTTTACCTCTTTCATTCCGCATTCGCTTTTTCCTGCTTTTTCAGATAATGTATTTGCATACCTTGTGATTTACCATGAAGCCTTTTTATTTTTTATGAAAAATCTGTTAGAGTGGTCATGAGGATAATAATAACAACAACAACTGCAAAATAGTGACTGGCAATGAACTCTATAGATAAAGCAATGGTCACTGAGGGAAGATATATGTATGGGTCATTCCGCTACAAGTGTCCCAGACGTGGCGTGGCGCTCGACCATCGTAGCTTCTGCTGACAAAATTTACACATTTTTTGTATACACCTTGTAGTATTTCAGACAAACATTTTTGGTCGCAAAAATTTTTCAGGACCATGGCGCCCCCCTCAAACTTCAGTTACTTTCGCTAAAATTGTGCAATAGAAAAATTAATTTTAAGTTCATAATTGTTTGGGTAAATTCTAAACAGCCCTCGAGCTAATAAAGAAGTTTTGTTTAGTTGTTATTCAAAACTGTTCCAAAATTTTCTTTTTACCTAGCAGCTAAGCCTTTTCAAAAACCGCAAAAATATTCAGATTTCACCCTTTTACTGTGCTAACTGGACCTCTCTCTCAGTAATCTTAACAATATTGTAGTTTTTAGGATAGTTTTTTGTACAAAAAATGTTTAGGGACAAAATAGACTTAAAATCTGCCTGCGAAAAATTTGAAATCAGCAAAAATTTGTCATTTGCCTCACATTTAAGAGTATTTTTCTACTGATGACGTCCAAGAAAGAATTATTATGATGTGGCGTCTGATAGAACCCTTTATGGTTAAGTAATGAAAAAAGTTTATTTCAATCCTTTTTTGAACAAAAATATTTTTTTGTAAATTTGGCCCTCAGAACGCTCCCTGCATTCCTTTGTTGCCACTTCACCTCAAAGCACCTGGTCGCCCTTTCGGCTGACACTCGTCACAGGAAGCGTCAAGGTGTAAGATGTATGTCAGCAGCTTCTGAGTGGTCGAACGTCTTGTTGCTTTGATGTCAAGGCCACGAGTATCGAGTTCGCTTTACGATGTGAGCTTGCTTGGCGTGTCCATTGGGAAGTATGGAAGCCGTACAGCGGCTTGCAGTATCGTTGGCACACTGTGCTACAGGGCTGTCTGCACAACTTGTACACAGAAACCAAAATAAATAAAGCAAACTGTGTACGATTTCTCTTACGTTCACTGCTTTTGCAGACAGCCCTGTAGCACAGTGTGCCAACGATACTCCAAGCCACTCCAAGCCACCTTCAAACCACCTTCCATACTCCAAGCCACCTTCCATAATTCCCAATGGGCACGCCAAGCAAGCTCACATAGTAAAGCGAACTCGATATTTTAAGCCTTCACATCAAGGCAACAAGACTTTGGACAACTCACAAGCCGCTGACATACATCTTGCACCTTGACGCTTCCTGTGACGAGTGTCAGCCGAAAGGACAACCACCTGATTCGTGGGGAAGTGGCAAAAAAGGAATGCAGAGTGCGTTTTGAGGGCGAACAATAAAAATTATTTCCTTCATTAAAACAAAACACATTAAAACAAAACAAAAAATGATTTGTTTAGACTTTCTTCATCACTTAACCGCAAAGTGTTCTATGAGATGCCGCATCATGTGAATTTTTTTTGGACGGCATCAGTACAAAAAATACACTCAAATATGGAACAAATCATATGGTTTTGCCAATTTCAGATTATTTTTGCGGGAAGGTTTGAAGTCTATTTCACGCCTAAATGATTTCATAGAAGAATAAGCTTTTCCTAAAAACACAATAATATTACTATTGTTTTGGGAGAGTTCCCGTTAGCATAAGAAGAAATGGCGAAATTTGAATATTTTGTAGTTTTTGAAGAGAGCTAGATGCTAGGTAAACGGAGAAATTTCGGAGCGGTTTAGTAGGCCGACTAAACAAAACCTCTTTGGTAGCTGAAGTGCTCTTTGGAAGTTCCCCGAGCAAATATAGATTTTAGATGCATTTTTCTATTATGCACCATTTTGCAAAAGCAAGTGATGTTTGAGGGGAGGCCATGGTTATGAAAATTTTTTCGAAGAAAAATGCTTGGCCGAAATACTCTTTGGGGTATACAAAAAGAGTGTAAATTTTATCCGCAGACTATGCGATGGTCAAGCGCCACGTCTCGGACACCTGGCATGGAATGACCCTATATAATGTTTTTACGGTCTGCTGACAGATGCTCATACAGACTTGCTTTGGCGCTGACCTGCATATAATTTTATGCAAATACACAGGTGTACATGATTAAATATATGTACTCCGACCTAACCGAACAAAATTTAACAAAAGCACACTGACGGTAGGCGACTTAAGGTACCTAAGTTGCATAATTCAATTTTATCACTTGCCATGTTCATTTTACGATGAAAGGAAGCAAAAACTGCTATATAGGCGATTAAAAAAAGAAACAAGTCACAAGTCAAAGCAATACAGCATAGTTGTTTTTACAAACAATAGGAAAAACTTTCTCGATTGTATAAGAACTACTCAACTGAATACTAGGCGCAGTCTTCATTGATTGATTGTGACTTTTTTATCGTTAAACGATAAACTTGTCGCATGGTTATTTATTTCGGTTATGCTTTAACAATCGACGCAACATTAACTCCGTGCAAGACATTGCACGTCGTTCGGTTTCCAAAACCGCACCCTAACCAAAATGCCTGTTGTCAGAACATTTCTTTAGAAGTTGCGGAGAAGCACGACTAAACTTTTAAAGAGAGCCGTCACATACTGTTTCGACATAAGCGCGACTTAGATAATTGTTGTTTTTCCTGCTTACTAGACATTATGGTACCATTGAAAGTAAAATTACATCACTAGGTTTTTGGCAACAGCTACTGTGCACTAAGAGGATGTGAATGAGCGAGCTCATTTGCACAGTATTGTGAAAGTCACAAATGAGAAAAAATTCTGGCGTGAATTATCTCAAGTATACTGTAAATTTTTCTGTTTTCTTCGACTGTTGTGTTGTCTAAACAGGACTGCTCAACAAGCTTTTTTTACGAAAGGGTGCAATTAAGCAAAAGCAAGAATGAATAAGTATGATCCCGTAGAAGAGATAAGCACGAATGAAAGGCTGCACTCTACAAAAAATAAACAATGACAATATGAAAAGCACTATGGCGTAAGACAACAGCTTGCTCATTATGAGTCACAATATTGCTTCGAATCTGGAACAGCCTTGAGGGTCCCAGAGTAATTCACTCCACTGACGTGAACGCGTCTCATATTTACATAGTGAAAGCACGAGGAAACATCAAATTCAATGCTGAGCTCAAGATTGTTGTTTCTGCTCGGACAGAAATGTGGTGCCTAATTAGTATTCACGAATTCTGCCTTCAGGGGGTACTGCTTCCATATAGACTGCGCAAGCAGTGTGATCAAGCTTGTTGGTGAGGAATCCGCCACTTCGGAGAGCACAGGAGGCGGACAAAAACCGAAGAAAGCACGCCCAACCGGCGTCCGACAGACCTCGCATTAGGTTCTCGCCGTACGTAGGTAAATTCAAACCCTGTGACACATACCCGCCCGCGGGTATGTGCCACTGTTTGGCGGAAAGTGTTTGACGACGTATGCGACGAGATTTTGACGTTATTTATGTCATGGCCAGTTGCTCGTATTCGTCAATCTTTCTTACCCTCTCATGCTAATTTCGGTTTACAACAGCACACAGACGTAGGCGGCTAGATAAATAGATACGTAGATAGGCGCTCAAAGTGCCTGCTTTACGGGAAAATATTCTTGGCATATAATAATAATAATAATAATAATAATAATAATAATAATAATAATAATAATAATAATAATAATAATAATAATAATAATAATAATAATAATAATAATAATAATAATAATAATAATAATAATAATAATAATAATAATAATAATAATAATAATAATAATAATAACAATAATAATAATAATAATAATAATAATAATAACTTCTAATAACATCGTCTATGCTTTCCTTGGCCTAATTTTCTGTTGCTTAATATTTTTATAACAAAAGAAATGAGCCCTCAAATTTACACTTCTTTCCTTCAGCAATATAGGCCACCAGTCAGTTCAGTTGAACCTAAATACACGCTTCAACAGCTGACACAAAATAACACAATGGTTAACTCAACTAACATATATTAATCCCTTTTCGTCCTATAACCATTGCTGTGTTCTCGTGATGCAACATACTCTTTCCATCTGATTCAACAGCAAGCTAAGAAAATTGCAAGACACAACAAAAAAAGTTCATTCAGGGAAAAAAAAAAGCTATTTGTTGCGACGTAGCATTCTCGTTTCCCTCCAAAAAGTAAAGAAAAGAGAAATGGCTTAGAAACATTAGAGAAACACTATGACAGAACGAATTGCGAATGCCCTTTTATATAGGGCGTGTCACGTTTCACTTTGGGAAATGTATCAAAAAAGTGATGCGACATAGCGAAATGGCACGCACGGGCGAATCAATTTCTTTGCGAAGACTATGCTGAAGCTCTTTCACGGAAGGGGCCACTTCAGCAGCTGCAGCATAACTCGATAACTTGTTTTCATTGCCCCTTAACAACGCAAGCGTTCGGGCGCGACCGCCTGATGGCAACATCGTAACCCACAATGCGTGGTCGTTATGTCTTCCCAGAGCGCTGCCGGCATCGGATGTCGTCTTCTCGTCGCCATTTCGTCAAGCCCGGAAACGCGAAGCCGCCGTGTCATACACATGAGGGCGTATCCGTCACTGGCAATTTTCCCGTTCGCTTGTGATTGCTGCTGATGCTATCGGTAACCTTAAAAAGAATGAGTATCGCTTTGAAGGCCTTTGCCGTTCTACTTGCGGCTGACAGGGCAGCTGTTGGATGAGTTCAAGACGCGCTGTTTTCCGTACTGTTTCCACCGATTCGGGATTTTTTTTATTTTTTAGTTATCGCGATCTGAAAACATCCAATTTCGCTGTCAACAAGGAGGTGCACATACTGTGCTGGAATGTACGCCACCACCACTTTCAGCAATACACCACTTTCAGCAATATGTGAGTCGATGAATTAAGCGAAGCTAATTGATCAGCATGGCAGCTATTTCACAGACTTGTCGTACTCAGCTTATATTTTTCAACTGCAAGGTATGTAAATCAAATCAAACTTATTTATCGGAAATTGGACATCGCTTTACGGCGTAAAGATGTGGCACGATAAGCAGTATAGATTACTGTACGCTGTGGCTTCGCGTTAAAGAGATTAAACTTGGACTAAAGAATGCAGGGGAAAAAGTTCTATAGTGCGCCTACTCAAGAGTCATAGGCGAGAGAGTGGTTGATATTTGTGCGACATAGGACTACACCGTGCCCGCGAAAAAGCAAGGTGCCCCGGCAATGTACTTTATGCCCGTAGATGACTTTCAGGTGTAAATGACCGAACGAAACAGAACTGAGAGACAAAAGGAAGTGACCCGAAATGTTCGAGAAGGGAAAGCGACGAATGTGACGCGAATTGATGCATGGCTTACGAGTCAGGGAGGGAAAGTCACGCGAGTGGAGACACTGATCGATTTCCACGTAAATACGGAAAAGGGGGCGGCGTCTGGGAAGCGAGAGAGATGGGGTGTTTGGAATGAGTGATAGAATTCGAATTTTGCCCGGCCATAACGAGCATATGAATGGCAGACGACAAAGAACGTGATGACGGACTTCGGATGTAGAGCGAAAGAGGGACTCCCAGTGGCGCTAGCCGGTGCGTATTGTACTTGATTTAAAATACAAAAGGCACGTGAAGCATTTGTCTGATCCATTGCTTATTTTAGGAGGTAAGCATACAGACCGTTCTCCGCGCGAAAGCTCCTTCCACTACACGCGATCACATTACTAACAATTCCACTACAATAGAATAGGCGTTATTTTAGTACAGGCAGGACATTTCTCAGCGCTTCCATGAAATCTAGCCTATAGACCACATCCTATTGAACCAGGGGAATCGCTTGCTTAAAGTATACTGCCTGCAAAAACATGTGGCGTCGATAAATAAGAAAATATTACGTATAGTGGACATGCACAAAAAAAACAAAAAACACGCTTATATGTTCAGAGATAGCGGCAAATAAGTCGTGCACAGGATTAGCAACGAAAATGTGGAACCGGGGAATAGACCCACGTAAATAAAAATTTAAGTAACTACTGTAAGAGAGCTCATTCTGTTCTTCGCAACACTCTCGAACACTTAATTTGCACGTTATAGCTGCGCTGCAACTAGCTCAACAGCGTGTTTGAGTGTACGCATGCTGCTTTCGGTACGGAACGTACGTATGGTCCATCACTCGCACTTTTTACTAACTCTATAACTAGGCGAAGGGCCAGTTTCCTGGTCTGGAGCCACTCAAATTAATTCCGGCCGAGTACTATCTTTCTCGCTCTTCATTCGAGAGGAAACAAGCTGCTACTCATCGAGACCTATTTACCCAGGCACGGTCTTCTTAGTAATCCGCCATACAGCAGCCGTCAGTAATAAATGAATCCACCCAGAATTTTTGGTTACCTCTTTAAATCTGGCAGCGAGAAAGCAGCGCACTAGAAGAACACTATAAATAAATGGTGGTGACTAATTACCAGTGATCATTGACTTCTGACGTTTTATCGGTTGTTTGATTGATGAATTCTTTGATGGATCAAGAAATCAAGTTATCGCTTAGTAAACGGGACAGAGCGCGAGTTGGGAGTATACACTTTAATAATATATTAGTCGTCTTTTTGTGTGCTAGAGCGACCATAAATGTAATAAGAAATGCTTGCACATTTCTTTGTCTTTCATATCCGTGCGCACAGTATTCAGAAATTTCAAATGATTGCGATACAGCTAAACGTGCTTTCCTGCTCCAAATGTTGTTTTAGGTTGTGAACATGCGGCACACGTGGGTCTGACGAAAGTGTCAAAGAAATATTTGCTAACTCGTCCTCGATACGACATCCAGCTTGCATTAAAACGACTGGACTCCATAGCAGATCCTTGTGTGAGGCTGTGGCTCATGAGCCCTAGATACTTCCCTCGAAGGGACGGAAAGCTACTCGTTTCATAATGTAGGAAGACACTAAGATAAACGATAGTCACTGCGACCTACGGCAGTCACTCTGAGCTCTAGTCCCTATTCCGTAATTCCCACTCGCTGTAGGGCAGCAAGCCGTGGGCTGCTCTGGCTGAACCTCTCTGTCTTTCCCTTATTGCTTGCTCCCTTTCTCTCACTTTCTGTAAACGTCCCAAAAAAACAGCGTGTACGGTTTCGGTGGTAGTCGTTCGGTGTTTAGCCTAGAGGCCGCCAAAAGGGCAACAACTTCTCTGTAAAAGGGAACAGGAAAATTATCTTTCGCCACTTTCCGTCTCGTTTGCGCTGAGCTGTTCCTTTCGAGCTAGGCGACAGAGGAATGCCCGTGGACACAGCTGCAAGATGTCTTGAATAGGCGCTTAGCTCACGCAACTCAAAGAGGCGCCAAGGCTGCAAGCTGAATAAAGTGCTGCCATATATTCTGATGTTTCGGTTTCTTTGACATTCGGATGACAAAGCTTTGGCAGTGTACAGCTTACTGACAGCGGCAGAAAATCCGTACTGTGATAGCGGTCAGCCTCTTCATTAGTTCACCTCGTCATCATCCCCCCTTACCTACCACGCCAGAAACGAAGGGTGTAAATGGGTATAAATAACCTATAAAACCCCACCCTCAGTGATGCATCCTAAACAAATGACTGCCTTCCCTACAATTACATGCAGCACATATGTCGCCGATCTCCCTCTGCATGATCTGCGCTGCACTATGCCTGAAGTCCGAGATGTGTTGTGTTCATTCAAACAAAAACTCTATTATGGGTGAACAACTTTGGCGCAAATAGCCATAAAAGCAGAGCGATGGAGCCACAGCAAGCCTGAGTGCTTGCAAAACATAAGGCGACAGGCGAACGAACGAGCCGGCTTCTTATTTTGTCACCCAAACGGTTGGCGTCATTAGGCTCGGGATATCGATGTGGGCGTTGTCGCAGGCCTGCATTTCGAAGCGCTCAAGCCCGTGGGTCAAGTGTTGGTCCAGGGCAGAGCTAACAGAGGAGCGCAGAGGCACACGACAGAAGCAGCAGCAGAATGGGTTCGGCTTTTCTATCTTGCGGAGCGCTTACCGCCTCCCCTCCTCCCCATTCGCCCCAGAATCCGCTTCATGAATAATTCAAGCTGAGAACGGGACAGCCAATTGCTGCACGAGACGCTTGAAAATTATGTATCTGGCAAGCGTTCCGAAAAAACAAAATAAAAAATAATAAGGAAATGCGGTAAAACAAAGGATGACAACAATTCCGAAAAGACAACACGCTCATGGGCTTATAGGCAAGCAGCCATTCTGGCAGAGCAGGGCGCTTGCGAGTGTACAGGGGCTGTGGTGTTGAGAATGCTCCGTGCATGAAATCTTTTGCTTTTGGGGCAGCCTGGCAACAATTGAGGCACGTAGGCACTCTATGCAACAGCCTTTCTATAAAAAATAAACAAAAAAGACAAAAAAACAGCTTAACGTATAGCCTTATTGGCCAGCATTTGAAGCAATAAATGCGGCCACACGGACAACATGCCTCTATGCACGCCGTGTTCCATCCTAGATTTTACTCCGAACGTTGGAAAGCGTTGGCTGCATCGTCTACGCCCCGTTTCATGTCAGCCACTTCCGTTTCTGGCTGTAACGAGTTGCTCCGGAAACGAGTGTGCGGATTGCCTGCGGCTCTCACCGTTTTATAGGAAAATTGATGCACGCAGATATAGCAAGGGCACGGGCCAAGCTAGGTGCCTGTTCCGCAAATTAGTTTGGGGGAAACTTCGCGAAAAGAATATCGATGATGACTAGGTCTGTTAACAAGTACACGATCACCCGAGCAGAAATTCTTCTATCCCAGTAGATGATGACCCACTCTGGAAATTCACGCGGGTGCAAAGTATTAGGTTGCAAAACACGTTCACATGCACACATGCCCCCGAAAATTATGTAGTTCTATAACGAATGAAATTGAATAGAAAAGCAAAAGTTACTATGGCCCTGTGGTCATACTGCTCGGAGTTTGTTAAGCTGAGCTTAAAGGTGCGATTCCGGGAACCATACAAAAATACACTACGAAGAGTGCGCAAATAACCTTCGCCCTTCACGTGCAGCGTGATAATTTTCTGCATGCGCAGTTCGTGGCTTCCGCACAGTGGTTTTTGAAGAAAAAGCTTCTTACTGGAACCAAATCTCAGCCGGGATAAAAATAAAACAACCAAAAAGCGTTCGGACGAGTTGCGTGCAGCTCACATTCCATAATGCCTCTTCCGAAAGGTGTGACCTGCACGCGTGAAATCGTCGGGACGGTCTTAGGCTTTGATCTGCGATGCACAAGTCGTTGCTCGTTACGGCGCCAGCGTACTGTCATCGGGCCCTGCATGTCTGCGGCTTTGAGAGAAAAGGGCGACAAAGCCTTCGTTTCTGAATTCTCGCGCCGCGCCGGCTCGACTCGCAAAAGGGAGCCGCTCACGCTTGGCGAGGCGTGAGCGCACGTGCAGACGTGACCTGCAAGCGCCATGGAACCTACAGCTCGCTCGGCGTCCCGAAATGCACTTAGCCCGGTTATCACACGCTCCTCGCTGGCTTGGCAAGATGCTCTTCAAATTTTGCATATGCATCCGCGCAGCAGGGCGACGAGTATAACGAGCTAACGACGTGGGCTCCGAGAATTTCGTCTTGCTTCGCTTAAAGCGCACTGCTTCGAAGATCTGCGCTTTTCGCGGGCGCTTCTGTACGAACTCGAGAGAGAAAAAGAGTCGCTACAGCGATGATTCGTTTTACGAGCGGCGACCTCGGCGAAGCTCGCTACGGGATCACCGTTTTTGCTCCATGCTTATGTGTACGAGGTGTAAGAGGACACACGAATGTATCTGTCTCATAGCGCACACACGTTTTTGCCCCTCACGCGGCTTTTCGGTCATGTTATTATTTTGTTGTCTCGTGTTTTTTGACCGTAATCTCGTTATAGCATCCTTGAAGTATACTTCAGCATCGTCAGCTCTGCCGGCAGCATGGTATCTCCTGTATCGGCGATGGGTGGCAATGCTCTTGCACCATTCGCTCACGGAAAGCCGCATGCGAAGTAAGCATTTTCCTACTTACTGCTCCGACGTGCCGTTTAGAAGTTCATCAGCCTTGCTAGAGAAGAAAAGCCCTCAGCGAGTGGCGCCAAAGGAGTCAGCTATTCTTGATGCGTTGTTGGCGATTACCGCTTTCCGGACTAGTCGGTCACGTGGCCTCCGCGACTGACCAGTTCCGCTCAAGGCGGACGCGTGAACGCGCACGCTATAGAAGATCTTGCTGCGAAGAAATATACTGATGGTCGCAGATACGACGAGAACCAGCTTATCTAACATGACGTAATTGACGCTCAGACGTGATTGCTTAAAACGATGGCGATCATGAGAAAGCCAACTCCTGGAATTAACACCGATAAAAAAAGAATGCTTGATAAATCTTGACTTGCTTAAAGAAAGGCTCGATGCTCGCACAGAAGTCAAAATTTGTTGTTTTTTGGATGTGCTTGCTCGCTGTAGATTTAAGGTACAGGCGTGACCATAAGTGTGCAGACCATGCGATTGCGTGACCGAAGGCATTGATGCGCTATTTGGCAACGAGACTCCTGCTGCGGTGCGCATGCGCGTCCAATCGTATAAGTTGGCCTCTCATGTCACTCTCTCCGACGCGCTCGTAGCCAAAAAGACTACTGGGTGTCGCTGTCCTTGCTCCAACAAATCTGGGCTGTTTTTTTCCGTAACGGCTGAAACACGCCGGTTCCAGCGTCGGGCTCGCGTAGTGATTTATACCGGTTGGTTCATTAGCATAACTAAGTGTAGCCAGCCTCTGAAAACTTGATGAAGCCAAGCACAGAAAATTAAGTTTTCTCAGCTCAGCTTGCTTTTGTTGCATTAGGCCAAGTTGAACTTGACTGAACCTTGTTATAACGAAACAAGTGCAAAAAGTATGAAGACATAATTGAAATTAGTTTTAGGCTCACTGAATTTAATTTAGTTTAATAAGACTAGACTCAGGGACTAGTAGTTAGTATATCTTCCTCAGCTTGGACTCTCTGATCTCATGGATAATAAACTTCAACCACTTTACTTGCGTTTTAATATAACTTGCTTAAATAAACCTCATTATAATCAGATGAGTTTGATGATGTGATGATCAACCACACTTTGTCAGATTTTTTATGGTTACTTTGGCGCTGCCTCATTAGCTTGGTTATGCTAAGTTAGCCAAATTGTGCCACGTGAAACTCCAGTATGTTTCGTGTGTTTTTGGCTATCATACTAATTAATCAATTTTAACTTGTACGTGTCTTGACTAATTTGACATAAATTACCTTGATTGCTATAGCGTCAGTATGAAGTAATTAGAATCTTCCAGAGTTTGGTGCTTCTAGGCTCATAGGGAAGTCAATTTGGATTAGCTTACCTCCATAGGCGTTCCTTATTTGGGCTAATTTCGCTCGGCTAAATGAAATGATAGCATGATCAACTATGCATAATTGAAAGCACGTGTACTTTTCTCGAACCATCTGGGCGCACTGAAGCTTCACTACGCTTAACGTAAAAAAACAGCAACCTGAGACTGGGCTTAAGCTTATCTACGCCAGAATTCATCAGGTGATGCCGCGCTCAAATAGGCTTGATTAGATTCGGCTACACTTACATTCACTAAACTATGCTCACTTAAGTTCAACTTGGCCTAACGCGATAAAGGCTAGTTGAGCTGAGACAATTTAATTTTCTGTGCTTGGATTGAGGTTTTGCGAGGCCGGTTATGCTTAGTTATGAATCAACTGGCATAAATAACTGCGGGATCTCAGCGCTGCAACCGGCACCGTCGCAGCCCCTATGTTAAAAAAAAAGGTCGGCACAAATTTGATGGAGAAAAGCAGCGACACACAGGTGTCGTTTTGGCTACTAGCTCGTCGGAGAGAGCGACATGAGAGGTTAGCTGATACAACGGTACGTCCATTCGCACCGCAGCAGGCGTCCTGGCGCTAGATAGCGCGTCGATGCCTTCGGCCACGGGATTTCGGGATCGGCACACTTATGCTCACGCTTGTGCATGATAGAAAATGATGGAAAAAAAAAGGCACCATAGCCACGCTTCATCACACGCTCACCCACGCCTTACTCAAATGAAAGTTCAAAATTTGGTTTGTCTTCAAAACAGATCCAGACGCTTTTAACAATTCTAAATTCATGCAGTTGAACCTAATAAAATTGTCCTCTTGATGCCGCAGGAAGTCACTGGCAGTGTAAAGAGAGTTTCGTTAGATTTTGTACGGGGCGTTTCTGAACACACTTGAACAATTTTAGTCATTTTGCCAGCCCCTCTTACTATGAAAAGTTTATTGTTTGTAAAGAAGACATTACTAGGGACGGCATCAAGACGTAAATATTTATTCAACGTGCACTCAAACTTGAACATTGCAGAAAATTCAAGCTACCCGTGTGAATTTTTACAAAAGTAATGCCCATTCTTAAGAACTGTGGCAACGAGCAACAAGTGCTTTTCACCACCTCAGGTTCACGTGCTTGCCGGCGGTAACTAGCTAATAGGACAGCCACGTCAACACATATGAAAGCCGTGCGCTGTCCTTGATTCATACGTCGAAACGGTGATTCAGAAAAAATTCCAGGGATGAAAATCATCGGTTGGAAATTTCCGCGGAGCAACCGCATTGCGCAGTGGCTTCCCATTTCGAAATATTGAAAGCACGACGATGCAAAACACTAGCTGAAACGAGCACCCACGGCGCGCGCGGCTTGTTATATGAATCAAATGTGTATTATCCGCCTTTGACTCTCTCGAACTGAATCTCAGCCTTCGACGAATGCCGAAGAGCAACCTCTGTTGGTTTCTGGGAGTAGGCATTTGAATCAGCGCACCTGCGCGCGAACTTTAACCGCTTCCGATTTAATTCGATGATGAGCGAAGCCGAACAGTTTTCTCCCACGCCGTGAGAGAAAAGGCAGGCATCGTAAATTGCCTCTCGTTGGGGCTCTCTTTCACCCGCTTATTTGAATACGAAGAAATCGCGAAGGCCACGCGACAGCAGTAGCAGCAGCAGCGGAGAATCTCCGTGGTTTGCGGCTGTGCTGCAAACTTGCGCCGATTAAAAGTGACGCGGAAGAGAAGCCGCTTTAGCCGAACCGCTACGCTTCCCAGAGAAGAGCTCCCGCAGCGGGCGAAAGCGGCGCAAGAAAAAGCGGCTTCCTGCGGCTCTGGCTCTCTTCCTCTTATCGCTCGCCTACGCCCGCCACGGTGTAGGCGGTGGCAGCTGTTGGACGCGCACTTCGTGCGTTTTTTTTCCTTACTCACCGGTCAGAGAGGTACAACTACATGTGTCTGACCCCTGAAAGCGGATGATCTTGAAAGGGCTGCGGAAGCCTCTGCAGCCAGTGGTCCAGACGCTTGTCTGCCTCTTGTTCCGGGAAAGCTCCTCCGCGCGATACGAGATGCAGCAAAAGACAGCAGTGTTTGATCCCACTGTATTGCCGCTGTTTTCTTTCACGCGCGTTGCTTGGCGGTTCAGAACATGCATATACGGGCCTGAGTGGGATTTTCCGCGGTGCTCATTCAACCACACGATTTCTCCTACTATGTATGTATGTATGTATGTATGTATGTATGTATGTATGTATGTATGTATGTATGTATGTATGTATGTATGTATGTATGTATGTATGTATGTATGTATGCATGTATGTATGTAATGTATGTATGTATTATGTATGTATGTATGTATGTATGGATGTATGTATGTATGGTATGTATGTATGTATGTATGTATGTATGTATGTATGTATGTATGTATGTATGTATGTATGTATGTATGTATGTATGTATGCATGTATGTATGTATGTATGTCTGTATGTATGTATGTATGTATGTATGTATGTCTGTATGTATGTATGTATGTATGTATGTATGTATGTATGTATGTATGTATGTATGTATGTGTATGTATGTATGTATGTATGTATGTATGTATGTATGTATGTATGTATGTATGTATGTATGTATGTATGTATGTATGTATGCATGTATGTATGTATGTATGATGTATGTATGTATGTATGTATGTATGTATGTGTGTGTGTATGTATGTATGTATGTATGTATGTATGTATGTATGTATGTATGTATGTATGTATGTATGTATGTATGTATGTATGTATGTATGTATGTATGTATGTATGTATGTATGTATGTATGTATGTATGTATGTATGTATGTATGTATGTATGTATGTATGCATGTATGTATGTATGTATGTATGTATGTATGTATGTATGTATGTATGTATGTATGTATGTATGTATGTATGTATGTATGTATGTATGTATGTATGTATGTATGTATGTATGTATGTATGTATGTATGTATGTATGTATGTATGTATGTATGTATGTATGTATGTATGTATGTATGTATGTATGTATGTATGTATGTATGTATGTATGTATGTATGTATGTATGTATGTATGTATGTATGTATGTATGTATGTATGTATGTATGTATGTATGTATGTATGTATGTATGTATGTATGTATGTATGTATGTATGTATGTATGTATGTATGTATGTATGTATGTATGTATGTATGTATGTATGTATGTATGTATGTATGTATGTATGTATGTATGTATGTATGTATGTATGTATGTATGTATGTATGTATGTGTGTGTGTGTGTGTGTATTTGCCCATGTGACGCGTTAATCCATCAAGACTGATTGACGACAACTAAGAAATTGCTGTTTGTCTGCACTTTTTTTCACAATCGCATAAAAACGGGTGTGCGTCTGTGCGTCTGTACGCACGCACGCACAGTGCTTTCATAGCGGGGCACTCAGTTGCTGCAGAAAATTGGCAACAAGAAGTAATGAAAATAAATCCAAATGCGCACGCGCCGTTTGACACTGTTTTACTGTGGGAAGCTCGTTTGGGACATTCGCTCGCGAAGCCCGCTAAGTCGTGGTTTATGACCATGCGTATTGCCTGTGCATCTGCTCTGTCTGGCTGACTTTCAAGCGTGGAGCATTCTTTGCCCTAGTATTCTAGCACACTTCTCTGCAGTGTGCCTGTTGGGTTCCTTCTTTCCGCGCCAGTATATGGGCCGTGGCCCGTTCGAAGAGCGATAAATATGCGCACCGTTAGTGATGAGTTCGGTATGTGCATTCTTCGGCAATAGGGCACCGCACCGAGCGCAGTTATTGCTATGTATCTATAAAACTGATTTCAAAATATCAAATACGCGATTCGAGGGAATACAAGTGGCGCGGATCAAACGAGTGCAGTCTAAAGAAAGCGTGGAATAACAGAAAAAAAAAAACAAAGAGGAAGGGGGGTATCTAAGCACTACGATCCGCGAATGCGCGAAAATCAGCTGCCGCTGAGTGTGGCAACGGAAACGCGTTGCATTCTCTAGAACGCGAAAGGCTGTGGCTACAATGCCACCGCTTAAAACGCAACCGCGTGCACAGCCGCTCATTACTGTCGCTTGTCGCAATGGTGACGCAATGCAGCGATGTCAGTAATATTGACGGCGAGTCAGAGGATCTAACCCTTACCGTGGCTAGCTTGGTGAATATGACGTTAGTTTCTGATAATTGTGGGGCTCGCACAATGGTCCGAATTATGCTCCCGCATTCATAAATACTACGTGGCTAGGCTGTTACCACAAAGTTGGTGACTCAAACATGTGTCACGTTTGATGTTTCACGCGAACAGGAAACGCAGCTCTCAGAAATGAAAGCCTTTACAGATGGTATATCTCGACAACAGCGGGAGTCAATGTCGTTGTCTTCGCTCGATGTTCAGGGTGCAGTCGGCATTTCAACCACATGTATGATTCTATTGCGACACGTTTCATGGCACTAAAGTCGTAAGGGCAAAACTCTAAATACGCTGGACTTCTGAAGATTTATGGAGTTTATTTTTAAATTGTCTGAAGGAACCTCAATAATGACATAAAAAAACGTGGCAGCATTTTTCCTAAAAATAAATCACGGAGGCAGTATTATACAGGTTCTACAGCTTCATAGAATATGTAGCGTAAGTTCAGATCTTTACTATAAGAAATTCCTGGCATTTTTAATATATTGACATTTCTTTAGGGTTAAAACATACTTTGGCCAGCTCCAGAAGGAAGCTAACAGTTATGATGTTGTTGCATTCACGCAGCGCGTCCCTCGATTATTACCTCCTTAATGTTCTTTGTACAAGTTAGCCAGAACGCTATATATGCCAGCTGTCATTATTGCGGCTGTTTGGCCTTGAGTCACGGCAAAGTGCCCACGACTCCCGAACATGTGTCAAAGTGGGTGACGAGATTTACTCTTCATGCGGCCATCAACAGCTACAGAGATGTAGTCCCACTCGTTGCTTCTCGTTCATCTTGACAACAGAACGATGACACTATAGAAACTATTCTCCAATGCCATCCTAAAAAGTTATCGAAAATTTAAGCAAACAAGGCATTGCTAAAATTCCTATGGAAAACAGAAGACTTGCATGAGCGGCTGTAGACTGTGATGCTGTATACCGCCCAAGACAGCCGCGCTGGCTGTTATGTATGGGTGTGTGTGCGGCACCTCCTCAATTTTTCTCTTTCTTTACTCTTCTTTCGAACTCACCCCACCCCATATTCATGTGCAGATTAGCTGACCGGCTATGCCAAACTGGTCAACATCCCGCCTCTCCTCTCACTCGTTTTCCTTCGTCCCTTTTATCTTGGTTGGTAATGCTCCGACAGCACTTTCCTCCTGTTCCTGGAATCCGCATATTTGCTTTTTCTTGTTGTGACATGAAAGGCTGTTTGCGAAGAGTGCCTCGCTGAGAAAACTCTGAGCACGAAGAGACCCCTCGCTGGCTGCGAATTACGCTCAGACCGCTCAAAAGATGTAAAAAAAAGAAGAACTGCGTGTAACATCTAAAGTGAGCGCCAGTCGGCAATCATTATTATGGTTTCACGATAAAATTCTATAACAATAAATGAACAGGAAAAATTATGTTAACACAACTGTTATCGGAGAATTTAATGTACCCTACCTCAAGTAATGTGGGGTTATATCCATACATTAGTCTGCAGCCCTCTAAATAAACGGAGTATTCGGGGATTAGTTCTGCTACACTACAATAATTTTCATCTGACTTGCTCACGTTTCCTTTCTTGAAAACCCGGCGCTGGCCACTTTCCTGTCGGGAATGCTACGTCAGACTAATAACGCGCGCACCATTCGCGACCGCGAACTACCGCAACCAGAGTTATAGTGCGAAGAAAGTACTCGAAGTAGATGACGATTATTGTTGTGTAGCAGAAGCACTCCCCAAATAGTCAATTTTTATGCGATAGCAATTATATGAACACTCTCGGCTGAATTTCTTATCCGGCGTCAGCGTCGATGTCACGCACCGTATATGGATACGTATCTACATATATGAAAATGAAATAAAGAAAAAAGTTCAGAAAAAAAAGACTACGACGCGCGGAAGCGAACGTGAGACCACCGCGTCTTGAATGCGAGGGGTTAACCACTGAGCCACCTAAAGGTTCCTCCTTCGACATTCAAACGGCAAGCTATTTATATCTACTACTTACCGCTGTTAGCTGGCATCTCAGGGGGGGGGTGACTATCGTGTTTTCAGCGTTATCAGCAAGGCGACGCGATGAGCGCGCCGTGGCTCTCCTCTCTCACGCGTACTTTGGCCCACGGAGCGCAGTGGACGATCTCTCGCGTGCCCTAATCTTGCGGTGGGGAGGAGGGAAGGATCGTACGTCCTGGCTGGCTTGGACTTTACCTGCAACGATTCTATTGTAGTTACCGGGCGCACAAAGGTCACCGCGATCATTGCAGTCTCCGTTTGCAAAAAGCGCATGCTTTTCAAAAAGACACAGCGAAGTAACAACTAAGACGCTTATTCGCGTTAATCTGTACTTGTGTGTACGTTTCGTGCGTCATTTGCACGTGAGAAACGCAGGGTACGTTTCAATCTGCTTGCCATTTTGCGCATGACCTTCCAAATTGTTGCTATCGCGTTCATTGCTTCGCGTTTGCGGCAAAGCTGTGACTTTTTTTATTGAGTGTGCTTTATTCGCTGTGGTGGCAGTATGCCGTAACGATGAACGGGGACAAATGAACAGGCCCATGCGACCGCACTTTCGCAACCACTTGAACTTTTTCGATCATCCTCAATATAATTTTCTATAGGTTAGTTTGCAAGAACTCGTTTATACGTACTGACGGTCGAGAGAACGCCGTCCTTATGAAATAGCGTGGTAATGGAACCACATATGTGCAGTTACACTGCCCAAGTGAGGGGACGACAACTCTGACGCCAGTCCGGGGGTTTAGTATGACGTACTTTGAAAGTTATGGTAGTGGTGCGACGACTCGTTAATATGCGCTGCAAGCCAATACAACATGCGCTCCAAGCCATATAATATGCGCTGCAAGCCATACGCTGCGACTGCAAGCCATACAACATGTGCTAACGCACAAGGTGCGCCGCACATTTCGCCGCCCCTCATCGTAGTTGACACGGATATATTTCACGACACGGGTGATGTTTTTCAGTTGATAAGATATAAGTTTACGTAAACGTTGATCAGTGCGGTCGTGCTGATTAAGCTATAGAATAAGTACGCCCCTATAAGCTGGTGAATAGAGCAGCTAGCATACATCTGCTGAAGACCTTGCGTGACAATTTGAAAACACTTCGTTATATAGATTTATATTGACGCGGGCATGAGCGCACGCTATACAGCCCTGCAGACGGAAAAGAGCTTTCGTAACTGAACTGGTTGGTCTCGGGATGAACTCAAGAACGAAATGTGATATTCGCTGACTGTGATTGCGCAACAGTGACTCTGTAGAGTGGGCAGCAAAATGAATTAAAAAAATACTCACCACACTGTAGCACTTGATTAAAACGTTACAAGACATGAGAATTGACCAGCTATATAGGATGAATTCGAGGTCACAACGCATAAAATAAAGTTAATTAGCCATAGAGGTCGCAACGCATAGAATAAAGTTGATTAGCCCTGCAGCAGCTACTCATTTGCCTTAAAATTATTCTCGTATATACATGGTGCAAAGTGCACGTCGTATAATGAGAAGCGATTTGTTAGCTCATTTAAAAAAACTAATTTTGTTTTTTCAGGCTCTCCAGTAGCACGCGACAAAGATTCTGTCGACTACATCTATACACACAGATATCCTATTAAAGAACGTCTATGCGCTTACTTTTTGATTTATTGTTTAGCGTGAGATGAATATCTCAATTTTATTGTCCTAATGTTCGAAATGTAGTTTACGCGCAGTATGAACGACACAAAGAACTCAGCAAGTCATTCTGCTCAAGTGAAGGGAAGTGTCATTTGACAGGGTGGAAGTCTACACACATTTCAAATATTTTTCAACTGGGCGAAAAAAAAGCTTCGATTTATGCTGATGTTATTTTGATTAACGAAAAAAATTGTGTGTGTGTGTGTGTGTATGAGTGTGGCAAGCAGAGACAAAACATAGAAAATAATGAATATAAAGAGATACTATGATGAAACACGCTGTGTATAGACGCTTTTAAGGTTGCAAGCGTTGTACGCTAAAAAAACTTCCGGTAACCTCATTTACCAGCTCCTGACGTTGAAACTGAAAGCACGTTTTCAAGTTCTTCCCAAGAATAAGAAAACTCTCTCTTTCGTTTTTTACATAAAAAGAACGTGCGTAAAGTACAAAAGAACCTTTTATAATTTTTATGTAGCTCGAAAGCACATTTATTTGAATATATATTGCCGAATAAGGAAAGAAAACTAGAAAATCAGCGGGCTATTTTGTAAAGGTCTTGTTGTCCACCGATGTCATTAAAACACATCGGTGCACAAAACTGGATGTCATCAAGGGCCTGTGTTTGTGTTTTATAGGGCGTGCATTACGAGCGTTCGGACCATGGATTGGCAAAACTTGTGGAGCTCACTCAGACTCACTCATGAAATATATTTCGGGCTTTGGACTCACTTGAACTGACAATCAAAAAAAATTTTCTTCCACCGCATTCACTCGGACTCACAAAAATATTACTCACCCTGACTCACTTGGACTCAGACTCGTGACTCAATCTGAGTCCTAGTGAGTCTAAGTGAGTCGACTCATGAGTCCACCAGCCTAGAATTAGCTTACTGGGCCATGGCGTCGACGCTCTTCAACACCAACATGTCACATAATCGATGCTCTTCCTGGTGTCATTCTATACAGTATACAAAAAGGAGTTTTGAGTGCTTCCAAACTAGTAAGATCCTTTTTCTGGAATAAATCGCAGCATAAGACATAATAAAGAAGAACTTTCTCGGAAGAGTTGGAGGGGGGAGGTCAAGGCACCAAACTACGTAATTCCCGCCTTTAATTATTAAATATTGAAACGGTGTAAAATGACACTGCTCTGGAATATCTGTGAGTAGACTCAAATATAAACGTGAATCCAGGTAAGGCTGATAGTAAGGCTAAGGATGAGTAGACAGGGCATTATGTTGGCAAAACCAAGTGGGACTCACTCAGGCTCACTCAGGAAATATATTTCGTGCTTTGGACTCACTCAGACTCAGACCCACCTGAATGTTTTTGAGTCGAACTTACGCGGAGACTCAGACTCAGACGGAGCGTCTGAGTCTGAGTGAGTCCGAGTGAAACGACTCATGAGAGAGTTCGCTGACTTGTTGAGACTGAAAGAATGTATTCAATGACTGGACAAAGTCAGCTGTAAAGAAAGTTGAGAGTATGCTAGTTTCGAAGCATGCTAAAATATTCATCTTCCGGCCGCTTGTCGGAACAACCAGTAGCATCAATGGTGCATTACAAGCATATGGTTTCGACGCGGGGTCAGTGCCTCGTAACAAGCCCGTCATCGCATCGGAACTGCAATAGGCGGATCGTGGCTTTCGACGAGGACCGAAACTGAAAATCGGGAAGAGAGCATTCCTATTGCTTGCCTGACATTTAAAGCATATGGTACACATCAATAGTACTCTATAAAGTTGCTAGTAAAAAAGAAAGAAGCTTTCGCTGAACTGACAACTTCTGGCAAAACAGGTGGTAGATGTAAAATTAAGTGTTAAAGAGAGTGGGCCACTCCAAAACAGAATACGTGCTCGCGTTTTCGAAGCCTCTGTCGAAGTTTCTCCCTCGACGTGCTCTGGTCATGGTATTCATTTTTTTACCCAATACCTTACTCGGGACTACACGTAGTCTTAATAGTCTTAAGACCGTCGTGAGACGCAACCAAAGTCGTTAATGCGTAATGTCTCCCTGAGTGCCCACGCAATATCACTCTCCACACCAGAGATGGTCGTACTGTACCCAGGGCAGACACCATCAAGGTCCTCGGCATGATCATCGAGTCCCGCAGAACCAACACCCAAACAATACACAAGCTCAGGACTAAGACTGAGAATGCCATATGACTCGTACGTAGAGTAGCCAACAGGCACCATGGCCTCAAAGAAGACAACCTGCTACGTGTCGTACACGCCTTTGTTTTGTGCCATTTTACCTACGTTGCTGCTATACACAAATGGCTACGTGCTGAGCGCGATAAACTCAATGCGCTTATTCGCAAGGTGGTCAAACGAGCCCTTGGCCTCCCTGTCACCACTCCAACGTTCAAACTCCTCGAGCTTGGCGTACATAACACGCTAGAAGAGATCGCCGAAGCTCAGGAACGCGTGCAATTGACCCGACTCACCAGCACCAAGGCGGGCCGCCATATTCTGCGCGAGCTCGGCTTCTTCTCCTCGAGGGCCAGGGACCCCCCAGAGTTGACTCTAATTCCCCGTGAAATCCGCGACCTTATCACGATTGCTCCCATTCCACGAAATGTACACCCCGAATACAACAGAGGCAGGCGCCCTGCGTTGGCGACCGCCATTCTCAAGCGCATAGACATGGAAGCGGACAACGTCTCGTTCGTGGACGCCGCTGCCTATCACAACAACCGAGCCTTCGTCGCGGTCGCGGTATTATCCGCACAGCAGACTCTTAACTCTGCCACAATCCTCACCCGAAACCCCGAAGTAGCGGAGCAAGTAGCTATAGCTATAGCTAAGCTCGACAGCAAACGGGAATTCATCTACAGTGACTCCAGGCCAGCCATCAAAGCCTTCGAACGCGGAGTCATCTCCAACCAGGCTTTACGTATCCTGCGCAAAGCAGACACGAGTGCCCTGAAGCACCCCACTGTCATCTGGTTCCCCGCCCATCTCGGCCAGGTGCCACGTGCCCTATCCAATCTCAACGAGATCGCCCATGATGCAGCGCGCGCACTTACCGACCGCGCTGCCACAGGGCCACCCCATCTTGCAGCGTTAGATACCAATCGGGATGCACCAATTACGTACAACGAAATAACAAAGCACTTTTACCTGGAACGTCGCATTTTTCTACCCCCACATCCGAAACTTAACCGACCACAGGCATTAACCCTACGCCTATTACAGACACACACGTACCCAAACCTTGCCACGCTTCACATTTATTATCCCGATGCATACCCCAGCGACACATGCCCATCATGTGGACACACAGCGACACTCGCCCACATGCTCTGGGAGTGTAGAACAACTCCTCCCGACTCTACCTCAAGCAAGTGGGAGAGGTTTCTCAGGAGCTCACTTCTCGCCGACCAGCAATGGGCCGTCCAGCAGGCCCACGAAGCGGCCGCCAGGTACTCCCTGTCGGTTCCTACGTGGGAGACGCCCGATACGCGCTAAGCGCGTCCTGCAGGACTGAAATAAAGTTTTTTCATTCCATTCCATTCCCTGAGTGCCGATAGTTCATGTTTACGAAGTTCCTAGTATGCGAGAAACTGTTTTCACAGAAATGTCTCACAACATATAATCATTCGTTACAGATAACTTTAGCCAATCCCGATGGTAGACGTATCATTAGCGAAGCCGTGTGGCCAATGATCATGAACACTTGCAAAAGAAAGCGTGAGTTCGGCCTCCGCTTCGTTGCCGAAGACCACAGCTCCAGCATTCACAGCTTCAGGCTACGATGAGGAAGTGCACGTCACACGTGATCTCGTGGACATCACGTGTTTCAGTCAATCCTTTCATGCCATTTCATTAGCTTGAACCTGGTGCTCTGTACATGTAGTTTGGAGCAAAAATAAACCGGTTGCAAAACGTACAGAAACTTTCGAAAAACATGATAGTGCTCTGCTAAGTGTTCGCGACTCCGCTCGGCAGTTTAATGCGCACTACATGGATGCCATTGATTTAAGTTTAGACCCTGCGGGTGCATAAAGTTCGGCGAACAATTATTGAAGTTTGACTCACCTATCCAAAGGCAAAGTACATGGTGTGATCGTGCAAAAGCAGAAGAGGCGCAACCTATTTCTGTGCCGTCTGCAACAGCAGCTCGTGTGAGTACGTAAATGACTGCGATATCCTCGCGAATATAATTTCATGGGTAGAAAGTTTGTCCGAAAGTAAGATCTCGCTACCGAAGCGGCCACGTGCCCAAACCTGCTGGCGGCGTGAGGCGAAATGGAGTGGGGTGGGGCTGGCGCTGCGTCGGTGCCCTCGAGAACAACGCGCTGATTAAAAGCTCGTCTCCAACACCGCCCTCAGGACAGGAGCGTAATTCTTAATTTATTCCGTGGATTATGCGGCTCGCTGGCGCAGTTCGAGGAGCTCGGTGCACGGCCCGCTGCCGCCTAATTGGGCCCGGGCTCCTCATCAGGAGCCGAGCAGCAGGCCGCTGCAGGTCCTCGCAACTCTTGCAGATATGGACCGGAGGAGAATGAACATGCGACGGAGCACGAAAAGAGCGATCACCTATTATGTGCTTGGCCCAACTGGACGACGGTGTGCGTCGTTCCATTCAGTGTTCTGCTAGAAGCCTTTCTCCTTCTCTCCATCTTTGGAAGCCCTGGGCAGAGATTGCTGCGAACTCCGCGCCAATGGAGAAATATTTAGAGAGTAGCCGAGATTTCCGAATGAGGTTTCTTTCAGCGTTTGAGCACACAGGCGGAGTATATGGCAGTCTGAGTAGTAGGAGACTTTGTGATTATGTTGGTGCAGTGCGTGGAGTGCTCGACAGCTGGTCGATATTGGTCGGACAGAACACAACGCTACGATCTCCGCCACACACACACACACACACACACACACACACACACACACACACACACACACACACACACACCACACACACACACAGATATAGATATAGAGATATAGAGATATATATATATATATATATATATATATATATATAGATATATATATATATATATATATATCTATATATATATATATATATATATATATATATATATATATATATATATATATATATATATATATATATATATATATATATATATAGACAGAGAGAGTGAGAGAGAGGAGAAAAACAAATCAATGCAGCTGAGAACATTATTTCAGCATTGCTGCCTTATATCAGCTTCAGCAGTCTACTTTAGGTTTGTCGAAACGCGAGACCATGAAATGGGAAGTGATTAGGTGCTCCTCAATTGCAATAAAAGGGCACGTAAGTCAGAACTCTTAGATTATTTCTGAAAGAAATGAAAGACATTTAATTAAGTAAAACCCGAAAGACGACTATACCCACGCACGATGGTATTTCAGACTTCAAGCTCAGGAAAGCGGTAAAAAATTGCTCATGTCGCAATCTACAAGCCTGCAAAAATTTTTAATGATGAACCAAAGGGCCTCTGATGGTACCTCTGGTACCAACTTAATCATATTATTGGTGGTATAGAAAATGGGTACACAAGTTTACGTGCAGCATTTCTAGTAGGTGGTACGAAAAAAAAACGGTATACGAAGTTGTATCTTGTACACAAAGAAAGATAGATGCTATGTGGAAAGGTCGGGAGTCAAACCAGGTAACAAATATCTGCTTTGCGACCCTGCTCTTGGAAAGGGGTAAGGGGAAACAAAAAAGTAAAGAAGAGAGGAATGATGGAGTTGGAGGCAGAAATGTCGCAATCGTTCAACGAGGCTGGTCACTCGAAAAAACTTCAGCAGTGCCTTCTTTATTTTCTGACGTGAAACTCGGTCTTTCCAACATTCCAAGATGAATTTCTCAGAAAGTGGCTGGCCGTCGAGGCGTGCAAACACTGTTGAGAGGGACTGCCTCTGATAGCGGTACTGAGGGGACTGACAGAAATGTGTTCAATGGTTTCGTCAATGCTGCAATGTTTGCTGTCTACCCATACAATGCGGAAAACGCAGATAGTTTTAAAAGACACTCCAAGCCACATGCGGCAGAGAATGGTCGTCTCGGATTGTGGTAGAAAAGAAGGAATATGAAGTTATGGAGAATCCATTATATGACGTTGTGCTGGGTAACACTGTAGGTGTATTGTCAGAGACACACCAAGTACCCAAGCCTGCACGACGACGGAAACGCGCATGGATTCACCATGATCCAGTTGGCCCTGTGCAACAACTTGAAGACACAACTTCATTGGATAGAGGACAACAAGATGATGCGACGGTAGCTGCAGGGAAGGAAAGGAAAAATGACAGAGAATTGCGTGTTCCTCTGATACAACCACTGGATATATCAGCCGGGAAGATCTGCAGAAATTGCACAGAGATTCCACATTAGAAACCTGCTTCGCCGCATCGGGGAAGAAAGTCACAACGAAGAAGTTGGCAGTTACTGGGTTTGTGCTGATAAACCACATTCTTTTTCGCCACTACCATACGGCAGAAAAGGCGAGACCAGGAGCAACTTGTAGTCCCAGGGACCTCCGTAACACCGTGATGAAGATAGCTCATGAAGGCCTTCTGGTGTGTCGCGAGGGGCAAAAGAGGACAATGGATCGTGTCCTTACAGAGTTCTACTGGTCGGGTGTACGGGCAGATGTCATACGGTTCGTGAAGTCATGTGACATATGTCAGTGGACCGTGTCGAAACACCTCGTCGGAAGAGTTCTATTGAGAAATATGCCTATCATCGACAAATTTTTTCACCGGGTCACTATCGATACTATCGGCCCTCTGTCCCCAACGTCATCCAAAATGAACAAGTATGTCTTAACCATGGTAGACTATTCTACGCGTTATCCGGATTCGGTAGCCCCACCGAGCATCGAGACGGAGCGCATAGCGGAAGCGCTAGTAGAGATGCTCTCGTGTTGGAGTGCCACAAGAGATAGTCAATGAGCATGAAAACCTTTTCACTTCAAGTCTTATGAAAGAAATCGGTCGGCTACTTCCGTTTCGGCAACTACCCACAACGCCATGTCACCCCATGGCCAACGGACTTGTGGAGAGATTTACCGGCACCCTCAAACAAGTGATTCGCCGCATGTGTAGAGAACGGCCTCAACACAGGGACTGGTGTGGGCCGAGGACTTGTTTTTCCTTTCTCACAATAAAGAATGCCCTACTTCTAGCGTCGATAGGCCTTTAGGCCCACGCCGTACAGCAGTTTGAAGACATCGCAGAACTGATTTCGAATCAGTAAAAATACATGTTTTTAGGGATGCTTCTCGATGGATCATGTGGTGTGTGATGCAATGCACGGTGAGCTCCACTGCTGTCGATATTCTGTTGTGTGACCTCTGAAACTGGATGTTCTCGGCTTTTGTTGAGAAGATCACAGCTCCGGCAGATCTTCTAACAGTTGTCGACCAACGCGTGTATAGTTTAAGATGGTCTTTTATTCTGCGTGCGGCATGAGTAGAATCAGCTGCTTCAAAGATGGTGACGAGAGCTCCGTCTTCTTGCGGCTCTATGGCGCTGTCAGGCATAGTTTTGGTCGGTCCGAACACCATGGGGGTGCCAGAATATGCTCCGGAGGCATGTGGTTAATATTCTCTTACAAAACAAGGCACTCGATCAGTCGGTCTCTGGAAGTGAAGTGAAGAGGTAGGCAGGGTCGTGGAATGCTCTACGCACCTGCTAAGAAATGTGCATTGTCGTCGGACGATCTTTGGCGATTGCGATGGTTACCACCGTTTATGTGCAACGTGGCACTCTAAGACAATCTCTCAGTGCCGGGCCCTGGTAATTTTCGATTAAGCGTATACTACTTTTGCAAGCGTTCATGAAAACTGGCAAGCTGCACCACAGATACTTTAGGAACAGCGTCTTCTATAACTGCAGCATCGAGTGCATTGACGTGCCTTCCGCCTCTCGTTCGAGGAATAAAAAAAACTTGTGCGATTACCACCAGATGTTTCTGAAAAGTGGCTGCATGGGGCTCCAACAGTGGTCTTGATCGATGGGGAATCCTAAGAACCTGTGCGTCTTGGCATAGCAGACAATTCATCTATTGATGGAGTTGGGATAAGATATTGCCTACCACGTGAACATGACTGGTGACTATGTTTCAGACCTAATCTCGACGCTTTGTTCTCTAACTTAGTTATAGCCCACACGAGCCGCTCGCTGTGTCATACCGAGGCGAATTACTCGACCACAGAAAAACATTGCCTCGCTGTCGTACCTCTATGATCGTTCATTCAAAGTTGTGACGGACCATCATGCCTTATGTTGGTTCGAGAACATACGTGATCTATCAAGATGACTGGCCCGGGAGAGCTTGCGCCTAAAAAATTCTACGTAACCATCGTCTATAAGTATGGCCGGAAGCATGAAGACGCGGACACACTGTCACGTGCGCCGATTCCTCTCGTCAGTCGGGAAGCAGAAGATGATGATGGTTTTCTAGGTGCCTTCGGCTCATCAGACTTGAAAAGACGGAAGCGAGACGATGACGAGGTTCGACCGGAAGGTCGTACCGCAGTTATATTACGCCATCTATCCCGTTTGCCGATATCCTTCTGTTTCGGGACAACGTCTTCTATAAGATAAACACCCGTTATACAAGTCGTGCCTACCTCCTCGTGGTTCCGAGGGACATGCGAGAGGACGTTCTCTTAGCTTGCCATGACGAGCTCCCATCTGGCAACAAAGGCTGCTCATGAACACTGAGTAGCCGAGGCGTACTATTGGCCGGGCCTTTCGGCAAACGTCAAGCAGTACGGAAAATGCTGTCGGGAATGTCAGCGTCGTAAGACACCATCAAGCAAGCCGGCTGGATTACTTGAACACATTGACCCGCCACAGACGCGCTTTTACCAAGTCGGCATGGACCACCTTGGCCCTTTTCTTCTATCTACCAATGAAAACAAATGGAAGATAGTCGCATCTGACTATTTCACACGCTATGCTGAGACAGGGGCGGCACCACGAGGCACGGCTGCAGAGGGAGCACAGTTCTTTATTTGCCACATCGTATTTTGTCATGAAGCTCCCTGTACAGTAATAACAGACCGAGGGACAGCGTTCACTGCGCAACTTATGGATGAGGTTTTTCGGCTAAGCAACACTAGGTCTCGGAAGATGACTGCTTACCACCCGCCAAGCAAAGGACTTACCGAGTGACTAATTTAGACCATTACAGATATGATCTCCATGTACATCGACGTCCAACACAAAACATGGGAAAACATACTACCTTACGTGACGTTCGCTTACAACACCGCCGTTCAGGAAACAACGCGATTCCCATCATTCCTCCTTCTATACGGCTGCGAAGTTGAAGGCATGTTGGACGCTATGCTTCCCTGTCAAGACGCTGACCAGTTTACAGCTGACGCCGAAGAACTTATCAAACGTGCCGAGAAAGCTCGTTAGCTCGCGCGGCTGCACATGGGTTTGCGCCAGCAGGCAGATGATCGACGCTACAATACCCGTCATCGAGACATGCTCTATATTCCAGGAGGCCAAGTTTGGGTTGCGGACTCCTGTTCGTCGCCGTAACCTCTCGTAAAAGTTGCTAAGCCGGTACTTTGTACCCTATAAGGTGCTGCGCCATATGAGAGACGTGAACTACGAGGTAGTTCCGGACAGTGGATAGTCAAACTCAAACAAAATGAAGACAACCGAGCTCTAACATAGTTCATGTCATGTGTATGAAACTTTATTTTGCACGTTTATATTTTCTCCCACCATTCATTTCCACTTTTTATTACGCCTAAACTTTCACTGACTGCTTGAGCTGAACCTTTCATCATCCTAATCTTATCACGCTGCGTAATCTGTTGATTTTCTTTATCTTACACCTACCTTGCAGCATCGAGGTGATGCTGTCTTTCGAGGAGAACAGAATAATGCCACCTGTAGTGGTGGGTGACACGCTTATGCAGAGGCACAGGACACAAAAGAAGTGCACGCACTATCCGTCTCTCGAGTTCATGCACAAGCGGCGCGTCTGGCAAGAGTGCTGCTGCTCTACCCCTGCGTCCATTAAACATCACCGGAACCACTACAGGGACGTGGCGAAATAATTTTTGTTCGCATCGCCATGTGATATAAATTTCTTCTTAATGTGGACCCCAATAGAAAGCTTCTCATATTCATATTTTTTTCTTGAGGTTTACAAACCTCAGATATCTGAAAATATTTTTAACGCAAAGGATACCTTCCACAAAGTAGGTATTGCTTACTCAGATATTCATCTATAACAATATATTTTAAGTTAACCTATGTAAACATTGAAGATTTGGAATATTTGTTAGGACCACATGTCAAAATAGTTGCAGAAATATCACTGAGCCTAGAACACCTGACACGTACGCTTTTGCTTGGCATGTAAAACGCAAACCAAACATAGTGTTAAAAAAATCGATGCTCTCAGGATAAATAAGCACCTTTGGGGAGACATCCTGCGAGATTCGAAATGCTCTCACGTGATGAAAAACTTTTTACTCTCGGAAGTATTCACGTCTATTGTGGACGAAATACAGTTGTTTCAATCAGTCTCCTAAATATTCTAGCAATTCACCGCTCTCAGCGCAATGAATTAACATGAATTTTAGTGAATGTATCTGCTGAATACAAAATGGAGCAGGCTTGTTCATCTTCAACAAGATCTCATCATGCGAAGTTGAACTTGTGTTATGCAAACTATACTAATAGAATTCGGTCTGTATATTTCCGGAAATTCTGCTTCCATGTTTGATGTTCCTACTCACTATCTGGCTAGAATGTTCTTTTAAAACTTTGTATCTGTAAAAAACTCTTACCACGTATACGTAAACTATACGAAAGCGCAATGAATTTATTATGATTTGCTCATTAGAATTATTTCCGCCTTGTCTTTCACATGTTTGCTCCTGCTTAATCAAAATGGCATTACTTATTAATAAATACGAAAGGCTCCCCTGACAATATGACTTTTGTACTATTTGGTGATAACTTTGCTATAGTAATCATGAAATGACATGGCCGTTTTAGCTACTTTTGGCCTGTGTGGCTCGTTTTAAAAGTTGTCTGACGCTAACCTTCCTCCTTCCGTCGCGCAATATGATGTTCTGTAGAGGAGTGGATCAAAGTTTCAAACCTTCTTTTCAAGGTGCCACAAATAGTTAAAAAAGGACGGTAATGTGTTACAATAATTTTCGATTTTCACCGTTAACTATAGTGGCAACTACTGAGTAATAGAATATGAATTTATGGTACTGGCATCAATGTTACATATTTTAGAGAAGATATAATTAAAACACCGAGTTGAGGCTCATGCTAAAGAAGAGCAAGTTTTAAAACAATACTTTACTCCAGCCAAGAAAAGACAGGGAGGTAAACTAGACATCGTCCAGCTCACTGTACCCCAAGCATGAGGAAGGGAACGCAAGCGAAAGAGAGAAAGATGGACACGTTTCAAAGAAAGAGCACACAGTGCATGCAGCGTATCGCAGGTAGTCGCGTCCTTCGGTGGCCTTCATGCCCTGCATAAGGGCTTATCGCTCTAGAGTGCCTTGAGGATCAACGTTTTACTGAACGAAAGATTTTGAAAGCCTGGCCTCACAGTGCATTAGCACAGAAGGCCACAGGAGTGCAGGAGATATGTTGTGTTGAAAATTACAAATGCACGCAGCGCACTGGAGTGATATGAAACCATATTGTGCCCACACGGTATATAGTTTGCTCGATGCTTAAAAATAATAATAACTGCGTTTTCACATTCAATAACATTGCTTGTTTTTCCTCAGTGCTCATTTGAATGGGCAAAAACAAGTCATGTGTACAAATGCGTGCCTCATAGGCTGTAAAACAAAGTTCAGGAAGACACGCTATTTGACAGAGCTCATTACGCGTCGCAGAACGATTCTCGGGAGATTGTCAGAGCGGCTGTCGTCATCTTTTAGTTCGTATAAATTTGTCAGTGCAGCGCCGAAGTCTTAAGATCAACCGTGGCTGCGCAGCAAACGAGGGTCGCTGTAGTCTGCCATACTCACCGCGTCTCCTTCTCTAACAAGCGGAAGCGAATCGCGTAGCATCGAACAGTAAATTTTGGAAATAAAATAAAATGGAAGCACTCAACGTAGAGTGGGGCCGCCTCCAGACATGCAATGCTTGCCGCAGGGATTAGTCCTGCGATCACGTCTCTAGAAAGGATGGCACATCGAAGCAGCGCCGGAAAGGAGCGTTCATTGAACACGGCCCACTGCACCACCGTTAATCTCCATAGCAACCCTCGCTGCACGGCGTCCTTATCTGAGCGCTCAAGCACAATACTAAAGGAAAAACAAACACAGCCCGCTGCACGCGAAAAGGCTTCTGGGAAATCACTGGGGAAGATTTGGAGCGTTTCATTCAGGCTTAGCGATGTATCTGGTTTACCACAACAACGCAGTGTGACTTTGAATTGTGCGAGAGTTGCGGCATATGCGTATACCACCATTGTATGAGATAATGAATGTAGCACGACGTATGAAGACAAAGCCACACGCGCACATTCCCAAACGCTTGCATGCACGCAAGCTCGCTAGCGCGCTAACGAGGAAGTTACGAAGAACCGACTTTGTTTGGGTATTGAGCTAAGCGCGCTTACCTAAATACATTTTCTAAAGAGAAACCAGCGTGACTACCCTGTAGGTTGCGAGACAATATGATGTTGTAGTGCAGAAGAAGGGTGCGTTGCTGGGCATGTTGGTGTTTGCTAATAGACGCCAATACCTTTGTCGAATGTTCAGCAGCGCTGAATATTCGCTGAAGATATCACGAGATGACGGGACAGGCGTTACCAAAATTCATTCATGGACAACGTGTTCGTGTTATATATATATGTATGTGTATATATATATATATATATATATATATATATATATATATATATATATATATTAACATTTTTGCTCTCGTCTTTTGCCACCAACACAACGTGGCATTACCCCCCCCCCCAAAAAAAAAGAAGAAGCATCGCATGAATGCCGCGGCTCCGGAAAAAACAAAGAAAGGTAGTCGAAAATGTCTGTGTTCATTAAAAAGAAAAAGGGCGAGATGAAAAATGAAGAAGCAAGAAAGAAATGTACAATTGTCTTGAAGGATATTGTCACATCACAACGTGATGACTTGCAGTCAACGTGAATAGTAAGGCTTCATCCTGGAGACGTGAACCGCATCCGAGGAGCGTAATCTACGAGAACGGTGTGACGTGTCAGCTGGGACAACTTCGTAGTTCACTTCGCCGAAGCAATGAAATCGGTAGGGTCCGAAGTACCAACATAACACTTTTTCTGAGCGTCCACGTTGACGTATAGGAGTCCAAACCCAGACTAGGTCACCGGGTTCGTATATTACTGCTCTGTGGTGGATGTTCTGCCGTCGAGCATCTTGATTTTGCCGCGATAAAATGTGAAATCGTGCTAGCTGCCAGGCGTCTTCGGCACGCTGAACGAATACATCTGCGTCCGGGGTAATCATGTCCGGCAGAGTTGGTTGCAGCATGGTGTCAGGCATTGTGGTGACGTCGCGGCCGTAAACCAGACGAAAAGGAGCAAAGCCGGTGGTTTCCTGCAAAGCCGTATTGTAGGCAAATGTTATATACGGGAGGATTTCATCCCAATTCTTCTGATCCTTGGCGACATACATCGAAAGCATATCTGCAATCGTTTTGTTAAGGCGTTCAGTTAACCCGTTAGTCTGTGGGTGGTAGTTTGACTAGCACAATAAAAATTTCAAATTTGCGGCGCAGATTTCAAAAATTTGGTGTTAAAGAATGTTTGCTTAAGTGCGCATGCGAGCTGTAAAACGTTCGGGCTACAGTGGTACAATGATTGAGTTGTCAGGCCTGCAAGATAATATAAAGCGTTATAGCAAAGCACCCATCAGTCGTATTAAATTTGAACAAAAAAGGTGATCCCTGCAAGATGAACCTGTAAAATCTAGAGAAATATTTATCGTGAAACAAGCAACAGTGGAAGGGGCACCGAAAAACCTGGAGTGAGAGTTTTGAGTAGGGTATCTTTCTTCATCATGGCTGCAATACACCTGTATTTGTTTCCCCAGGCAAATAATCTTAAGCGAATTGAGTCAGGGAAATGGAAATGTTAAAAAGAGGAGATTACCTTAGGGTGAAGAAAAAAAGCAGATGACAGGGGGCGAGAAAGACGAAGAGGAGCGGATGATCGATTTCGTAGCGAGTACTTTATTAGTGGCAGTAGCAAGAAAATAAAAACTGTTTTCAGACAGTTCTTACCAATTTCGTTAACCTAATTCAGCATGAAGATAAGAAGTGTAAGAGTAAAAAAAGAAAAATAAATAGTTAAAAGTGTATCAAGAGGTACTTAATATAGACGCTTTTCCAAGGAAATAAGGTCTCTGTAAACCAGATGTCTTATGTCGGGTTTAAATTGGGAAGGAGATTGGAATCGGCTTTTTTGCAGAAGCTTCTAACATAGTTCGAGGGGGTCTGCAGCCATTATTATCTAAAACACGTCCTCCCGCTATACTTTTCAGAATAGAGTGATAGATTCCCAAGACAACGCTGCATTTGTACATGGCTGAGCTTATATATTGCTTATATATTATATATTAGAATTATATAGAGCTTATATATTAGAATTGCCACTATCCCTCAAGCGGAAGGTATGTAACAGCTGTATCTTGCTGGTACTTAGCTACGGAGCAGAAACCTGGAGACTTACAGAGAGGGTTCAGCTTAAATTAGGGACGACGCAGCGAGCAATGGAAAGAAAAATGGTAGGATTAACCTTAAGAGACAAGAAGAGAGCAGAGTGGATTAGGGAACAAACGAGGGTTAAGGATATCATAGCTGAAATCAAGAAAAGAAAGTGGACATGGGCCGGGCATGTAGCGCGTAGACAGGATAACCGCTGGTCATTAAGGGTAACAAACTGTATTCCCAGAGAAGGGAAGCGGAATAGGGGGAGACAGAAGGTTAGGTGGGCAGATGAGATTAAGAAGTTTGCGGGTATAAATTGGCAGGAGCAAGCACAGGACTGGGTTAACTGGCGGAACATGGGAGAGGCCTCTGTCCTGCAGTGGACGTAGTCAGGCTGATGATGATGATGATGAACTTACACACACACACACACACACACACACACACACACACACACACACACACACACACACACACACACACACACACACACACACCACACACACACACACACACACACACACACACACACACACACACACACACATATATATATATATATATATATATATATATATTCCTGCTCCTGCTGACAGCTGGTTATTTTTTCACCCACTTTTCTTTCTTACATTCCATTGGTTCTAATAACTTTCCCTGTACATTCCTTGGCATTACTGTCTGTTAGATCTCATTATTATTGTGTCAAAAACACTGAAAAACGAGCCCTTAGGTATACACTTCTTTCCCATATATATATATATATATATATATATATATATATATATATATATATATATATATATATATATATATATATATATATATATATATATATATATATATATATATAGTCTAGTAGATCCTCCGTGAGCGGTCACAACGTGGTTTATTTCGACGTTTCGGCCTAGAGTCTGGCCTTCATCAGGAATTCCTGATGAAGGCCCGAAACGTCGAAATAAACCACGTTGTGACCGCTCACGGAGGATCTACTAGACTATATGCAACGCTACGGCCACTCAACCACCATGCCTGCCTATATATATATATATATATATATATATATATATATATATATATATATATATATATATATATATAATACGTGTGATAGTGTACACGTTGGCTTGCATCATCATTGCCATCTCAATACTATGCACCTGTACTGTCGAAGTGACGGAGGTGACAATTAAAGCAGGCTTATATATTCGGCATTATCGGTTGACATATCAATATATATGTACAAATACAAAAAACACAGAGTGATCATTTAATCATACGTGAACCCTTACTTAAATCCTATCTACTTATATTCAGCATTACCATCAGCCGTACCTAAATTCACATTTACACTCATGTCTAGTCTCAGGTATTTTAAAGCCGTATAGTTTATACACAATTCCGCCCTGCCATGGTGGTCTAGTGGTGATGGCACTCGACTGCTAACCCCTAGGCCAGGTGATCAAATCCCGGCGGCCACGGTTGCATTTCCGATGGAGACGAAAACATGTGATAGCCGTGTACTTAGTTGAAGGTGCTCGTTAAAGAGCCCCAGTTGGCCTAATTTCCAGAGCCCTTCACTGTGGTGTCTTTCATGATTATACCGTGGTTTTTGGATGTTAGAACCAAAGATATCATTATATAATATTATCATACACAATGTCAATATTTATTGATCACAGGAGGCCCCCCTCCCCCCCCCTGCATACACTCTTCAGGGGAAGCTGTTGACAAACATATCTTAAACGGCCATAGCTTCCAAGACCTTATTGGTTTGCAACAACCCATAACGCGTATTGAAAGGCACTCTATAGACTGTTTCATCGAGTGAGAAGGCCTGGACTGGCCACCAGCGCTTTCCTCTTGTCTTACTCTTCCTGATGGTGCGGAGTGTACGAGCTGGTGCTTGGATAAGTGCCACTGTAGAATAATTTTGGCATTTTTTAGATAGAACTGCAGATTTTCTTCTCTGTTAGAGTGATGTCAGCCAGCGAAGGGTCAACGGGAACCATTGTGTCGTTTTTGGCGGTTCTAACGACTGGAGAAAAAAAAGGAGATTGGTGTCTAAATAAGTATGCGATGCGCATAAGCAAACGCGGAGTTTTTGCAGTTGCGCATTCTTCAAGGTACATCGTCTGTGCTATGTTAAATGTTTTATATCGGCAAGTGGCGCAATATATGCGGAATACACAGTGTTCGACTCCGTCAAATGACAATATGATATGACCGAACTGGCGAACAATCATAAGCGATCAAGTACGGTCCTGTCCGTTATAGTGCAAAACATTGACGCACCACTCGAGTTACACGACGTTTTCACATAGTTTTATTATTATATTTTAGTATGATGTGTTTTGTCAAAACAATTAGCCTCGTAGCTTGGTTCAACACGATGATCACCACACTTGATCTTGTATTAAAACACACGAGAAATACCTCACTTCGCTGTGGGGTAACTTGCATGACATTTATTAACTTTTGCTTCGCATCGGCCTTATAAAACCCCAACATTCACTGAACGCTGCATGAAAAGGACGTGGCGAGATCCTTGTTGGAAGTGTATAAGAAGGTGGAATATATCATACATGATAAAAAAAGAGCTTTGTTACTTTGTGATAGGGCAAGTGTTTTTCAGGAATATAATTGTTTGCGTAGTCAAGACCAGTGTCGGCCAAGTCGCACATTGATATACCACACAGTTGACTTTTTTCCATGAGCGAAACAAAGACCACGTTGTCATGCTTGTGTAGTATTTCCATACCTGCTAAGATAGCTGCTTAGCTTTGCGAACAACAGCCAGAATTTAGAAAAAAAAACAGTACAACTGGTAGACGAAGTTATCAAAAAAAAACCCCAAAAAACCTCTTATGCCGATCATAGGCTCGAGTCTGGGTGCGCTTAGTGCTCACTGGCAGAATTAGCTCTCTAACCATCTTCACTTCATCGCCACCGATATCTAATCAAATGCCACGACTCTTAAAAGAAGACAAGGAGAAGAAGTACGCTGTCATGTAAACATCAGCATCGTTTTTTTATGTATAACAGCACCTTACATTAAACAGTTCTCATTTCGTTCACACCAGTGAGAAATAAATAAGCGAGCAATCAGAGTTCACCTAAATGTCGAGCAACAAGATAGTCGTGATGCCGAGTCGCGAGTCGCGACAGCGAGTCGTGATGCCGAGAAACTGAAGCACCTAGTCGCCATACCATACTTTCACACGGTATCGCACAACCTAAAGAAATTAGCTAAGCGCTCTGAAGTTAGGGTTGTCTTTTCGGCTCCCAAGAAGTTGGTCAGCCTTTGTGGCCTTCATGACCGTGACGGAAAACCCAAAGGGTGTAGTAAGAAGCATCGAACTGTTTATGTTCCCTGCATCATATGCGTTGTTTATCGTATCCCGCTTTCTTGTGGTAAAGAGTATATTGGACAGACGGGCCGTTGCCTTAATTGAAACGAACACGCCAGGGCCGTGGCTGGGCCAAGACAAAAGCTTTATTGCGATAGCGCGGGTCAATGTAGCGTTGTGCGAGAGGGGTTAAGGGGAAGGGAAGGAGAAGAAGCAGTGGTGATAACGGCGGCTTCGGCTGGCGTGACGTCACGGATACATCATTCCGCTTCCCCTACGGTGAGTAACGGTCTGGGGGTTTGCGTTGCCGGCCCGAGCGACGCAACACCGGAGTTGAGGGGCTCCCGGCGATCTCGCTCCTTGTTGGCGCTCGCCTCGGTGTTCCTCCTGCTAGGGCCCCGCCGGCAGTTTCGAGGCACCGAGAGTCACCGACTTCTCCCTGGTCATGCTCCAACTCCCGTGGCTTCACCTGGTCGCTGTGGCGCCTAATGGTTTCCCCCTCCGGACCATCGGCATTCACCAGGCGGGCTCCGTCTGTCGATGTAAAGCTGGCTGGAGTCCACGGCTCGCCTCGCCCGAAGTTCCTCACCCAGACTGGCTCCCCGGGCTGCCACCCATCGAGGGGGGGACGGTCAACTGGTGAGGGCGGAATGGACACTGCGTTGTCCAGCCTGGAGCGAAGATCGTAGCCCATTAGGAGTTGCGCTGGTGTCCGGCCCCCGGCCTGCGGCGTCCTGCGGTACCTGTGCAAAATCCTAGCCAGGCGGGTTTTCAGTGACCCTTGTACATTCTTCTTCAATGAATACTTCACAGTACGAACCGCCCGCTCCGCGAGCCCATTGGACTGGGGGTGATACGGTGCTGTTCGGAGGTGTACTATGTTATTCAGCTTCGTGAAGGTGTTAAATTCCCAACTCGTAAACTGTGGGCCATTATCGGATACCAGCGTCCGGGGCAACCCGAATGTACTGAACAAGGTGCGCAGAGCCTCTATGGTGGCGTGTGTGGTGGAACTCTTCATGGGTATCGCTTCTATCCACTTACTATGTGAATCCACCACAATCAGTAGCATGTGACCATCGATCGGCCCCGCAAAATCGATATGCAGCCTCGACCAACGCTCATCCGTTTCTGGCCACGCAACAGGGGGTTTCTTTGGGGGCATAGGGGCAGCTTGGATGCAACTGGTGCAGGACTTAACCATGTGCTCAATGTCATTATCGATCCGGGGGTACCACATCAAGGAGCGCCCTAGCCGCTTCATTGAGCAAATCCCTTGATGAGTATCATGCAGCAGACGTAACATCACTGCTCGGGCACTCTTAGGGACGATCACTCGATGGCCCCAGTATAGAAGCCCATAACTCCCCGTTATCCCAGCTTTCCGGTTGAAGTATGGCATCAAGTGCTGGTCCTTAGGCCCCAAATTTCTTGGCCATCCCTCCTGCACCCATTTTTGCACCTTTGCTAAATCGTCATCAAGCTCCGTGAGAGTGCCCAGTTGCTTCGCAGACATGACACCATCATTGAGGGTCTCCGTGAGCAGGACATACTCACCGTCCACAGTTTCTTCCTGCGTCTCTGGCTGGGAAGTTGCTGACGTGGGGAGTCGGCTGAGGGCATCGGCTGGAATGTTGTCTTTCCCGGGCTGGTGTTTGATGACGTAATCGTAGGCGCTCAGCAGCAGGGCCCACCGCTGGATTCGCGCAGCGGCCATCACGGGCACTGGCCTGTCTGGGTGAAAAAGTGCAACAAGCGGCTTATGGTCCGTCATCAATGTGAAAGTATTGCCGAGCAAGTATTGTCGGAATTTCGACGCACCAAACACAAGTGCCAAGGCTTCACGCTCCAGCTGCGAGTAATTTTTCTCAGCTCCAGTCAATAACCGAGAGCGGAACCCTATGGGCCGAAGTACCCCGCCCCCGACATCGTGTGAAAGCACTGCGCCTATTCCGTCCGGGGAGGCATCGCATTCCAGGACTAGCGGCTTGTGTGGGTCAAAATGCGCCAGAAAGTCTGCGGATTTCAGAAGGTCTTTCACACTGCTGAATGACTGCTGTTGAGCGGTATCCCACTTCCACTTAGCTTCCTTCCGGAGTAGTTGATATAGGGGTGCCATGGCGGTCGATGCATTGGGAAAAAACTTGTGGTAGTACGTTACCATGCCGAGGTAGGACCTTAATTCTGCGGAATTCCGTGGTGCCTGAACCTTAAGGATGGCGTCTATGTTTTCCGTCTTTGGTTGAAGACCTCGAGCGCTGATTCGATGCCCCAAAAAATCCACCTCTAGTTGGCGGAACTTGCACTTGTCTGCGTTCAGGCGCACGCCGTATTCCCGGAAACGCTTGAATACTTCGTGCAGGGTGGTGCAGTCATTGCGTTTCTCTGCCACGATGACGTCGTCTAGGTAGACCTGAACACCCGGAAGTCCCTGCAAAATGGTCTCCATACGCCGTTGGAACACGGCCGGCGCGGACGCCACTCCAAAAGGCAGGCGAGTAAAGCTGAACAGTCCCTTATGCGTGTTTATGGTCGTGAGTTGCATGGCTTCCTCATCCAACGGAAGCTGGTTGTATGCCTCCCGTAAGTCTATCGTGGTAAAAACTTCACCGCCATTTAATGTAGCCAGGATATCCTCCACCCGTGGCAACGGATATTGCTCAGTGCGACAGGCTTTGTTGACCGTTAGCTTAAAATCGCCGCAAAGGCGGATGCAGCCATTCCGTTTCACTACCGGTACCACTGGCGCCGCCCACTCCGCATGAGGCACCGGTACAATAATACCCGCGCCCGAAAGGCGGTCCAGTTCCGCGTCCACCTTTGGCCGAAAAGCATACGGAACTTCGCGTGCTTTCCAAAACTTCGGCACCACGTTTTCTCGCGTCTCGAAGTGTACCGGTGGCCCTTTTATGAGCCCTAAACCTGGCGCGAACACATCAGCGAATTCTGCTAGCAACCGGTCCACGTTAACGTCGTCAGCACCGAGTAACGGCAGTTGCTCACCTGATGTGTTCACGTTCATTACCGGTGCCTCGAGCATGTGGAACGCTTGAATCAGGTCGCGTCCGCAGAGGTTTGGGCCGGAGCAACCAAGGACTTGCAAAGATCCAGCCGTCGACTTGTTTCCGCACGAAACCTTGAGCTGAAGTTGTCCCCGCACTGGAAGCCGTCCCAGGAAGCAGGTGAGTTTCAATGGCGAACCACGCAGCTTCGGCCACACTGTTTTGTTCCGCTCATATGTGGGCCACGTGATGACCGAAACCGGCGAGCCTGTGTCGACCTGCATGTTCACTGGAAACCCACCACAATCCAAGGTGCGCACGATGGGTTGCGTAATGCCGACGTGGCCGATGTGAGTGTCCGCTGCCTCCAGCGCGAACATACCGTCCGTGCCCGTGTCTTCCTCCCGCGACAAGGCGTGTACTTGGCGTTCTGGTGGTACCACCCCGAACCCACTCTCACGGCGGCAACAGGCTCGAGCGATATGACCTCGTTGTTTACACTTGAAGCATGACGCCGAGCGGAAGCGGCAATCCTCGGGTCCGTGCCCTTTTGCTCCGCAGCGGTAGCACCCAACAATCTGTGGCCGGCTTAGTGGGCGATAGGACTGGCCTCCCAGCGCATGCACACTTGCCTCAGCGGTGGGGCTTACTATCTCTTGCGCGTTGGCCTCGGCCATTTCGGTAGATATCGCAATTTCTTCCGCTTCGCTCCTCGTCAGCTGTGGTTTCGCGAGTAGCTGCCGACGCACTCCGACGTTGTGCAGACCACACACGATGCGATCTCGTAGCATTCTGTCCAACGAAGCACCAAAATTGCAGGTGTCCGCTATCTGTCGAATCGCCACGACAAAATCCTTGACCGGTTCGCCGGGCAGCTGATTGCGGGTGAAGAACTTATAAGACTGTGCTATCTCGTTCGGTTGCGGCGAGAAGTGCTGCTTAAGCAAGGCTATCACTTGTGGGTACGAAAGTTCATTCACCTTATCCGGAGCACAACGTCCGCTCAGTACGTCGACGGTGTGGGTGGACAGTGCAGTCACCAGCAGGGCCCGCTTCTTGTTGTCTTCCGTGATGCCATTTCCCTCAAAGAAGGCTTCCAGCCGAACCTGGTACGCGGGCCACTTGTCGCTCGCCTCGTCGAACTGCGGCGGGCTGGCGTATCCTCCCGTGGGTGCGGCGGTCATGACGGACGGAGTTGCCGCACCGCTTTCATCCCATCCTCGTCGCCACTGAAACGAACACGCCAGGGCCGTGGCTGGGCCAAGACAAAAGCTTTATTGCGATAGCGCGGGTTAATGTAGCGTTGTGCGAGAGGGGTTAAGGGGAAGGGAAGGAGAAGAAGCAGTGGTGATAACGGCGGCTTCGGCTGGCGTGACGTCACGGATACATCATTAATGATCGATTAAGAGAACATTGTAATAATGTGAAAAACGGCCAGGTGAGTTGGCTGGCCATACATTGTAAATCCTGCGGCTGCGCGCCGATATTCAATGCATGCACAGTTATCAAGAGAATGTTTGATAAGCTTACTAGAAAGATTATTGAGGCTGAGGCTATCGCTTCACTGGGGTCTAAGTGCGTCAGCACTCCCTCTCTTACGCTTAGTGATAAAGAATTGTATTTTCTAAGAAATTAATTTTTTGTGCGCATCATTCATGTCATGTGATATTTTTTTGGTGATATAGGCGAGCGTGCGGTGGTAATAAACATTATGTTGGAAGTTAGCGCCTGTGTCGTGTGTCCTCTTCTTGTGTCCCCGTTTCTTAGCGCTATTTTCAGTCGTCAACAAGATAGACAATGATTTGGGAGCACAGAATCTAGACTGTGCTCACGCACGACCACATGTACGAGTGGTAGTCGCTGTGACAGCATAAACAAACCGCAAGTAAAAAAAAACAAAGCTAAAGATTGCAGTCCAGAAAAAAATCACTGCTTCCCCAAAGGTTGCCAGCACTTGTTTGCCCTGCAAGAAGGAGTCGAAATACTCGCACATTTTTCCAAAACAAAAAAACTTCCGAAAGCATACGAACATTTGCGGCACGTTCGTGCCATCGCATTTTATCATACTTGGCCCCAAATGGATCCAAACCTTTCAGGGTGTCTCACAGGCTCATTTCCTAGTTATACTGCGCCACTTGATACGAAATATAGCACACCATAACGAAAAAAAAACGATTGCCATTCTAACCGCACGATTGCCTTCCGTAAAAACGTGGAGCTTCGCAGATCTCAGTGCGTTGCCAGACCATAGACAGCGCCACCCGCTAGGCAATAAAGCGGTGTCCACGTTAAAAAGGTATGTAAAATGGTGCCAATAAGAGTACGGATTGACGTGTGACATTAGCGTTAAAGAGCATGGACGCCATTGTCGAACAAGCTTCTAGGCTAACGGATTCATGAGTCGACTCAGTTGGACTCATTCGGACTCAGACCGGGCCGTGAGTCTGAGTCTGAGTCAGTCAGGATGAGTAATACGCGTATATTTATGTGGGTGAGAGTCAGAGTGAAGCCGGTTGAAGAAAATTGTCGGAAGTGTGAGTCCGAGTAAATCTGGCTCACGAAAATTTTGATGAGTTTCAGTCCTAGTGACTGCAAGGTATATTTCATGAGGGAGTCTGAGGGAGCTGCACTTTTCGCTGACTTATTCTAGCTCGTTCGAATGTCAGTTTAACGAATATTTTGGAATCAAGAACTTTGAGAAAATTCCAGGTTGTTTCCTAATTGATAGTGGGTAAATCATTTACAGCTAAACGAATTTCAGTAAAGTGAATGCATAAGTTTAACGAGCTTAATCTGCGGACGCGTGCTCACTTTTATATCAGTTTTATAAAGTTTTAGCATTCTGCAGCATTTGCACAGCCTACGTGTGCCACTCGCGAATTGCCCATCTATTGGTGGCGCTGCAGAATTGCCTGGGCGTGCAGTCGGCGAGGCGAAACAACTATTCTGAAAAAAAAAAAGGTGGATCTTCAAGCTTGGCATTTTCGAGTTGAACACGATAGCAATATCCTGTCCCTCCTGCGTACTTCCATCACTTTGTGCATATTTTTATTGTATGATGTTACTCGAGATCTTTTAATTGTGAATCACTACAATGTAATCAATAAAGCCGAAAACTGCTTGTGTCGGGGAAGCTTTCGCATATGGCTACATTATGTTTATTGGGTAGCACGCTTTAAACCACGGCCAATTATATGCGCATTAAATGTTTTCGAACTCGCTATGCACCCACTACGTGATCTCAACGGAATACGTGCAGTAACGTGTCTGCCTTTTGTAATGGATTGATAGATTGATATGTGGGTTTTAACGTCCCAAAGCTTTTGTAATGGATGGGCGGCTTTAAACCACGAAGTATTTATGATAATCCTTGTTCTGACGCCTGATAGCAATGCATGCTTAAACCACGCAATATTACTGTGATATTACATATTTCATGGTCGAGCCTGCGTGCAGACGCGTGTGTTTTTAAAGCATTCGAGTTAGATTGATATGTGGGGTCTAACGTTCCAAAACCACCATATGATTATGAGAGACGCCGTAGTGGAGGGCTCCGGAAATTTCGGCCACCTGGGGTTCTTTAACGTACACCCAAATCTGAGCACACGGGCCTACAACATTTCCGCCTCCATCGAAAATGCAGCCGCCGCAGCCGGGATTCGATCCCGCGACCTGCGGGTCAGCAGCCGAGTACCTTAGCCACTAGGTCACCACGGCGGGACAAATCATTGGAGTTATTTTCACTGAACTTTCGAGTCGAGGAAGTTAATTTCTACGTATATTCAAGCAGACGCATGACTGTTTAGTAGATTACCTGCTTGTCACGCAAACGGCCTGGGTTCAGTCATCACTCACACATGATTATTTTAAATGCGGAGCGTTTCTTAGTCGCACGATGTCGCGCTTCGGCGGTGGTGGTGGCGCCGTTCACACCTACACTGCGCATGCTCGCGTCTCGTGCCAGCCCAGTAAGACACCCGCAAAGCTGTCGGTTTCCTCCCTCTCTCTCACCTTACAATGCCAACGCAGGTAGCGTCTGCTAGTAAAAATAAAAAAATAAAATCGGACTGCACGCTCGCGCTGCAAAAGCGTTCGATTGCCACCCCGGGGGTGTATACTCAGGCATAGGATCACGCATTTGCAATTCAGTCAAGGGCGGCCTTACTTGGCGTTTGCTTGACGTTAAAGGCAACGCTTCTCTTTCTTTCAATAAATATGTATAATAAAGACGAAGTAAAAACTAGGCATGCTCAAACCATACCAATTACGCAACGTTCACGCGGTAACCCCCCCCTCTCACTCTGCGACGCATTTACTTGAGTTCTCCCCATGGGAAGATGCGGGTGGCAATTTTTATTATTATTTTATTTGAATTTTTTTCAATTTTTGGGTTGCGGACAAGAACATATTGTGCTCAGAACCAACGACGCTTACATCGACGCTGGAATTTCTGCGAAACAAGCTCTTTAACGCTATCGCGTTAAAAATTGTAATGGTTGAGGCAGGTTCAAATCCTGTATTGCTAGCTGAGGCCTTCTATATATAAAGAGAAGCTTGTTACTCCGAGACATTGTTTCGCAGTTGCAAGTTACGCCATATGCATTGCACAAAAACGTGGCGGTGCACATTGCACGTGCACATATTTGTCTCTTCTTGTGCTATGGGTGTGCCAGTCCAAATTAAAATACAGAATTTTTTTCAAGATAAATCAAATTTCACGCTTCTGATGGGATATCTCTTGTGCCCAAACGCGGTTCAGTATCCTAGGGAATATCCAGTTCAGTGAACTTCAAGTTAAGTGAACTACTCCCTTGGGTTCATTGAGGTTCACTCAAAAGAGTGTTTACTGTATACAGCAATACGAACCTTAGGATAATATCCCAGTAGCAACTCAGAGCTACCTAACTGCCGTAATTTTAGCTCTTATAGCTCGTTCGTGCGTGTGAAATATTGAAGTATGTCAATTCGGTGCCACCACCGCATACTATTTTCGCCCAATCCCAACTCCTGCAAGTAGCCTCAAAGAGAAAAACAAAATGAGAATAGTAACATATCCATAATACAAGCATATTTAACGCCACTCCTATGAAATGATGTTCCATAGCAGCGGGAGAGGATTGTTTGAACACGCAACAGTAAATGGCTGTGGGCACAAAACTAAACTGAAAAAAAAGCTACCATTAACCTGACGTCACTGCTATGCAGCAATGAGGATTGCGTTATAGACAACACACCATCAATTTTTTTGAGAATGCATCTTGGACTAAACGCACGCCGCACACAAATAGTCAAGAATTTTTCAAAAGAAGTCGATGTAAATTTGAGCCTTATAGATGATGATTTCAAGAACTTCTGATAATGTATTCTACAGTGCTAGTTGTGTTGTTCTAGAGAAAAAAAATCGGCATACCAATATACGATTTGTTGTTTTCATGCATAAATCAAAGAGCATCAATATTTAAAATTTCAAAGGCATCCTTCAGCATGACTTTTAATATTCAAGAAGAGAATATAAACAACAGCACTTAACTTTTGCAGTCCTATGCAGGCCTGGCGGCATGGCACGCAGCGTAACTAACCACCGTTTTGCCATTTTACAGTGTTTTTATTTCACAAATTTCTGTCTACCTGTTTCTTATCGTGCCTAATGATTTGCAGCCAACCTTGTTCAACAATGACTGATCTATCTATCTATCTATCTATCTATCTATCTATCTATCTAGCCACTTACATTTGGGTGCTCTCGTGGTCACCTCATTTACTTGGCGTGAACCAAAACTAGCGTGAGAGGGTAAGTTGGTTTGACGAATACGACAGGCTCGTCAAGAAATGAATAATATCACAATCTCATCGTGTACGTTGTCAAACACTTCCCGCCAGACAGTGGCACATTCCCACGGGCGGTTATGTGCCGCTGGTATGCGGGTATCTGCCACATGTGATTGAAGCTTGGTATCTGCTCAGGAACGATGAGAACACACATGGGCAATTTTAACGCGCGAGTGTTGAGAAATACACGATGTTCGTAGCGTCGACCCGACGAGTCTCACCTGGAATCGAACCCAAGCATTCTGGGTGCCAATGAAGCATTTTACCACAAAGCTACGCCAGGTCTCGGAACTACTTTTCAAATAGACGCTATTTTTTGTGAAACGTTAATAGGCGTTTCAGTGCTGCCTACACCATCTTATAAACATTACTTATGTGCTAGTCTGATACAGCCGTCACGTCGGATTAACGTCAGATGTGGTTAGTTGCCATGCGCTGAAGTTGATTTATGTAGCAGTGTCCAGGGCCAGCATCTTCGTGAGCATCAGCGCTTTATGTCAACTTGTGGCTTTACTAATACGCATGTTTCAGTTGGCATCGTTGCGCAAGTGCAAGCAACTGGTTATATAAACATCTGCAACTCTTCATATGCCTGTGTGTGCGACATTTGTACATTAATTTAGGGTCATTTCATGACGTGTTGCTCAATAAAAAAATTGCAACACGGTAAGCTTTCTTCCGCATGCTTCGCATAATGTGGATTGTCAAGTGCGTGGGATCTGCCATTTTTTTGTTGTTTTTCCTCACCATTTGAAACTTGGATTGTAGACATAGCTTTATTTTTGTTGAGACTTTTACTATTACCAGATAACCCTGGAAACGTTTAGTTTTTCTACATTAGTTTTTCGACTCTTCAACCTCTATATTAACTTACTCAATGCCTTTTTTTCTTAACTATGACCGCGTAGTTGAGTGATCCGGTGCTTACCGTCATGAAAGCCTTAATGCGTGTGCATCTCTATGTAGACTGAACCACGAAAGTGTCCATCCGTCTTTCTGTCACGTAGGACGATAGCTGATATGAAGAGGAAATTGAACATAAATTTGCACTGTGGGATATAATCACTGGGCCATCACCCATGCTCAAGAAATACGAATATTCGAGACCTATTTTAAATAAGCAGGTGTGCAAACATGAACACAAGAAAGAATTCAAGACACCTCAAACTCCACTAATACGATGATGAAGTCACGGAACAAACAAATGGCAATTAAAGAAGCTAAAGCCAGATTGTTCAGATTAGTATAGGAAGAATGACAAATGGCTTAGAGTAATAGAAAAAAATAAAACAGAAAGCTGAGATAGTTGGTAAGCATTTATTATGAAAGACGGGGTGGGTAAACCTACAGGAAACAAGTCAAGGTGCCACAAATGCCGTTTTATGCGACCTACACGTGTGATACGTGACATATACATAAATGCGTTGTACCAGTAACATTTTACGAAGGCTACGTTGAAACTAGTGAAAGGAAAAAAAAAGCCGACAGGCAAAGCTGTATACGCCAGAAAACTGCACTTTGCGAAATTTTGACGCCAAATACGTGTTTCGGTGTCCGCGGTAGGCGCGTGCAACAAAGAGCCGTTCGAGACGCTACACAGAGGAGAGGAAAGGCTGGTGCCGCCCCAAAGCGGCGACCTTTCCAGAGCAAGCCAGTTGCAACATAATAGAACAGCGTTCCGGCGACGGCCATTGCCTACAATGTAGCTGAACCCTTGCGCATCAAACTCGCAAGCGAGACTGTGTAGAAGGTTTTTACCCCTTTCCCACCTTCTTTTTTTTCCTGTTTTGCTACCCCCCTAACTACCTTTAAAAAGCAATTCGGGGCTTTCATTCTTCACCCACTCTTCCTTATTTGCTCATAGCACTCATTTACACACTCCCTACATTCGGAATGAGTTTCTATAGAAACGCGATGTGGTAGCTGCTGAAACAAAACACAAATATCGCGCTTTCGCCAACATTTCCTCCGAACCAGTGGGGCTCTGGAAAAAGGGCTTCACCCACGGGGACCTCAGTTTGCTGTTTGACTCAAATGTTGATTGATGCTCGTCCTCCACTGCGCGCGGTGTTCTCATTTCATATTTCATACGAGTATGTGATGTGAAACGCATAATGAATACAGGGAAGTGGCCGAGAATGCGCAGTATTGTTGAATCGTGTAACTAATGGACGAGGAAGGATGAGTTTGCTTTCTTTTACGGTCCAGTACTTCGACCTGTAAATGAAAACATTTGCGGCCACACGCAGCATGTGCTAAGTTGTGCACTTTTCTATCATAGGTTGACTCGTGCTTGCCGCTGTACGCTGCCTGGCCGTCCGTCATCAACTTCTTCCGCGCATCTGCATGACGTAAGAACCTGCTGACTGCGGAGATAACCTCACGGAGCCTGCGCCTGCGCCATCAGAAACAGTGCCACCTACGCCTATAAAAGCATCGCCTCAACAGGAATTCATCGGGATTTGCGGCCACACGCAGCATGTGCTAAGTTGTGCACTTTTCTATCATAGGTTGACTCGTGCTTGCCGCTGTACGCTGCCTGGCCGTCCGTCATCAACTTCTTCCGCGCATCTGCATGACGTAAGAACCTGCTGACTGCGGAGATAACCTCACGGAGCCTGCGCCTGCGCCATCAGAAACAGTGCCACCTACGCCTATAAAAGCATCGCCTCAACAGGAATTCATCGGGATTTGCGGCCACACGCAGCATGTGCTAAGTTGTGCACTTTTCTATCATAGGTAGGAATTTTGTGCTTGTTATTGTGACTTAGCTAAGTGCAATTGTTTGTGGCTGCTTATCCCCCTTCCTGTACTTTGATTGTTGTTCAAATGGGTGTTGATCTGTGCACTCACCGGTCACGCATTGGTCTGTTCTCTGTGCGCCATAAGCCCCGGTACAGCAGTGTCGTTCCCTTCAGTGACAGTTCGCACTTCATCCTCGCTCTTTGCCCTAGACCTTCGCTAGGATTACTATCAGTATGCTTCGCCTTGCTACTGCTCCAAGCGGGAGACGTTGAAACCAATCCAGGTCCCAAGATTGACGACGTCCTAGTCTTCCTTAGGGAGTTTCGTGAAGAAGTCGTGACAGACATAAACGATGTGAAAGAGCAAGTTGCTAATCTAAACACCCGGATCACCGCTATTGAAAGCAAAATTAGTAGTGTACAAGAAATACAGGATCACTTTGACGCAGTCAGGACATCCGTTCATGAAGTTAAGGCTAACATAAGAAAAACTAATGATGAGCTCATTGATGTCGTAGACGATATCAGTAACAGAATGAGGCGTAACAACCTAATAATTAAAGGCATACCTGAAAATGGTCAGGAGGGATATGCCGAATCCGAAGCCATCGTGAAAGATTTCTGTTCTACCCACTTGAAGATTAACGTTGGCGACATCGAACGCGCTCATCGTATTGGTCAGCGCCGTCCTGGCTTTCATAGGCCTATCATCATTAAGTTCCTCAATTTCAAAACCAAAACAGAAGTTTTACGGAACGCCCCCAAACTGAAAAACCTCGATTTCCCGAAGGTATGGATAGAAGAAGATTTTTCACCCAAAGTACAGTTGGCTCGCAGAAAATTGCGTGAATATGCCAGGAGTAATCGTGAAGGAACAGAACCATTTTCTATACGTTATAACTCTCTGCACTTGAAAGGCTCCATCTACCGATATGATCCTGTCAAAGATAACATCGTAGAAGTTCCTACACGCAACCAGTCATCGCGTACTTGACAAAAACTTGCAGAAAAATCCAAAGCTGTATCTTCAAATACTGTCTCGTTACTTTTGGCCAACTTCCGCAGCCTGTATCACAAACTAGACAGTTTAAAGGCACTGATGCATACTTGCTCTGCTGATGTTATAATCGGTACTGAAACCTGGCTATCCAGCGACGTCGCGGACAGTGAACTAGCTCTGCACCCGTCTTTTAAGATATTTCGCAAAGACAGGGAAAATTCTCGAGGAGGCGGAGTCATCATTGCTATCAGAGGAGATTATAATCCATCACTTTTGATTGTCGATACTCCCCTAGAACTAGTTGCGATTACCGCGCGTATTGGTCATGCGCAGTGTGTGATTGTTGCATGCTATCGCCCGCCTGACAATCGGTCAGACTTTGTACACTTATTTAATACCGCCATTGAACATATTTTTTCTCATTATCCGAAATGCATTTTGATAGTAGGGGGAGACTTTAACTACCCTTATATCGACTGGTCAAACTCTTCTCTGAAAGAAAACAGCAATAGATCTGAATGTGTTAATTTCTTGCATACTCTGCATTTTCATCATTTATCTCAAGTTGTACAAAAACCAACACGAGGCAATCATATCTTAGACTTAATCTTGACAAATCATCCAGAATTCAGTGAAGTCCGAGTGCTTGATCCAATAAGTGACCATAATGTCGTGCACTGCTCGTTTGCACTGAAATCCACCGTACAAAAGAAAATGAAGAAGTGTATTCTCAGTTACGCTCGCGCTAATACTGAAAAAATGATTGCCATTTTAGCACCATTTGCCGCAGACTTTTCAAATGAATTTCAAAATAGATCTGCAAATGACAATTGGTGTTTGTTTCGAGACAGACTGAAGGAAGTTGAAGCTAACTGTATACCTAAGATAACCATCACCTCAAGGCAGAACGACCCCTGGTTTAACCACGATGTAAAAAAATGCATAAACAAGAAAAAAAGAGCTTTCAGAAAGTTTTCTCGGACAAAGACTCAAACAGACTGGGAAAACTACAAGAACATATCACGTCTTACAGAAACAGCTATTGCTAATGCCAAAAACGAATTCTTCAACTCTATCCTTCCAAATATGCTGAAAACTGACCCAAAAAAGTTTTGGCAAGTTGTAAACCCCAAACATAATCATGCAGCTCCCTTACTTACTGAAAATGGCGTGACTTTGAGCATTATAGATAGCGCAAACAAGTTTCGTAAATGTTTTTCCGACGTTTTTACTAGGGAACACGCACTTCATGATGCTCATATATCTCATCAACCGCTCATCCAGTACCCTTTCTTGCCCATCGTAATATCACAAAATGGCATATCTCGTGCCATTGACAGGCTCCCTAATAAAACCAGCCCCGGTCCGGATGGTATAAGCGCCAAACTTCTAAAATTTACGTCCCATTACTCGTCTTTATTGCTATCTTTAATATTTCAACAATCGCTGGATACAGGATGCGTACCAGAAGATTGGAAATCTGCCTTAGTGATTCCAGTTTTTAAATCAGGTGACTCCACAGATCCCACCAACTACAGACCAATTTCTCTAACATGCATCTCCTGCAAACTGCTTGAGCATGTCTTGTATACCCACATTATAACTTACCTCAACCAAAACAACTTGCTTCTTGACAACCAACATGGATTCCGTCAACATCGCTCATGTCAAACTCAACTGTTCGAACTCGTCACAGATATTCACACTTCAATACACAATCAACTTTACATAGACGCCATCTTCATTGACTTTTCTAAAGCATTTGATCGCGTACCTCACAATCGCCTCAAACTTAAAATCAGAAATTTACAACTTGATTACAACTGTACGCGATGGATTGAAGAATTCCTTAGTAATAGATTTCAGGTAATCAGTTTGCAAGATTGCTTTTCTACCCGTGCTGACGTCATCTCGGGAGTTCCCCAAGGCTCCGTCCTTGGCCCATTACTATTTTTGATATACATAAATGACATAGCCGTTAATCTCGCATCTCAAATACGCCTTTTCGCAGACGATTGCGTCATTTACAAACCCATAACCAGCAACAGTGACGTCATTTCTCTACAATTAGACCTAAATAGGCTAACAGAATGGTGCAACATATGGCAAATGGAAATCAATATTTCAAAGACTAAACACGTGCAATTCGCTTCAACTATTCGCCAGAACGCTAATCAATATAAAATACGTGGTGCTAACATTGGCTCAGTATCCTCGATTAAATACCTTGGTGTACTTTTTACGTCAAACTTAAACTGGAATGCGCACATTGAACACGTCACCTCCAAAGCATGCAAAAAACTAGGATACCTTAAACGACGCCTACATGTCGCAAACACTGATACGAGGCTTCGTGCGTATATCTCACTCATAAGGCCTTCTTTGGAATATGCCTCTATAATTTGGCACCCACATCACGCTTACTTGGCCAATCTACTCGAATCAGTTCAAAATAAAGCAGCCCGATTTATCATGTCTTCATATTCTCATTACGTAAGTGTATCTGACTTGAAGAAAAGGCTAAATCTTGTCAGTCTTGGCTCACGCAGAAAATTTGCACGTCTGGTGTTTTTTCATAATCTTCATCATGGAAACTCCACATTTGCTCGAGCTAACCTTCTGCCTGCTCCCAATGTATCTACTCGGCGAGACCATGTTCATAAAATAAAACCAATATTTGCGCGAACGAACTTGTATCAAAATTCGCCGCTAGTGTTATCAATTACAGAATGGAATTCCTTGCCCTCATCTCTAGTGTCGCTTACAGAACCAACTCTATTTCAAGTTGCCCTAACAGTGTTTTTCGATGGAAACCCTCCTTAGCCTAATATATTCGCATATCTTGTAAAAAAACTACAAAAACATCGCCCACATTAAAATTGCCTAAACGCAAACTTGTCACTACTGTTGTATTTGCCTTGTGTATTTTTGTCCCAAACTTTCTCGTTACCGCTTCGCATTGTGCTCTATTTTTATAATGTCACCTAAAGTATTTCATGGTTTTGTGTGCATTTTTTACCATTATATGTACACACCTCGTTTTTGTAAACTCACTTGCATCCCCCCCTATGTAATGCCCTCTTTGGGCCCTTAGGGTATTTGTATAAATAAATAAAATAAATAAATAAAACACATACATCCTGGTAGCACACGTCATAACTGTTTCTTTTAAGACGATAGTTTTTCTTGGGGACCTTCAACGCAAAAATTTTCGCCTGTCTGTCTGTTCATTTGTCTGTTTGTCCACCTTTAACAGTACCTTAAAAGGCACGGGAGTGACCAGACTAAACCCTAAAAGGCCGATCCCATCCGCAGTGCACACCAATATTGCTCAAGGTTCAGCGTTCGTACTAGTGTGATTGTCAATTAAAACAGCAATTATAGCACATATCTGAGGCACCATAACAACACGTCTATACTTCGTATGTATATCGTTTACTAGAAAAGCCATACACAAGTAGTTCGAAGCACCGTAGTGCTTATCACGCTGCACTGACCATGCAACGTTTGCACTAAAATGCAAGTGTTTCTAACGCTTTGCTAAGACGACACGGTGGTGGCACCTACCGGTCGCCTTGTGTTCTGCACCTTATCACCTGCGAGACGGGTGCGCACGCCGCGCGCACGCTTCGTTTTCCCAGATAACTGCCAGTATGTCTCACGTGTGGCGTGACTTGATGCGCTCGTTGGCCTCCGCTGCACGCTCGAGGCACTCTAAAGCAGCGCCTCCAGAATACCATTCACCGATTTTCTTGCGCAGATAATGAAACAAACGTTTTATTCACTCTCTCCAGACGCAAGACGTCTTTCCACTTCATTTGTAATTGATTGATTGATATGTGGGGTTTAACGTCCCAAAACCACCATATGATTATGAGAGACGCCGTAGTGGAGGGCTCCGGAAATTTCGACCACCTGGGGTTCTTTAACGTGCACCCAAATCTGAGCACACGGGCCTACAACATTTCCGCACCCCACTTCATTTGTAGTGTAACATGCAGATACGGGGCCAATTTTTTATCGACTAATCTTCAAGAATTATGTCCCTGCCGCCGTGAGAAAAGATATCCGTTCAGTCAGTTTGATAAGTTGATAATACTTGATAACTCAAGTATTGATAAGTTTATAGAGAACATTTCAGAAGCACTGAATACGTTAGTTGTTACGTTAGCGGAAGCCTTGGTCGAACTTCAGAAAGTTGACGCCAGCGCAACTTTGATAATGCAGCGCCTGTTTTCGGTGATACCATCGGTTTAAGACAGCAGAGGTTCCATAATCAGTGAGTGATTACCTCCAAATACTGCATAGCCTTAAAAATTAAACAAAGGCACAGCCTGACTTTTTTATTTTGTAACTCCCAACCTATGAAAATAGTACATAAACGCTGAAGCGCAGCAGAAATGCCTAATTTCAAACTCATGTCCCAGTAACACCCCTTGCGGGCCAACAGATCAGCTGAGAAATATGGCGTTCATTTTATCTGGTACTACTCAACTGCTCTGTTTTATTATCAAATAGAGACCAAATTTAAACAATGATCTCATATCTGAAAGCACTTCTGTGTGTTTCCTCAGCGTTCTTATAAAACGAGCCATCATTTCGAATTGCAATTCATGTCGACAGTTTCAATTTATGAGGGTGGTTATTTCAACAACGTGTCATTCATAGCACAGTTTTAAGAAGACACGGCTGTGACACACCGTCTGTGATATTTAGCACAGAACTGGCGTTACGTTGACAGCATCTGTGACTTTTCTCTCCTTCTCGCTCTCTAACTCTTATTCCCCTTCCCCAGTGCAAGGTAGCCGACCAGGCTCAGTCATGGCTAACCTCCCTGCCTTTGTTTCATCCATATTCTCATTCTGTCTCAACAATACATCGTGTTAATCAAGCAAAAAGCCAACAAAAGCAGCAAGAACAAGAGGAGGATATATACGTGTGCTCTTGCTTCATTGCGTAATGCATGAATAATTCTTATCATGATAACAAAAATTGTAAAAGCGCTCCACAGGCATCGTCCGAAAATTAACTTATGGGTGCAATTAAGAATGAGGTCGCACACATGACTCGTTTTATCCTCATTACTGACACAGTCAAGGAACGAGCTCTTTCTCTTGATTTTCTTTTTTTCCTTTTTCCAACTTTTTTGTTTAATTTTGTTTCCGATGCCCAACCAAAAACTACAGACAATGTGCATTAAATTAAATATTACAAAAATGCACAGTGGCACGTCGTGATGAGCGGTGTTTCTCCTAACACCATGACTAAATTCCTTTAAGCTCGCTGACAAACTAAAACACAAAAACGGAAAACAATAGAAACGCTCTCGATGAGGTGCGAGTGTGGGCAGCGCTTTCGCAGCAAAGGCGTTTCTTGTCAAGCTGCATGAGCTGTTTAAAGAACCGGAGGAGACGAAAATGAACTCCACAAGAGAAATGGTCGCAGAGATAACAACACTAGCGGCGCTGAAAGCGCAATAAATAAGCAGCTTCGATTGAGGCCAAAGCTTATCAATTATTGGAGCGAGGCCCAGAGCCCACCATGGGGATTCCAGAGGAAACAAAAATGTCCGAAGAGACAAAAAAAAAAGTGGGAGCCGGCTGAAAGTACCTGGAGCGAGGGACCAGAATGAACTTAATGTTAACGAATGCAGCCCGCGGGCGCTAATTCGTCTGGGGGAGTGTAAAGGTTGTAGAAGCATAAAAGCTACCACAGTAACAAACAAGCCGGTAAATGATTACTCATGTGCCTCGGTCATATTTTACTCGGAAGGGCAAAGAAGGGGGAGGGAACACAGCAGCTTCGGAACTGTGTACCTTTCTTCCACACCTGCCGCGCTACGTCAAAAGCTTAGCGCAATTTTGCTCAGCTTCGCTTTATTACGCCCGCTTCCTAATCGACATTATTACGGGGCTGCTCATTTTCCTGTCGAAAATGGAAAACTTGAGTAAGGGTCTCCAGTATGGGTTCGCTTCCCTATAGTGTGTTCTGTTTTTTTTTGCGAGTCTATTTTTTTTTGTGCCACGCGAGAGGCACAAATTTCTTCGTTGGCAAATTACATTTTTATGCCCATGAGCAAACGCTCTATAGAAATATGAAACGCTCGCACACACATTCAGAAAGAAAGTGATATACCTGAGCTGACAGTGTTGAAGGTATATCGCAAGAAACCCTTCTAGTCGATCTGGTGTCAGCGAAGTTTCCTGAATGCGCAGCCGAGATTACATGGGCGGAAGGAGGCGGGCGATTTATGCTGGAACAAGTGAGAGAGGAGGAAGACAGGTAAAGAAGAAAAAAAATTGAGGAAAGACGTTGATCAGGAGAGAAAAGACCTTCTATATTGAAATTGGAAAACTGTTCGCTGTGGCTTTTGGATATTTTTGTGACTTTTGTAGCTCTCGTTTCCTCTTGCTTTGAATAAGAGATTGAACACCTTGGAGAACTAGTTATTTGCGATTTCGAGTCAATTTTACACTTATTCGCGACTTCGAGTCCATTTAGCACTTAGTATTTTGCTACTGCCGAGTGTTCTCTCGCTTCATGAGTGATTTTCGTGTCAATATGTCATTTCGATGAACAATCAACAAAACATTACACTCGTAATTACCACAAAAGATGTCCTTAATTAGCTGAGAAGATGAAGATAATAAATATACTTTAACGAAATGGCTCTTGCCTACCGGGGTTGTTTAGCATAAAAGGTGTCGCACAGCTCAGCTCGAGGGCACGGTTTAGATTCCCTGCCACAGCAGTGGCATTTAGATGGGGGGGAAACAACTTCACTGCGTCGATGGCATTTTACGTGGCATTCGTGGTGATAGTGTCAAGAAATTTAAAAGAAATGCGATGTTGTTAGGCATTCAAAACAAAATAAATTTTTTAGATTACTTCGAGCAGTTAAAGCTGGCTAATTACAAATTTGAAAAGAAAACAACATATTCGACACAGCAGAAAAAACAAATACTGTAGTCAATGATTACTTTTACGGGAAAGTAAAGCTAGTGGCTCTTGAAAAACGATAACAAAAAAATTAAAAATAGAATCAATCATCTCATGCAAGGTGTATACAAAGTTCCTTGGCTGATGAACTCGTTATACCCTGGCATTTATTTAATGTGATTTGCAAATTGCGTGTAATGACTGTAATTTGCGCAAATTATAAGGCAACGTAACACATCTCGTATTCCCATCTCTCATATTGGTAGATATGACTCTTGGTGTGAAATATGCAGCAGATATTTAAAAAAAAAAGAAAGGCAGTAGTTGAGAAAATAAGAAATCGGCCAATAGAAAATTATTCTGGTATAGTTATCTTGAGCTTTAAAAAATCTAGTTCTTTGTTTCTAAAAACACAAGCTGACAATGTGTCAAATCCCCTTGCTTTGCATAATACATGTTGCATGATGTTTGCTTTCTCGTGATTGTCCATACTAAGATAGAGTAATTAAAATGGGAAGGATACAAAGCATACTAAATTTGAGATTTTCATTGGGTACAATATGATACAGGCATTCCGACAAAACACCTGTTATAACAGAAAGTTTTTTTTCGCAGACATCTTCCGTGTGCCTGTATATGCTATATGTGCTAAACACAATGTGTGCAAGAAAAACTAACGCTTAATATGTGATGCTCATCAACATTATGCAGTTCTTTAGCAGCACACAATAAAGTTTGATCGCTAAAAAGCTTTTTTTCTCGCAAAATAACAACACCTTAGTTTTGTAGAGTTTTTTAGGCAACAAGCCAATGAGCAATGAAGGAAGGAAGAAAAATACTCTTATTTTCGTCCTGCGGAACGTGACTGAGTCACGCACACGGGTCAGTCCCATAAAAGAAGCGGCAAGCCGAGCCTGCCGGCCACCTCGTGGGCCCGCCGGACAGCCGTGATTTGATCAGTGAGAGCGGGGCTGCGTAGAAGCATCTCCCAGTCCTCCAGTGTGAAGCTTGAGTCCGTGTCTTGGCACTTGCTGAGGATATGCTGTAATGTGGCTGTTTCACCACATAGCGAACACAGGTCGTTGAGATAGCTTATTGACGAAGTCGTCATATCGTTCCATTAATTTTTGTGGATGTCGATCACTGGAAAGAAGAGTAATGTCATTGGCGTATTAGATCAGTATTCGTTATATAGCTAATGTCAAAGTTAAAAAAGCATACGATATGAATGCTCTCTTGTGGCACGCCATTTAGTAGATGAAGTGGTCCAGAACAATTTCGGGTAAATAATGCAAAATGCAAAACAGTCATAATTCTGGCTGGGCGCTCTCGTTAGCGGCACTTTAATAAATGTGTGAGGTTTCTGCCACTAAGCACGTTTCAGAATTTTTTTTTCAATCGCTTTAGGTATAACCTGCCTGACGAAGACTCAGACTTATGGTTGCATTGAACGCCGCATCTTTCGCGTCGCTCAGATACCTTGAATATTCAAGTGCTCTCTGAAAGAGGCTTAACTTATATGCTGATGCGGTACGTAGTCAGAACCTTTTCATCTGTAGTCTGTAGATAAGCTTACCGCGGCTACAGTCGCCTTGTGACTTTTTGTAAAGCGTGCCCCGCCACCCTACGTATAGTGTAAAGAAAAAAACTCCTTTCAGTGCTTACTACTCCTGAGAATGGAAAGTGTGACAGGGTGCGTGTCTCTCGCCAAATAACATACTTTATGCCATGATACTTTATCACCATCAGTAGTCGAACATTACTGGACTACGCTCGCGCCCTCCACCGACCACAGTAATGGGAAAGGCCGCCTTTTGTGTGACACTCTACGTGTGCTCAGAAGGCGTGTCCCAAACCGCGCGTAGTGATAGTGATGACAGCAGCTCCTGCTCTTTCAATTTTTCATCACACCAACGGAATAGAGTGATGACACCATCACAGGGAATAACACAGGTGCCCGACACGCATGAAATCAAGGAGTGCCAAGATAAAAAAAGGTGATGGCGTCAGAGCACTTCCCGTACGCGGCGTGTACACACAAAAAAAGGCAAGGTGGTAAAATGTGTGCACAACTATGTCGACGTAAACGAAATGTGGTTGGAAGTAAACGAAAGCTCTTTGTGGAAACAGTTCGTCAGCTCCGCGATCCTATTGCGGTTCTACTGCGTCCTGTATTCGGGTAGGGCACGAGACGTCTTCAAATCACTTCGGGAGTCGTCGGCCGCAGTGGCTACGTCCGCTGGTTAGCATAATTATGCAAACTAAGTGACGATTGAAACAAACTTGGAGTAGACTTGAGCTTCACGATCAAGAGTAGAACGTGATAGCGTAGTCGGGCCCCTTGTGCATCCCCTCCTCAAATGCTTGCCTAGCTTCGGTTCTTATCGCATGTCTCAACCGGGCCGTAAGGAGACGCGTTTAACATTGGCCATTTCAAACTGTCTTAGCTATGAAGCAATCCTAGAAGTTGTTAAGTGCCCACTACGCTATTATGTTTCCTTTTGTCAACCAGTGAAGGGCCCGCTGCGCGTTCATAAGAATAATAATAACTTTCATTGAGGGAAAGGAAAGGGGCTTAGGGGCTAGATGGCCGGTGCCACATGTCCGAAGCTCTACCGGCTTGTGCAGCCCGCCTAACGTATGGCAACACGTGAACTTGAGCAGCTGCTTCCTTTTTTTATTGATTTTGCAGTTCTGCTGATTATGTATGTCTGAGTGCTTTGTACATGCTGAGCTTCTGAAATACCCACACATTGCGTAATTCACGTGTTCTGACACCTGGCGCGATTCTACACTACTGCCACGCAATACTACATCAGTCAAAGAAAAAAAAAAACTTCTTCCACATTCATATAGTGCTTTTCTCCAAAAAAGCCCTGCCCCCTCTCCCACAAAAAATAAAACTGGTTAGCAGGACACCTGCTTGCTGATGCTGATGCTGATGACCTCAGATGGATGGCGCTCACCCACAGAGGAGGATGTGCCAAGAACCGGGCGCATCCACCTGCTTGCTACAGTGACAGCATGGGTTCAATTATTTCTTGAACGGCTTTTTTATTTTTATATTTTCTTGCACTGTATGACATTCGTATAGGGTTTTTTTTTTTCAAAGAACGTTTGAGCAGTACCATGTCACTGTGGTAGAGCGCACCTGCTTGCCACGTAGACTGTATGAGTTTGATTCTCACTCGAATAAAACATTTTTGTTTTCTTTGCATCGTTCTCAATTTTTGATCATGGACAAGATGAGGATTTTTCGCTGACAACCAACGACGCCGACCTCGCAATTTCTGTGAAATGAGCTCTTCAACGTCATGCAATAAAAATAATAAAATATAACTAGTCCTGACGGCTGAAAGTTCAGATAACTTGTGGCTGTACTATGTTCGTCAAATTGAACCTAAATAAAAAAGGCACGAATTTGGGGACAAGTGCAACATTAAGCAGGGTAGTGCCAATTCGGCTGCATTCAAGTGATTACAGGCTCAAACGGAAATATAGTCTTAATTTAATCATGAACTAATTCACGTGATTACTGACTCAAATGTAAATACAGTCTTAGTCTTATCGTTAACTAATGATATGGCACTCATTTATGGAATTATTTTGTGCGGTCACTTCAGCATTGAAATGAGGAATATGAAGTTATTGCACATATGAACTTCAAGGCAGCAAGGTTCTTCAAGGTTGCTCTTTTTCTCTCTCTCTCTCTCTCTCACACACACACACACTCTCTCTCTCTCAGACTGGTAGAAAGAGCCCAGCTGAAGGAAGTGCTCGATTTTAGGGCATTTGCTAGTGCCATCTGGAATGTTACGAAAGTAACACAAAAAGATGACGCTTGAGCTTCGCCTTTAACAGCAGATCGCCATAGCATGTTCGGACATCGTGAGCATCGCCTTCTCAATCGCTAGCGTGCTTCGGTTCTCGGTGAATGCCTGAACCGTGCCGCAAGTTGTCAAAATGGGCGAGTGGGTGGGTAGGTGATTCATGATGGTTTGAAATAGGAACGCGATACGTAGACAGTTGAAGATAAGACACGGAGAAGCACTTACTACCAACTGAAAGTTTAATTGAAAATCTGTGAAATATATACTGACAGATGAAACATACGATAAGACCATGCGGGAAAACCAAACATAACACAACCGATAGAGTATATATGCATATACGCCCAAGCTTGTCAACGCCCACATTGCCTTAAAACAATTCCTTAACGCCTATGGCTCCTGCCATTGTCCAAAAATGCAAGCTTCTTATCGGACCGAGCTATTGACGGTTTGCGCACGCAAGTCAAGTTATCACGCGCTATGTTTGCAGCTTCAATATTAATTCTTGTGTGCTCATCGTTGTGTTTATTACCCCCAACTTCTCTGTAAAACTGAACTTCGCATCCAGATCTACTGGCATCTACTGGTTTACTGTGTGGTCCTGTATGTGCATGCTTACGAAATGTTTCATCGGTCAGTATATATTTCACAACTTTCCGATCGAACTCTCAGTTGGTAGTAAGCATTTGTATTTGTCTAGCTGCCTCTGTCTGCGTATTATGCTCGTATTTTAAACCACCAAGCCATAAGGACTGCGCGCTTAACGTTTACCGTTACAAAGTACCATTGAATGCCTATTGCACGCACAGTTGTCAAGTGCCCACTACGCCATAATTATTCCTTTCGCGAAACAGCGAAGGGCCCACTGCACATTTGCAAGGGAAAGTGTGGACCTACACAGCTGTTTGTTTCGTTCATGCTTCCACTGCTGCTAATGATAATTTATGTCTGAGTGATTTGTAAGAGGGTGGATGGGGAGACTTCGAAACACTCACTTGTTGCGCCATTTTCAAGTTACACCTGCAGGCACGATTCTGTCTTCCTCCACTACATTTTTTTACAAAGCAGTTCTAATGAATGCGGTGACACTGAGGTGGAATATCTGCATGCCACGCAGGCATCCTGTGTTCAATTCTCGCTCATGCCCGAAAATTTTTATTATTAATTTTACTTGCATCTTTCACAGTTTTTCGGTCACGAACGAGATAATTTTGCGCTCACAACCAACGATCCCATCGCCGGTGCCGGCATTAGCTCCGACGCTGATGCCTACTGAGAAATTTCTGCGAAACAAGCTTTTTAACACTATAACCTTAAAACTACAAATACGTTTGTTGGGATCAGAAAGCAGTATTAGCTGAAGGCGCATGAATATTGAAATCAACAGCTCATAATTTAACCCCTTCCAGGTATTTCCACAAGTATCCGAGCAGGTTAATATTTTAAGCATTCGTCTTCCAATTACCTCAGGATAGTATCAAATGTGGAATTACAAGGTGCCTGAGTATCTTGCGCAACATTCTCATGCAATTGTAAGTCAAAAATCTAATATGTCCTCTATGCTCAACAGCAAGCCATAGAACGCCACCACGGCACCACCGCGACCGTCGGGTAGCATTTTAACTTTGGTTCAAATAGAATAACCGTGATGTCCACGCGGATAAAATTTAACGCAATGTTCAAGCTGTGCCAGTAGTGTTTTTAGCAAGACTACCAGAGCAAGCACACGTGTTAGAGCTGCTCATGCATTGAATATTAATCAGCTCACCCGCATCTTGTGTGCAGCAAATAACGCACCTTTCACATACGCTGGTCGACAAAGTTTTTTATCTTATCTGATTCATTCTTAGTGTCAAACAATTTACTAAAATAAATCTACATAAGCCAGCATAAATAGTTCCACGCCACGCGGTAGTTGCAGGACTCATTTGTTCCAATGCCCTGCTTTGAATGCTGGTTGAAAAAAAAAGGCTTTTGTAGAGCGATGTCACCTATCAGCGAACGTGGTGCAAATATTGAACCGACAGCTTTAGGGAACACAGCGGGCTGCTAGTATTCTTTGATTGCAGAAAAAAGACCTGTGCGTTATTTTGCTTTTCCCACTCTTTCGCTCCTTTGTCGCGAGCTTGCTAGCTGCCGCAGTGCCAAAATTAATTATCAATACAATTGCAAGACTCTCTAGCTATATTTTTCTTTTATGTGAAGAACAATGCAGTGAATCTGCAGTTGCTTCAATTCTAGTGTCTATGTTTGGGGCACGGGCGTATACTCACCGTGGGTGTGTTTTGCTACACATACATTTATTTGTTTCTCCAGCTGCCATTTGCGTATGATATCAATGGCAGCAGCGCCGAACGAACGGAGGGAGCAGTTTCTCTTAGGGCTTATGGTTATTACTAGCGAATCTTCTCTCGTGAATGGGGCTAAAAAGCATTATTCAATGCGAATCTGGCGCAGATTTCGTAATACAAATTTAAGTCGCAAAATTTGTTCGCGCTGAACCCGCCAGAGTGAAGTCTAGTGCTTATAATTAACTTGGACTCGGCGCCCGCCTCGTTCGAGTGCTCATCCCCTTGTTCCTTTGGTGGAGATTAGGGTCGCGTGTACTTTTATTTTCCCCCTAGTTGTTACCGTTGACCACAAATTCAAATGGGCGAATTATTGATTCTTTTGCCTCCTGGCTCGTTCTCGAAGTCAGAGGCCATCGATAATGAAGTGACCCGGATCGACAGAGATCTGCTTGTCCTCCTGGTCCTTCTGTCCTGCCCATTCGGAAAAACCCACTTAGGCGATCTTCTAGAAACTAACGTCAAAAGGAAGGCGAAAGGGAAGGCGGAGATGACAAAAAAGAAAATGAAAGAAAGAAAAGAGGCCCACTCTCTCGCCCTTTTGGTGATCGAGAGTGGTTGCGTACGTTCTTATTTGCGAATGGATGGCCATAGGAGCGCGCCGCGCACTAATGACCTTGTCATTATTTTTCACCCTTCCACCTTCCCATCCGCAGCTCGTTGTTCATGAGCAAAGCCTTCGGAGGGGTTCTCCAGCGGAGTAATAACGCGTGCACATTTCGCCGCTGTTTCTCGCTCCTCCCTTCCGTCAGAGTGGCAAGAAGGGAGCCTCGATCAATGGCACAGTATCAGGAGCGCGTGTTTGCCAAAGCGAAAAATATCAAAAGGAAAAGAAGCAAAATGGAGACCCGGAGGCGCCTTATTAACGCCCACGAGGCACTTTTTTTTGTGCGCCTCACTCCAGAGCGCGGCGAGTAATCCGAGGCCGGCGCGCGTTCTTCGAGCCAGACAAACGAGCTTCTTCCATTGAGCAATGGCCGATACCCACTGGTCGGCCGCCCTTCTCCGGTGGCTCGGGTCAAGAGCAGCCGCTGCTCCTCCTTATCGTTTTGTGGCCGGTCTGGACACTCGCGGGCGCGACGACTGTTTCTTTCCTTGCGTGTCGGGGATACAGAGATTCGGCCACATATCGACTATACGGATTGCCTGCTCCGTTACTGCGAGACCACTGAGCATGAGTGAGCGGGAGACGTTGACTAATAGATCACTGAGATTGATACTCAGTATACGCAGCGGCATTGACGCACGCGCAGTGTACATGACGAAGGAAGAAAAACAAGGGAAAAGAGCACGCGAGGAACATCGCATCACAGGTACACGTTCGCAAATTTATTGGCGACAGCGCTTGTCATCTGATCTTGCACCACACATTTCTTCGGCGTCGAAAACGACAAACTACAAAAGGTAATACTGGCATCCAACGGGATAAAAGCAACCTTCACCCGTCTTTCATTACGCGGAAGTTGACAGAGAAAAATTGCGAAGAGCGCGAAACTGCGGCCTCGAATGCGGAAATGCGCATCTGCGTGCGCAGCACGCGCCGGTGACTTCAAATTGGACTTGCAGAGCGAACGTCTTCAGCGCAACGGGTGCCGTTTTGTTCATCGCTTCCGTTTCAGCGGGTCACGTCGCTCTATTGTCGCTTTACATATGTTGCAGTCGACCGATAGAACCAGTTAGTTCCAATCACTTTGGTGCCTTGCATTTGCAGCCGGAGTGAAGCTGTTTAAATTAAGTGTTAGACCCACCACAGTTGCTTGGCTACGGCACTGTGCAGTGATCGTGCTGACGGTTGTGCTCTCGGCCTCGGTGGCAGGGCTTCTATTGATTGCTTGATTGATACGTGGGGTTTAACGTCCCAAAACCACCATATGATTATGAGAGACGCCGTAGTGGAGGGCTCCGGAAATTTTCACCACCTGCGGTTCTTTAACGTGCACCCAAAACTGAGCACACGGGCCTACAGCATTTTCGCCTTTATCTAAAATGCAGCCACCGCAACGGGACTCAATCTCGCAACCTGCGGGTCAACAGCTGAGTACCTTGGCCACCAGACCACCGCGGTTGGGCGGGCTTCTGTTGGAAAAAACGCAAAACCTGTCATTTGCTTACTTTTAAGTCAAGAGAAAAGAACCTCAAGTACTCAAATGGGAACCAGAGCTCGACACTATGACATGCCTCATAATGAGATCGTTAATATTATATTGATGAAAAGTTCAAAGGAACCAGTCGACCGTGTTTGACCTTCGCAAAACAGGGTAATACTTGTATGAGGAGGACCTCCGGGTTCAAATTTAACACGTTAATTTATTTATTAAGCTTCCAACCTCGTTTGTAGGCTCAAGAGAGGACAATATTGACGTCACTGAATCAATCCACTTTCAGTTTACGCCAGTTCCTACGCAGTGGAGTTATCGGCCGCATAATGCCTTCGAACAACACATACAAAAAAAAGAAAATTCGGGACGCAGTTCTCGAGTCGTGCTTAAACACGTTAAGACTCATATAAACATGCTTCCCTTCCCCTTTTATTCTTCAAGAGAACAATGTACGAGCCTGCCTTGCTACTTTAATAAGAGCCCTCGCGAAGACTTTCGAAGCCACGAAGTGAAACTGAAAATAGATTGCGCGTAGCGCAGATAGCTTTAAACTTGGCGCTAAGCACTGAAAGAACGAAAAATGAACAGCTGTGGGCAAGCCGGGGGATGTGAAAGCATTGAGAGCGTTGAAAATGAGGATATACATGTATAGAAAGAGTAAAAGTTTCGAGGCACCCAAAGTGGTACAGCTTTTCGGCCCAAGGATCTCATGCTAACAAGCCGCAGCAGAGGAAACATATCCCGGGCTTCTGCCTCAGACGCCAGTCTGTCTCCCATTTTATCCGAAGGAAACTGATGAGGCTAGCTACGCAGGGACGCGCAAGTGCTTGGGCCGTAGAAAATCTCTTCACGCAGTGATAGCGAAAAATGAAGAGAAAGGAATGAACTAGGCGACAACGTTCAGAGACAATGTTGGTCACTGACGTGAATTGCAGTATTTATAGAGCCGGTGCAGAGCTTTGGAGTTTGCTCGACCGTGTCGCGAAGTTAAGAAACGGTCTCTATATAAGACTAAATGAACACTCCTAGAAGACGCGTGTTCCTGTAGTGGAGACAGTTACTATGCAAAACATCAAAGTAACTCAGAACCATGGGACCGTCTGTAAAAAAAAAAAAAACACAGCGTTATAGTATGAATGCTTTGTATACTTTCAGAAGGAACTGTTAATAAAAAAGTTATTTATTAAGAAGAGATCTTATAAGGCTCAAAGTATAGGCTTCTCGACGAGCTGGATTTTGCTCTTGCGGCTTAAGTTCAGCGTTTCTGCTCACCTAAAATTGCATTCATCTGCTTACCCTAAATACAATCTACGCCAAAATAAACGAGCATGTAAAAATAATGTTTCAGTCAGCTTTGAATGGAAATAACCGTACTTTTTCCGAAAAGCGAATGCTCCCATATACTCGCCAATTGCGCACTCATGTGTTACAACTATATGCAGAGACGAGAATTTTGAAGCACTGCACTCACGCTTTCTTCTAATTTTTACAGCGTCGCATGCGAAAATGAACTTCACACGCATGGTGCGAATTTAGTCGGCACAAGCCTAATGAAACAGGAGCACAAACGTAGGTGCTAGTAAAGAAAATTTCAACTGAATAGGTCATTTACATATTTTTTTGTTCGTTCCTGCATCTCTAATATTAGTGACAAGTACGAATAACCACTTGCTGAACTGAATGAGGTGCTTACGTTGAAGTTGACACGAAAAACCTCATTTATATTTTCAATCACAAGTAATTTACGATATATATGTGTGATAATGTCTCTTGTGCACTTCTGCATAGTGTACCTTCACGCGTGCTTCAAACTAAATGCGCGATTAGGTTCTTGAATAAATTTTCCCCCACTTTCTTACCGTATTGCTCGTGTTGCGTTGTACAGATAAGACAGACAGGTAACACAAAAGCGAAGATTTATACAGATACATCTACAGCATCGACTGGAATTTAGTGTTTTAAGGTGACTTGTGTTTGCCGAGGCATCTTCGTCAATATTGAAACGCTGACTTCACAGAGCGGTCACCATTTCTTCACAACTAAATATCAATAAATATGAACAATGGAGGGGGCAGAACAAGTAAGATAGTGTTTTTAATGTGCAGCAACCATTTGGGCTGGTATGAAACGTGAAAAACATTTAGTCTTACTGCAAGTGAATTTTCATCTGTCATGCCAATACTTTGATTATCGCGGTGCAATAACACCGTTGGCCGAAATTCCAAAAATGTTTTGCTCGTGAGTGATTTTTGTCATCGGCAGGTCGTTTTAAAGAACGCCATGTGCAAAGCCACAATTGACTCGAAATTGCTCGTACAATTGCAGAGTAATAGCATTTCGCGAATATAGCCCCTTTTCCTCCTCTCCACTTTTTCTCCTATGACGAAGCAATGAAACTTTTCCGCGATCCTTGCAACACCAAATAATGGTTTTTGCCGGCCGGTCACCGCCCGATTGCACAACAATACGACAGCAGGCGCACCGCCCACCACGATTAGCTTTCACTCTTGATACTTGCTCCTTCCTCGGACAGCAAAAAATGTGTAAATAAACACAGGCGTTGTTCAACCCAACCTCGTGATAAGGACGAAATATTGGTGATGTTTCATCTTATTAGTTAGTTAATTAATTTCTTTTCACGCCTGAGAAGCCACCGAGATCCGGGAAAGTGTTTTATTTCAATTTATGATATATTTACACGTTTCCTTTGGCCGGAATCATTTTTAATGACGATGGTAGTCGAATCCCAATTGGGAACTGACGAATAGGTGAGAGATAGGATGTATTGAGAGAAAGGCAAGGAGGTTAACGAGAATTGTAGAATCTGGTTCGCTACCTTGCACTAAGACGACGGAAAGTGGGAAAGAAAGATGAGAAGGAAAGCGGAAAGAAAAGTAGACGCGTAAAAAAAAAGAAGAAGAGTGGGGGTGTTGTAGTATGTTCAATTGGCCACTACCATGCAAACAATAAACAAAGACTTCACTGATTTTCTCTGCGAAGACAGACAGTGTCGACATTCGAGCACTGTCTGTTCTCAAAAGGCTTGTCGTCAAGGCAGGCTAACGCAGCAGCTATCGACAGTCTGTACGTGCTGTAGCGAGGGCAGTGATCACGGCCGCAGTGATCGCAAGCAGCACTGCCTTCCACGCCCATTCCGAAGGCGAAAATGTGCTGAAAGCGACACCAAGTCGCACTTGGCAAAGCACAGTGGTCTCAAGTCGATATACTCCGGATGGAGGCTGGAGTGAGCCTATGCACTCACGTGTGCCGTAAACTTGGATTTCACGGGGATTTCGCTTATTTATTATAAATCTCTCATATTTTTATGGCTCATCAGTACTTAAGAACGGGATCTATTTTTCTACACCATACTTGTGTGCCGATCGAGAAGCTGCGTCGCAAATTCGTTGCCCAATATGCCGCAGGAACTTGGAAGCCACTGAAACATGATTTGGTGTCCTTTGTCGAAGAGGTGGTGAAGTAACTCTCTAATTTGCAGCACTAGTTGTTCATGAGGTCCCCGGCGTAAGGCGAACACCAAACACTGTAGTGCTGCCTTGGAGTCCATGAACACGCTACATTTCTTGGCTTGTGAATTACTCAAGTGCGCTACGCAGAGCAGCAAGTTCCGCTGCTGTCCATGTCATCTGGTGGGATAGCCGAATCTTTGTGATGGTCGCCGTTGCAGGAAAGATCACCGACACTGCAGGCCCATCCACTGTAGTTGAAGCGCAAATATATAAGATGGTTATGCTCTCTGTACGAATTATACAACAATAGAAGAGAAAGCTGCTTTAGCACTGGACACGAGAGCCGGGCTTTTAATCGTATACATGGGATCATATACCTGGAACGCACCAGTGAAATCTGTGGATGAGTCATGTACAGACCATGGCGAAGTTGAAACTCTGGCTGTAACTGTAATGTAGTTGGTATTTGTGTACGATAGGGCAATACTGTCTGACAAAATGAGGCGCGAGGTCTGTCTTCTGGCAGTGAGGCTAAATGATGGGCAGGGGCGCGAATAATAAGCCTCTCGTGTGCTCTGAGCACTTCCGTTACGATATGCGTCTTGACTGTGTAATCAGGTAAGTACCATGCTGACGGCCCGTACAGGAATATGGGCCTCACACAAACCGTATAGCAGGCGAGCATGACATGTGAGCTTACATCTCGTACACTTGGATACAAACGTCGGCCTCACGGGACGTTTGTGATTTTTTTACGGTCGTATGATTCGCTTTATTCGGACAATAGTGAGAGTTCATGTCTACTTTGTTTTTTTTTTCCCACAACGGCAGCGTCGCAGGGTCAGACTATGATTTGGCTTCTCGCTTGTACACTGTCTGCACATGGTTCCCTCTTTACTATATGAGTGTACAATGACCACGTTTGATGCTTGCTTTTTTTTTCTGAAGGGTCCAACCTTGTTGGCAAGTTCACGACATCCGTAAAGAAGTTTGTCCAAGATGTTGAGTTCGGTGAGTTTTCAAAGTACGCTTTTGTCTTATCTAAGTTATTTTTTTTATTTCTAAACAAAACTTTTGATCTGCAACGTATGGCGAGTTCGCTGCCTTTGCAGATAAATGTAACAAAATACTATTGAGTGACGATGCACTCTGATTATTCGCTACCAACGAATTTTGTAATCGGAAGGAATCGTTACGTATAAGACCTAGCACTTTTTCCATACTTTCAGGCAAAATGAGGTCTAAAATAGGCATGTATAGGGTTTGCAAATTACGCGCAGTGTTACGAATTGAATATGTATAGCCTGCTTTCTTGTTAAGAAGTTCACGCAGTGGTTGCACACTTGTAAGGTGTGAAAGGCACCGAATGCACTTTATGCATTCGTCACGGCACGGAACTCACTAGGGCCCACGAAAAAATACTTTTTCTCTCAATTCGTTTACACCACAAAACACAATTTACCATTCATTTATCCACAATGAGGTCTATACTTTGTCTCACTAGTAATTTCTAGCACTTCCAACAATGTGAGGCGTAACAAAACACCATGCTCGCGCAGCAGTAGAAGACAGTTGCAGACATAATTGCCTTATCATTGGCAGGGCTGAGATTATTGTTTGTTTGCCACGTTCTACATCGCACTAATACGTTGTATCTGAATTACGCTTAACCACAGTTAACCGTGACTTCGAGCAGCAACATGCATGAATACAAAAAAAACCACCTCGATTCCAGTGTAATATCACTCAAGTTTATGTTTACAAGCTCGCTGCTTTCACGTCACCTTTATTTTTCCGGTGACATTGTCACAAAGTCTCCCGCAGAGTTTCTCGAACTCTTTGATATTCATGAGTGGACACCGCCGTCTTGCAGACCACACCCGCGAAGGCGCGGTCCAGACGAGTGAAAGACTCTTCACGGCCGAACAGAAGGTCAGCGAGTCTTATCAGACGGTCAAGTGTGCCCTGATCAAGCTGCACGAACGGTACGAGGCCTCCAAGGCGGAGCGGAATATCGTCCACCGCTACGCCCTCTTCAAGGTTAGTCCCCCATTCTGGAGTCGCATTCTGCGCACGCGCTTCAGGATTACGTGCACTCGGCTTCTAGGCGCCAGAAAGTGCGTGCTCGGGCACAAGTGCTTGAAGCACGCATTAACTTCGCTTAGCTTCGCGTATAGCGTCCAGAGCCACGTCCCTAAACTCAGCATCTACAAATTCCAACGTCGCTGTATATATATATATATATATATATATATATATATATATATATATATATATATATATATATATATATATATATATATATATATATATATATATATATATATATATATATATACGAAAAAAAGTGAAGAATACTACAGAAAAGACCATTGCGTTTCTTTTAGAAAGTTTCACTTCAACGTCACCGCTTCCTTGTCGTCACGAAAGAAATCAAACGACCTCCACTCGTTTGTAGGTGCGATACGTGTGTAACCGGTGAAACGAAGCCAACAGTTAACTGTCTCTTTGCGGTTTGCCTACAGCGCTCTTGTTGTTCCTCTTCTTGCTCGCTCTTACGAGCGGTTTTTCTGACTCAGTTCTGAAGGTATCGAGTGACTGAGTCGACTTTGCTTTTGTATCTGAAGAATGTCGGGGAACTTGTACCGGGGCACAACTCGAATTTCTATACAGCTGTAATGTCTTGGAGCTGCTAACATACGACAATGTACGTTTACTACGCATAACATGTTAAAGGATCAAGCAGAGAAGTAAAGAAAAGAAGTGTTATTCAAGTGTTCAGAGTAAAAATTTGGCACGCTGTTCAAATTACAAGGCATGTTGCTGGCTTGTAATATGGAATGGACTGTATTGGCCTTCCAGGAGATGTTTCACTTGTCTGTGATGCAGACCGCTTCTGATCTACTATCGAACACATAGGGAACTGCTGTCTTTGGACTTGAGAGTGACTTTAGAGTGACATGAGAGGGACATCGTTGGGCTGGATAAGTGACTAATCAGAGGTGTTGTGAGGTCACCACGCGACGTTCCGGAACTTCTGCCGACACGGGGCCGAAGATTTTTTACGGCCTCACGTCGTATTTGTATACATGGTGCAAAACGACGCAGAGCTCGTCCACCTAGCAAGCGTACCGGCAACCGTAAGCTTAGCTGGAGACTGTTGAGGCTGCATTGACACTGTACATGAGCACTTTCGTCATAGCTGCAATGAATAATGACACATTTATTGAAGATGAGCATACCGGCCACCTCTACCTCGTTTTATGCCAGTTCTCGTTCTATGCCAGTAGGTAATACGGAAGCCTGATGAGCGAAATGCTCACCATTTTCATTTATACAGAAACTAAGATGACCAAAAGTATTGAGGTGATATGCCGAACAGGCGGAGCTACATTCAGCTTCTCACAGATTGAAAAATTCAACGTGTACACATCCCTTGCTTGGAACAGAGACTTCAGCGCTACCAGTAGAGAAGCTTGCCATAGGATGACGGCGCAAGAGAGGTTGCACCAAAAGTCTGTACAAAACTTGCGGAAGCTGTAGAAGCGTGAAAAGTCAATTTTCGATATCAATGCGTCTTGAGCGCGAGAAGATAACGTTCTGCGTCACACGTTGACACCGCTGGTACGGGACGCAGCCGATAAATTTTGACGTTTGAGGAAGCATGCAAGGCTTTTGATGTAACAGAGAAAACAATAAAGAAATACATGTAAAACACAGTATGAGTAAACTGCACAGCAGAGTTAAGAACTGGAAAACTACATTACTTAGCCAACCGAACTTAGAACGCGCTACGGCACCGTACTGATAAATCAACTCAACAAAAAAACACGAAAACAAGGCAGAAGTAGTATTAAGTATTGCGTGATCCTCATCACTTTCCAAATTCAAACCGCTCATTCATCCAAAATGGCTCTTGATTTAATAAATACAAGGCAAATTTTAAGATACATATCTCAGCATAGAAACACCGAATGTATATAGAGCCTGAAAGGTTGGATATGCGCTGTCAAACATTGCAACCACTAAAGTTACGCGACGCGTTCAGAATTACCAGAGTTGTTGAAGAACTGTGGACTGTCGACAAAATTTCACTAAGTGTTTCAGAAAAAAAAGAAGCATGCATACTTTTACAGCGGTAGCATATCTTACAGTGGAATCAGCATGCCGTCAAATTTCCAGCTTCAAGGCCTCATTCGACGCTAAATTCACTGTATTAGAGCTTCTCCGACTCTTATAGAAGGTAACATCACTCGGAAGACGTATTTAACCTTCACGGCTACGTTTAATGATGTTGCACAACTCCGCCGGATGCCGTACAGTTGCAGCGTCGCGGCCACTCCGATGCTCCGCCGTATATAGGCACGGGCGCCCCTAGCGGTTGCCCCTGTCTCCATATCAAACTTTAGCCGAACCTTCATGACCAGCAAAAGTATTGGCAGACTCTGCTCGTAATTTACAGCTCCTCATAACAGCAAATGAACGGAAGCGTTTTCGGTAAAGTCGCAAGTAGAGAGTTAGTAGTGAGTGGAAGTACAGGGCTCAATTATAACTGTATCAGTCGATATGCATTGCCTTGTTGGGCACGTGGTAGAGCGTTACATCCTGACAGCATTTCCATGGGGCCCGCGTGAAAAGAAACTCTCTCATAGCTTGTTACTTTTATAAAAGCCGTCGCCGTAGTACATTCAGTGATTTATATAACACCTCCGCCTATTGCTGTTAACGTATGTTTACGGTTGCTTTATGTAAAACCTATGGGGGAACAAGATTGACAGAGCACAGACACGGGCGTGTCTCAAGTGAAGACAAAACGCACCAGCTATCTCTGTGGGTATGGGAAGGAGCGTGAAATGGTGCCGGTGGTGGAGGCTGCGTAACCCAAGCAGTAACTGTCAACTTTCATAAAACGAAAAAAAAAAGCGCTTTCACGTACGGTGGCACGTGCGCAATCTCGACACATAGTATTAGATGGCTCATGACCTTACTGTGTGCTTCTCCTTCATGTCGACGTAACAGACTGCACTGAAGCGGCTATATTCCCTCACGCCAGTGGTTTGAAGAGTTTCGCCAGGTCAGAGTCTAAAAGAGTTAGCTGGTAGCATCGCTTCGCATAACATTACAATTTGTTGCTATTCCATTCCTTGCTCGACCTTGCAGTGAAACAGTAATCTTCTTTTTCGTGTCACTGGTGAATGCTTGGGACACCTACTTCACTCATTATAATGACCCAATTAAACAGGGATGTGTAATAAATGAATTGTTTTTGTTCATAATTCGGTGTGATGATATACGACACGTTAATGCGGCCAAGATTCTCTCAAGCACGTAACACGCTTAGAGCGACTCGAACAGAAGTTCGGTTTACTGAACACACATCGAACGCGCTTTCCCTCTGCAAAATAGTAGGCCCATGGTAATCAAAGGTGACCATGGGCTTAGTGGATTCATGACGCTTCTTTGAAGGTGCCACTATTTATGATCAGCACTACATCGCACATGTGCATAGTGCTTGCATTTTTCAAACATTCGCAAACTTTCTTATTACAAACAATAAAGCTTACCGAGTGCAAGACTTTACACTGTTTCACTTATCAGCAGATGTCAGATGTGGCACAGAACTTTGAATATAGTAGCCTATCACACACCTTGTGAGTAAATATAAAATGTTTGTCCAGATAGGCGCTATCAATATTCGCGTACGGTAACATCAAATTTTCTATCTGACGGGCATGCGTTTCAAGATATCACACGCCAATACCCTGGTATGAATGATTGATTTGTGGGGTTTAACGTCTCAAAACCACCATATGATTATGAGAGACGCCGTAGTGGAGGGCTCCGGAAATTTCGACCACCTGGGGTTCTTTAACGTGCACCCAAATCTGAGCACACGGGTCTACAACATTTCCGCCTCCATCGGAAATGCAGACGCCGCAGCCGGGATTTGAACCCGCGACCTGCGGGTCAGCAGCCGACTACCTTAGCCACTAGACCACCGCGGCGGGGCCCCCTGGTATGATTACAAGAGACACTGTGTGGTGGGTTGCTCCGAATTAAATTTGACCACAAGAAAGCTTTCAGACACTTGATATTTGTTTCAGCGAACGCATTGTTCTCAGCAGTTGCAGCACTGCATTTTTAGGTAGGATTTTTTTTTTCAGAGAAGCTTCATACGCGAGGGCATTTCATTTGTTAGCAAGCAAAAACGCTGAGCTGGTGATATTGGGCAAATATCACTACTCGTCGCTGGTCTTATTTTCAGTGGACCAGTGATTAGTAGGAATATTTGCATAATTTGAATCGGGTCCTCAAAAAAACACGTGGAATTTCAGCACTTGCTTTAAGCCAGTACGGATTTTGCGCTCTTACATTACACACTTCTATCTCCGCTTGCGCAGTCGCAAAGGCAGCAAACGAAGCGAAATCAGTTTATCGCGCATGATAGTGACGCAGTGAGATCAGACAGACCGAACATGTGACTGCATGGCAAAGCATGCAAGATAGGCAAAAATTCACAACAGGGACCTCTCTTATACCGACCATTAGAGCGCTTCATTCACCCTGATGTCACGTGAACAAACAGCCGGCTTCTCTGATTGGACTGCAAAGACGGGAAACATCAGGAGAGAATAACGCGCTCGTTCTTCATATTTTCAGTAGTGGATAAAGGGCCCTTTAGTATATTGTGCGCGTTCCAAGTTGCATGTACGGAGCGATATTGTTTTCCGTGGATTGGCAGCTTTACGAGCGGAGGAGGCCATGAGAAAGAGCTGGGAGCTAATGGAAAGAATTACATGCGTCTACATGTCGACGAGGTAAAGAGTAAAGAAGTGGCCATCTATGTATACGGTGCACCGGATGTATTGCGCAACGTGGACAGTTGCCAGATTGCTTGGAGGGAATGAAGGAGGGCCGTAGAATAGGGACACATAAAGGACGGAAGTGGCTGGAACAATGCATGCTATACGATGTGTGCTCGCAGAGGTGACTATAAAACCGGAGTGAACCGGCAGAGAGCGACGATGGAGTAGTCATGTGCGAGTGCTTGTATAGGCGATTTAACAAAAGACATGTGCGCCGCCACCTTGGAATGGTTTTTAAACGAATTTTTTCTTATTCTGTATATCGTGAAGTGAATTGATAAGGCCAGGAAACGGCGAATGCAATGATCCAACCGTTTAAACGTAGCACTGTTCAAGATACGAAACGGCTAGGCTAACCGGCCAACGTGGCGACAATGAAACATACCCATGAAATAGCCTATATACGAACGACTCGAGTGCATAAATGCATGCGCTGCACTCACGGACTTGCATTAATTCTGTGTGAATGCACACGTATTCGCAGCGTTCGTTGGCAGACATTATACGCTTAGAGCAAAACATGGAGCGTTGGCGTCAGAAGTGAGTTAAAGATAGAGAACAAACGCTAAGTAAGTCCCACTGTAACTCACATTGTCACACGCAAGTCGGATGCATGATGATACGATGAAGCCTCGCATTTGTTCCACTTTATTTTCTGTTGTTCAGTTCGATCGTTTGTTTCTTGTCTCGTTTGTTTTCCCTCGTGTCTCTTGGGAATTGCGTTAAAAGACGCTTTTTCAGTAGAAAGTCACTATGACATGGAAGCGTCATGTTTCATAATCTCTATGTTCCAAACAAGTTACAGTTCAGTGTTCGGAGTGGCAGCTTTAGGTCATAAGCGTTTGAAATTCGTTAAAGCCGAGCACTCTTGTACTCAGTCATTCATTGTTTTCTTCACTGCCCCGGCCTCCCGAACTCCTTCGTGCAGATATTCAGTTTCCCAAGAAAGGTTTCCACTTTCCCGTGGAATTGAGTCTGCATACTGTCAACGGAAGATGCGAGTTCATTTCCGCTTTGTCCGCTTACTGTAGCTCCATATAAAAGCCGATTACGGTCCTGCTCATTGCGCATTTCCCGCAGCTCTGCTGCCATTGTTCTCACCGGACGTTTAGTTTGTCTTGTTCCTCTCTTTCTGTCTCACTTACCGTGCAGTAGTGAGTAAAGCCCGTCGGCACTATTCAGCCCCGGAGGAGGAAGCAGCCGCTTTCGCTGCCATTAGTTGTGCAGGCGAACGTTTGTGGCCGGGAAAAGCGAATTTGCATTGAATTCGCCTCTCTCTCCGCCTGATTCACTTCTGAAGAAGATTAGAGCGGGACCGATTAACGCCAGCACAAAAGCCCCTTTCCATCCCTCCGCAATCGCAAAGGTGCCGAGTCCTGGTATTGGGGGTAATGCTTTTATTATTCAACGGCCAGCTCGCGCGTATTCAAGCGGCAATGAAAACCAAAGTGAGTCGCCCTTTGCCTTTTGTTGCTTTCTTTATTCCGTTTTATCCGTTCTGTCATCTCTAATCTCTATTCTACTTTTTCTCTCTCTGCGATATTATATATATATTATATATATATATATATATATATATATATATATATATATATATATATGTATGTATATATATATAATCAGCCTGCGTTTTGCGAAACTGATGAGCTAAACGAGAGACACTGAGGTAGCAAGACGCTGCCTTTGCCTATAGCTTCGACATTACCTCAGCAAGACACCGATGTTTTTGGAATTACATTTTGTTTATGAAGTATTTAAAATCTCTATATTCAGAATAGAAGAGCGCTCGTAAGTTGAAGAGGAAACAGTGGATTCTTTTTCATTAGTTTTTTTTATTTTGACCATACAGGATAGCTGGTGCACTTTTATAGCGTTCACTGTAGCGTTCACTGTTTTAACTGCTGCAGCGAGTGAAGAGCCGAGAGCAAACACCCGGAACGGAGTTTATGTAAACGGGATAGCAGCTGCCCCGAGTGGCCAAACAAGTGAATCGAGCAGAAAGAAGACGCAACAAGCTCGCACGAGAAACGCGCACAGGCAGAGAAAAAACGGGCGAATAATCTTGAATCGACCAGCCGGGCACACAAAGCCAATGGGGCTGCACGGCAGTTTATGCCGCTTTCCGAAGAGACACGCGTGGTCATTGTCCTGAACTGCCCTCTGCGCGTGTTCTCGCGTAAACAAAAAGACATGCGCAAAGATGGGGGGTGGGGGGGGGGGGTGGAATAGGTATCATAGAAGGAAATGGCGTTACGACAGCAGATCTCTTCCCACCGAGCGTACAACAGGGGGGATCACTGAGAGGAGAATGAACAGAACATCGAAAGAGGACGGCATATGTGCAAACACTTAAAGCCTTCCGGCAAGCCGCGCGACGCTCTTTATCGAAAACGTGCCGAGCCGATGGAACAGTGACACGCAGAAAAACATCGCGCGCTGTACACACGATCTGCCGAAAAGCTAGCGGCGGGAGGCTTATGAGCTTACAGACCCTGACGTGTTCTCAAGGATTACCAAAGCGGATCTGGAATTGAAAGGAGCAACCGCTTGTCTTCCAAAGGCGTCTCGGGGAGCTCTGCTGCGCAATTCATATCGTAGAAGAAAGACGAGCTTCAAAGTCATCCTCGAAAAGCCTCTCAGATGCTTCGTTTCACCCGTGTGAATATGTATATATATATATATATATATATATATATATATATATATATATAACGAGCACAAACGGGTTTACGTGTGATTGCAATTAAAAAAAGCATAGTTGGGCAAAGGTTCCTATAAAGTCAGACAAGGCACCGCGCATAACCAGGTTTAGGTGTTTTCGCCAACTTTGCTCTTGATAGCACGGTTTATGTTGTCCTACTATGGATACAAAAAATAAATCGTGGGGCTTTTACTTGAAGGCACGTGTGGGTGCGCAAACTAGAAAAAGCCGAAAGACGCTTGAGCGTAGCCGCCTTAGTCTGGCCCAGTGAAACCACTCTCACAAGTTCTACACCGTACCGCAGCATCGCACAAGAACAAAAGCTTGACAACAGGATGTCCGGTAAGCCTTCTGTGGTATAAATACACCGAGCAAGCATTTTAGCGTGGGCGTGAATATGCACGTTATTATTAAGATGGAGCGAAACAAATATCAAAAGTGTTGTGGCTCGGGTGAGTTGGTTATTCATGAACTTAGCTTGTATCAGCGCGGCACATATCAAAAATAAAAAGGGGAAAGACGACAGGGACGTCTAGAAAGGTAGGTGATAATTTCTACATTTCTAGATGTTTGTCGTCTTTCCCCCTTTTTCTTATTATATGTGCCGCGCTAATACAAGCTAAGTTCACAAATAGATGACTAAAGGACCAGCTAACACGCTTAACAAGAGAAACCTGTGTGTGTGTGTGTGTGTGTGTGTGTGTGTGTGTGTGTGTGTGTGTGTGTGTGTGTGTGTGTGTGTGTGTGTGTGTGTGTGTGTGTGTGTGTGTGTGTGTGTGTGTGTGTGTGCAAGTTTTACCGCCACTGTTTCACATATCAAAAAGAATGCCGGCATCACTATGCAGTGCTTTTACTTTCTGTTTTTCAATATAAACTCAAATTACATGCGGATAAGGCACTGAATCAAATTTGTCTAGGCTCCTTGATTTTTGAAAATAACCAAATCAAGAAAGAGCTATACGGGATGTGTAAGACATGAATACGCTTTTTCGTTACCATGGCCATTTCGCAGAAGAACCAAAACCTCGAGTCTTCGTTTCACCTTTACTGCTTGGTCAATTCGGAGATCTGGGTTGTAATATGCAGGCTACAAACGGCTGGGCATTCGAAAGAACACAACTGTACATGATGTGAAGCTCGGGTACATTTCCCGTAATTACACTTCCTCGCTTCCTTTTATAGTGTACTTTTCTATACCCTTTATTGTTTGTGAAGCCGTTAGCGGACGACCATTGCATGTATACTCAGAGGCAGAGCCACACATTCCCATAATAGATGCGGCTATACACGCCACACAAACTGACCTTAGGTGCGTATGCCGGGCACCAATTTTTTGTCTTCTTGTCTAATGACGTGCCGGACCAAAAAAAAAAAGTCGGCAGTTGGACACGATGACGGTCGCCAGGTCACGGAATAGTTTGTTTTCCCTGTGCCAAATTTCCCGCATGAGCAGTCCCTGTAGCAGTCTTTGCCCGCATCTGTAGCGACAACGTTCATTGCGCTAACGGTGTTTCTCCACCAACGGCGGCAACGAAGCAACAAGGTATGCGCGAGTGTGTACTCCGGGGAACGCGAGGAGACAGAAGGCAACAGCGACTACGGCAGAGAGCGCGCGTGGCCATCGGAATGCGCGCCCACTGGCGGCCAACGCGCGTGACAACTCCCAAGGAAGCTCGACGCGCCACGCGCGATCGCCACTGCCTCGCGCATTCCGGAACTGTTGCGCATGCCACCGCAGGCTGCCAAGTTTGCCAGTGAGCTCTGTTTGATTGAGGAAGGCATTCCTGACAAATTCTTCGCCGCACCTGAACCACCGACTCGCGCGGATCGCAACACGAAGCTCAGCAGAGGCGTGCGCCAATGCGGCCGCTTGTCTCAGTGTTATAGCATACACAGGCTGACTGCGATGGGGAACTACACACATTCACGCACACCCACATCAACAAACATGGACGGCAGTAACTTGTTCCCTCTTTCCCGCGTATAGCGTATAACTGTACATGTTCGACATCTTGCAAGAACGGCGTATTGAAACAACAATATTTATCTTGCTCAACTGGATGTTTCTGCAACCTAATATAGTGATGAAAAATAAAATAAAAGCGACTGTCTAATGAAGACCGACTAACAAAACTGCATCCAAGTGTGTTTTTTTTTCTGTCTAATGTGCCCTTGGTAAGTCTTACATAATATTTCAACGATACAACTGACTGTATAGAGGCTCATAACCTGCCGAATTTTCGTAAACTTTCACAAATTTATCACAGCGAAATTGTCATCCTCATCTTTCTCATTTCTTTATATTCTGATTCCTGCTATAAATTAAACAATCCTAAATTTGCACCGACTGATATTAAATGTGAACGAAAATTCGAAAATACCCAGATAAAATACTTTTTTTTCTGTCCTCCTGTAGACAACGTGTTTGAGAATTGACGCAGGTATGACGTATTGCAGATTTTTAGTCCTACTTTTCCTTGCACATTTTGTTTGCGCAGGTGCGTTTAAAAGACCTCCCCCAATAAGTGTTTATTCTCTTATCGAGAGGAGTATTAAGCTGAAACACGCTGTTTTAATATTTACAGGCACCCCGATGTAATCTGTAAGTGCCTGCAAGCGTAAGTGAGAAAAAAAAAGAACCAATAGCGATTCTGCCCTCCTCTTTTCTCCACAAAGCGCTGTGGCTGGTCCATCAAAACGAATAGCGGCTTCATGATTACGAAACTTATCAAGCTAAAAATCCCTTCTTCGCACTCTAGCACGCACTAAAGCTACCATGTGTAAAAATAATAATTTCGAATATACGTGCTTCCTTCGCCGAGTAAGTGGAAACAGTGTATCTCTACTCAAGACATGCTTTCGAGTTCATCTTCGTTCTTTTCGATCCTTCTCCGCCTTATAATGCTATGATCAAGAAGTGATCCTGGTTATTTCGCATGTCCTTCCCTCTCTCTCTCTACCCGTACGATTCTTGTTTGGCTCAAGGCCCCTTTCGTGTCGTTACCCGAGTTTATTTTCGATCATTTTGCAAGATACAGGAATCAATTTCGCAGTTTTCAGTAGGCTATATCATCAGAAAATTACATCAATCAAGCTGCCATGGAGGCTTGTACTCCGTGCAGTATGTATACAGTACTATTGCGTCATGTACATCAGTATTCAACGTCATTAATTAATATCTCTGCTTTTCTAGGCAATCAGCGCATGTCTGTAAAGCTGCAGCGTCATATATCCCATAACCCCTTTTTAGCGCTTTGCGATAGGTGGAGAGACGCTGGAAGTTATAAAGGAATATGTCTACTTAGGACAGGTAGTAACCATGAAGCCGAACTATGCAAGTAGAATACCTAGAAGAATAAGTATCGGGTGGATCACATTTGGCAAGTATACTCAAATTATGAATGGTAATCTGCCGCTAACCCTCAAGAGCAAGGTATATAACAGCTACATATTGCCAGTACTTAGCTACGGAGCAGAAACCTCGAGGCTCACAAAGAGGGTTCAGCTTAAAGAGAGAACGATGCAGTAAGTGACGGAAAGGAAAATTATAGGTGTAGCCTTAAGAGACAAGAAGAGAGCATAGTGGGTCGAACAGGGGTTAAGGATATTATAAAGTTGAAATCAAGAAGAATAAAAGGACATGGGCCGGGCACGTAGCACGTAGGCAGGATAACCGCTGGTCATTAAGGGTATCTGACTGGATGTCCAAGAGAAGGCAAACGCCGGAAAGGTAGACAGAAAATTAGGTAGGATTGTGAGATTAAAAAGTTCACAGGTATAACAAGGCAACGGAAAGCACAAGATCGGGTTGATTGGCGGATCATGGGAAAGGCCTTTGCCCTGCAGTGGGTGTAGTCAGGCTGATGATGATGATATGCTATAACACTACGCGACCTTCCAAGTAAATTTTATCATGGCACTTCTTAATTGCCGATGCTGATAGTATTATTACTACTGTTTTTTGGCGCAAGGGCCAATTGTTGGCCAAAGAATTATTACTACTGTGCGATGAATATTAGGTTATAGATATATATAGTGTTCTTTAGCAATGAGAACCCCTGAGCCGAGTACAGAGAATTCCCTTCGTAACAATTTTTTGCCGTTGGCTGGTGGCCCCCTCCACCATCGAAAGTGGCAGCAATTTTCGCTTAGAACAATTATTCCAAAACACCATTTTCTTCATTAGCTTAGACACCATAAGTAATAGTAACGAGTAAATAAATTACAAACAAAAAATGTCCATGGCAAGAGTACATACCGTGAAAATTAAAATTGATCCAAGGAGAAAATAAATACGGCGTTGGGGTCATAATTAGCCAGCAAAAGAAGAGACTGACGACAGTGTCTTCACTAAGTACCAATTCAACCATCGATATTACATGCCTCATAAGCATTGGGCGTACACTGCGAAATACACGCATTAATTTATGCAAAAAAAATGTGTTCTTGCTTAAGCTTAATGGGATAAATTTACATAAGATGTCGATTGTAACTTCAGCTTACGATCGGCTGGCTATATCATACAGGGAATACAGGCTTTCAGTAAAAATCTTTTGACAGTGAGACTCCTATCGTTTTTGCATACGAACCCTTCGTCAATGATGGAACGCTGACACACATTAAATGACACTAAAGTTACAAATTAGCAATATATTGTTGATTAACATCTAAATACCGACATCAGAACAGTCGTTTTGTCGAAATACTGACATCAGAACAGTCCGTGTTATTCTGTGACATAATCAATCTTTAGAAATCTCGTAAGTAGCAAGTAGTTTGAGGTAAGCGATAAAGTCTCGCTGACTGCAACTTCCTAGTATAGACAACTGCCCTAAAATTAACAAGGTTTTTGTTAGCAGCCAATTCAGCGTCATACGGTATTAGTTGAACTTAAGGGCTCTGTATAACAAATTTGTATTCCTTAAAAATTGTTTTATGATTGGTGGTATTACTGACTGGTTGTTCTTCTTTCGAATTAATCTTGAGTAATTACGCAATGACTTAAATGCTCTCGCACCACGAGTGCTTATGAGAGCAGATGCCAGCTATAGCAGTTTAGGACGTGCTATTGGCAAAGGAAGCCATTGTCAAACGTCTGTTACCAAGAGAAAGCTACGTGGATTCGGCCCCTCTGCCGTGATTGAAAATAAATGTGTAATGTTTCGGCTGTTACTATGAGCAGATACTAAGTCGTGAATTCATTAGCGATGACGTCTCATCAATTAACGACCGCTTCTGCGAACAGAAAACTTTCGTCAATTTCGCCCTTCAGTCACGATGCCACCCGTTACTAAATTTTCCTGCTGGCGCATATTCGCGTTCACTGCTTCTCCTCGAGAAGCCACCGTCGTGTTGCTACAAAAAGGTAAACCTGGTTAATTAATCGATATCTCCGCTCTAGCCACTGAAATGCATTTATGGACGCAATGAATTTCATAGTGTGTGTGCTACTGAGCACATTGCATTGATTGTCCAGAAACGTTGCTGAGCGAGAACAGAGTGGTTTTCACTCTGGTTACCCAAAAGCACATTGTAAAACTGTCGTGAATTCAAATGCCAGTGTACCCGTTGGAAAACTGTGCTCTTTTTATCATGCTGTGGCAATTTCAATGCTACATGGGTATTACGAATAGCCCTGATGGTTACAAATGTCGTCGTTGTGTGTTGTCGAGGACGACAACAACATTCGTGAGCCTAGTGGGGCGGAAATTTAAAGGCCGTCATGTTGAAAACTTAGTCGTCGTAGTCAGCAAAACCTCCCAGGCCACTTCTAATATGGTGTCGAATTTCCAAAGGTTTTTTTTAAGTGATATTTCCAATTGGCTGACAACGTTCATTATTCACAATTACTTTCTATTACGGGTGGCTGCAGCGCAATTAACTTCAAAAATAAGGAGAATATGCCCGTACTACCAAAAACCATTTATTTGTTGACTCTTCAAAAAATGTTAGTTCAGCTATTTTTGAGTTGGACTATCTTTCTAAATAATACATGTCAGTGTTTGAAGTTGTTTGGTGCATTTTCATTTTCTTTAACCTGATGTAATACTTTCGTTTGATGTTCGATATGACGATGACACTTCGATATGATTTTTTATAGTTCGATTGTTGTCAAGCGTTACTCTTTCAAAATTTAATTCGGTAAGTGAGCTACTTTTACTTTATTTGCTTTCTTTCTTAATTAGCACAGAGGAATCCCTTTGCAGCATACATATAACGGACCTTTTTCTGTATACCATGGGCTATGTAACATTTCCATTATTGAGTTAAAAAAATTATTCTGCCTCTCCATCTTCAGAGGTACTGGCAAATTGTGGTGCTGGCTTGGCACTTGACGAAGCCTGGGGGTTAATAGCTCACTGACAAAATGCGAATAAAAAAGGCCAAGATGTCAGCATGGAGATGTGAAAATTGGCCCGTATCTTCATTTTCACTGCAACTATCGTCGAAAGGCGATTGTCTTGCGTGAGGAGAGAGTGAACAAAACGTTTATTTCATGTTCTGCGCCACAAAATTGGTAAATCGTATTCTAGAAGTGCTGCGTTAGAGAGTCTCGATCCGTACACCAAAGGATAACGAGCACATCGAGGCACGTTAGACGCGAGCGCCATCTGGCAGTTATCTTCAAAAACGAAAGAAGGCGTGAGCGCCCGCAGAGAAAGATGCGCGCCTGTCTCGGAAGCGATATGGAGTAGAACGCAAACCGACGGGCAGGTGCCACCACCGTGTCGTCTTAGCAAAGAGCTGGAAACACTTGCCTTCTTGAGCATCTCGTCGCACTGTCAGCGCAGCGCGATAAACGCTACGGTTTTTAGAATTACTCTCGTGAGCCTTCTAGTCTATAGTATAAAGACACGCATACAAAACACCGACGTGTTGTTATGGTAGCTAAGGTATGAACAATAATTGCTTCTCAATTGACAGTCGCACAAGTGTGAACGCTAAAACTTGAGCAATATTGGTGGGCGCTGTGGGTAGGTTTGGCCGTTTCAAGTGCCGTTTGGTGTCTTTAGGTAGATCGTTACCGCGGACAAAGAGACAAGTGTGCAGAGAGACAGAAAGACAGACAGATAGACAGATCAAAATATTGGCGTCGAAGGTCTCCAAAAAAGACTATCGTCTTTAAAACTGCTCTGCGCACTTGCTTGGCTGCGGGGGCAGGGAATACAAACCGCAGTAGAAAGCCTTAAGGGTACTATCTCTGCGCCAACATACTGCGCCAAATCGCAGGATTCTGTTCGTACAATGTTGTTCCACGTTGGCTTGTCGCCTGAGCCACTTATTCACCCAGCAACATGTTTGGCTGAAATATTTTCTGACAAGCCATTCTGCAGAATGACAGGTGTTTGCGAACTTGGGGCCAGAATAGAAACTTGGTCGACGTATTCCAAGAATAAATTCCTTGGCTTTAAAAAAAGAAAAAAAAGTGGCGGTGGTGTTCTATGGCATAATATTCGCGTGTTCGATACGAAAAAGTTTTTCTTTCTCATCTTATCGTTGCCCAACATCGTTGATGGTGCGAAAATCTAGCTCGTACTTTCCTCTTCTTCTCCGGGGACAAATCCCGCTTTATAAAAAACGGTTTACTCTCTTTTCCGACGTGCACTTCGCGCAAGAACGCGATGATGGATCGCCAAGTTTCGAAGAACTTGCAGCAACAGCTTTTTTTCTCTCGATCTAGACCAGTGTGATACAAACAAATACACACACAAGGAAATACTAGGACACATAGCCACATGAACACATGAATTCGAGAATGTACATACAATAAAGAAGGAGTTTTCATAAACATTGCCATGATTGCGAATATACAACGTTTATTGTTTCAGTCATGTATCACATACTTTTGCGGTTTACAGTACATGCTCCGTTATTACTTTTATATTCTGTATTATTGTAGCTATACAGCAGGATTGACGTTTCTAACAGCTCAGCTGTCTGAGTTGAGGTTTCCTACGAGTTTTCGGCAAAAACTATCATCCTCAGGAAAGACGCATATCGTGTTGTTAAGAATGTGGCACAGCTGCGCCTAGAACGTGCAACGCAATTCCTCGATCGGCGTGCACGCTCTTCGTCTTCTTGATCTTCTGCTTCACTCCCGGAACCCACACGCAGGTTGCGCTTTGCTGTACCATTCTCTATGTTGTGGGATGCCGTAATTAGAATAGGTAAAAGAACAAGTATGCATAGGGAGAAACAAATATAGAAATAAACGTAATGAAGTACAAAGAAATCACAGACAGAGAAACAAATTGACAGAGATAAAGAAGGATAGAAAGCAAGACACAAGATAAAAAAAACTGGGAGCAAGAGAGAGAGAAACAAACAATTGAATAGAAATAAATAGAGATAGACAGAAAAAAGTAGCCAGCGACAGGAAGGAATAAATAGAGATTGGGGGGGGGGGAAGAAAAGAAAGAGAAACAACACATGGTTGATTTCTTTGTCATAGGGATCAGTATTATACGAAAGTGGACCGTCTCTTCCCGGGATTTGTTTATTGTTTCTTGTGCCTTGTTGTATAAGAAGCATGCAGAATGTCTACAGTTATTTGGCAGCTATAGCAGCGTTGTACGTGTATGTACCCGCGTTGATGCTTAGTGGCACACCTGTATCCCGACGATTAACGTCCATAATCTATAGGCTGGAACCTGGTGGTAGCTGAAGTAGTTAACATACACCTAGACACAGCATAGGATGAATGTCACGCGAACATAGCATCAGCAAGCACGTAATGAACACTGACAGCCAGTATGCACTGGTTGAAAGCACCGTCATCTGACAAGGAAAACGCCTACATGTGCGCTCCCCAGTAATAGGGTAGCCGGCGCGTTGCCGAATGCGTATATCACACAGCGCTACAGGAACGCGAGAGGCAGAGCTTCGTAGCTTCAGCAGAGAGCGGGGAAAGCGTTGACCACTGGCACCTTCCTCGCTACACCGAATCACTTACTGTGCTACTTTCGCCCGTCCACGTCATTGCCTTTCTGTGCCGTTTATCGCAGCAGTTTTGTTATTTGCCTGGACTGTTGCACTCGAAGCAGTTGGCGGCCGAGAAATGCCGTTGGTGCATGTGGAAACTGCACAACTCTGTCGACGAGTTGTCATGCCAACACAACGCCAAAGGCAGGACACGTAGTGCATCGTCCCCTAACAGAATCATCGCGTAACGGCGTACTGCACCGACCGTAGAGTTTACCACAAAAAATCCGGCAGATCCCACGTACCTTGGGAATCGAAGTTATGCGAAGCATGCGGAGAGAAAGAAGGTGACCGTGTTGCAATATTTTTATTGAGGGACACGTTTTAAAATGACGCTAAATATATGTACGAATGTCCCACGCAAACACACGTGTTGAAGAGTTACAGATGTTTATATAACCACTTGTTCGCATTTGCGACACGATGCCAACTGGAACATGCGTGTTAGTAACACTAGAGGTTGATATAAACCGCTGATGCTCACGAAGACGCTGGTCCTGGACACTGCTACTTAAATCAACTTCAGCGAATTGCAACTAACCACAATTGACGTTAACTCGGCGTGACGGCTGTATCAAAGGAGTACTTATGTAATGTTTATAAAATTGGGTAGACAGCACTGCAACCATCATCGCACTATTGACGTTTCACGAAGATTAGCGTCTATTTTAAAAGTAGTTCTGACACCTGGCGTAGCTCTGTGGTAAAATGCTTCAGTGCCACGTAGAATTCTTGGATTCGATTCTATCTAGAACCCTGACAACTATTTTTTGCATTTGTCAGGTCGACGCTACCGATGTCAGGCTTTTCTCAACACTTGCGCGTTAAAATTTCCCATGTATGTTCTCGTCGTTCCTGGGCAGATACTACTGTCAGTCACTGTGGCACATACACAAATACCAGCGGCACATACCCACTCGTAGGTATGTGCCACTGTCTGGCAGGAAGCGTTTGACAACGTACGCGACGGGTTTGTAACATTCTTCATGTCTTGGCTAGCGCGTCCTATTCGTCAAACCATCAAACCCTCCCATGCTAATTTTGGTTCACGCCAAGTTATGGGGGTGTCCACGAGAGCAGCCAAACGTAAGCGGCTAGATAGATAGATAGTTCGATAGATACGCTCAAAATCGCTGAAGGTCGCTAAGGAATGCTTCGCATTTAAAATTACCCACCTGTGTTCCCGCCGTTTCTGGGTAGATACGAAGTTTCAATCACCTGTGGCACATACCACAGGTGATTAATATTTTACGGGAAGTGGATGACGTACGCGTCGATATTGTGACATTATTGAGGTCTTGACTAGCGCGTCATTGTAGTCAAACCATCTTACCCTCCCACACTAATATTGGTTGACGCCAAGTTAAGGGGGTGATCACGAGGGCACCCAGTCGCTAGTGGCTAGATAAATAGATACGCAGATAGACGTCAAAAGTGCTTGCAGTATGCAAGAAAATGCTTCGTGTTTAATACCATATTGAAAGCCCCCGTTGCGCTGAAAACTACCGAAGCACTCTTTGTCGGCCCTCGCAATACTGATCACTTCAACGCTTCTAGACAGCGACATCACCACGTCAACGAAGTTCAGTGTGAGAGGGAGGTGCGAGAAATATAAAGTGTATATGTAATGCCTTGTGCACGTGTGTTGGTGGCGCAGTGTGTGAAGTGCCGGGCACCAGTCAACGGGGGCCGACACGACGTGAGATCGATTCCGAGGTCACCCAAGCCAAGAAAACCTTCCCTTTTTTAATTTCTTCGTGTACACTTTAATGACGTCACTTCCGTGAAAGGGATTATGTCGGGAAGTAGTGAAATCTCGGTGGACCTTAGCGTAAAACACTTCTGTGTTAAAAAAAGATAGAAAAAGTGAGAAAGCAAAAATAGAGAGACAGATATGCTAAGAAAGACAGAGCTTGACAGGAAGATAGAGAAAGAGAGGAATAAAAAAAGACAAAAGTAGAGAAGCCAGTAAAGCCACTTGGCTTCACTGCTACCTCAGGCCGGGCTTCACCAGTGTGAAGCTGCCATACTTTAAAATGCGAAGCATTTCTGTGCGTACTACAGACACTTCCAGCGTGTCTGTCTATCTATCTATCTATCTATCTATCTATCTATCTATCTATCTATCTATCTATCTATCTATCTATCTATCTATCTATCTATCTATCTATCTATCTATCTATCTATCTATCTATCTATCTATCTATCTATTGACCTCTGCAGGGTTGCCCCAACAAATGCTATATATATATATATATATATAGATATATATATATATATATATATATATATATATATATATATATATATATTATATATATATATATATATATATATATATATATATATATATATATTCAATGAGATGTAGCAGACAGTAATGCCAAGTAATCTAAAGGGGAAGTTATTAGAACTAATGTTATGTCAATAAGAAGAATGAAAGTGGCTGAAAAAATAACCTGCCGTGAGCAGGAATTGAACCTATGACCTTCGAATAACGCGTTCGACGCTCTAACCACTGAACGCGTTATTCGTGCTTTTCGCGTTCGTTTTTTCGTGTTTTACACAAAATTTTTGGGATCTAACTGATAATATAGCCAAGGAAAGTATAGGGGAAGATATTAGACCGAAGTGTAATGCAAATATAAAGAAAGAAAAGTGGGTGGAAAGATAACTTGCCATGGGCAGGATCTATATATATATATATATATATATATATATATATATATATATATATAGATCCTGCCCATGGATCTATATATTCTAAATTTTAGTCACTTCACAGTCGCTTTTCACGCGACGATAAAGACTGAGTAGTTAACACCATTAGACCTATCTTTACACATGGTGTGCCTTGCGACATCGCCTGCATCAATATTGCGTAAATTTGTATTACTTATTAATCCTCATTTTTCTAACCCTCCACAGTTATTCGTTGATTGAAAAAAAAATGGCAGCATATCCATGGAGTGAATGATGAATAGTGGAGCGAAGCATCCGTCCGTCCATTCATTCTTGCTTCAATCCATCCATGCGTGCGTCTGTGTGGCCACCCGTGCGTCCATCCGCCCGTCCGTGCGTGTGTCTGTTCATGCGTCCGCACGTTCATCTGTCCGTCCGCCCCTGTTTTCGTCCATGCATCCGCTCCTGCGTCCTTTCATGCGTCCATCCGTCCGTGCAGCTATCCATGCGTCCGTCCATGCATCTGTCTGTGTGTCCGTTCATCCATCTATTCAACACTCCAAGTACCACCATCTCGCATTTTTCATGATATTTCCCATACTTCATCATTTTCCTATCAATTTCATATTTCCCATCATATTCCTCATATAGAAGCACCGCCATCCAGCGGACATTCCAAGGACTGAACGAGAGGAGGCACACGCACACTTTCTTACGGCTTGCGCTTCGTGTCTACTTTCCACCTTTAACCACCTCGAGTTCATGGTATATACTAGTTCACTGTATTCATGGCACTGCGGCCCGACGCTCCCTAAACCTTTCTAAAACCTAAACGGTTACGCCCAGCGAGTATAACGTAGCAACCCTTTCTTGTCTTCTGTGCGTTGTTAAACAATAAAAAATTGGCAGCGTGCGCGTTAACTAAAAGCAGAATTCTCCTGTTTCTCATTCCCCCTTAGCAGCCATTGGCATGTACATTGAGCACTATCTTTTATTGTTCAACAACGCACAGAAAAAATCTCTCACCGGCATCACCTTGGCGGTGAAAATGTTATACTTGTTACACACTACAACGGCTATGAGGGACGAACGGGTGCCGCTATAACGAGCTTTGCCCCTAAAAGACTTGTCCCTGTTCTGTTTTCCAAGATGAGATTAAACGTGAAAAAATCTCACCCAGGTCCGATGCTACTGTTTAGGGATATTGCCGCAAGTAATTGTTGCACAAGTATTGTTGAATATTGCCACAAGTATAGTAAGCCTTTGATAGGGTTGATAATATTATTTGCGACTAAACGTTTACCATTCTGAATTCTTAATTGTTCTGGTTAGGGGCAATCGCACAGTGATCCCACTATGTCTTTTACGCATTACAATTCATTTTCATTAGCTTTTCCATCGTTATACACTATTCAAATTGTTATATGAAAGTTTAGATGAAGAAGACTTGGCGAATCGCCAAACGCGAGCATGTGCCGTATTGGGAATAGAACAAGCGCCAAAAAAAAAAAAACAAGGAATTATATGTGCGCGTTGAAGTCGATAACAAATTCTAAAAAATAGTCCACATCAAAATCGTCAGATAAATGATTTTTAATTTCGACGAGTGTAGAGCACTCTGGACGCAGAGCGCTTTATACTCTCTTGTTCACTTCCAACAGTAGTTTAAAGCTGTATTCAGGAATAGCCTTGACTGGAAAATGAGGCCTCATGCAGCAATAATACCGCTGAGTCCCAGGCACTATCCAAAGGCCTTTTATTGCGTGTAACGCAAGAGACAAATTCAATTTTGAGGGCCGAAAACTTGACTTTGCGACCATGTTTTGACATTAAATATTTGAATTCAGCCACTTCGCCGTCACAAGATGTTGCTAATTTTGTTCAAGCCGAGGTAACAATAAAGTAGCCGCAAACTAGCCAAGTGGCCAAGCGGCTTTTTTTCTGCTGCAACCAGCCTAAAAATGTAGCCCAATTGGCGCGAAGTAACCAAACCTGGTAACCCTGGCTTGCAAACTGGTGGTAACTTCAATTCCGCTGTTATGACAGTTGCTTTTATACCGAACCGCCGTTTTGGGGCACCGAAGGAAGTGGAATGCCCGCCGATTTTATGGTACACTTTAGGAATCTCAAAACTACGACCACCTTATAATAATTCGTTCAAATTGGATGTGCTGTGTGGCGAACAGCAATGTAAATACAATATGTAGCCATAAACAGAACAGCCGAAGTAGACTTAAGGCTTCATAGAAACGTTTATTATCGTCCGCATGAGCCCAGCACGTATAAGATGGCTGCGAGCTCCTGGCCGAACGCGATCGTGCGCTCGCTGGCAGGCTATATAGCACAAAGCTCGGTGTGTTCTTCATCGGGAACGAATGAGGAAAATTCAACACACGCCTCGGGATTTCAGCAGCTCAGATTCTTAAATTGCGATATGCGAAAGATGAAACAGCATCCGATTACGTATTCGGAGTTCTCCCAGGAGAAATTATAAGATCATTTTTTCACTTCGAGAGCTGACTAGAAATTCACCATTTGAAAGGTTATAACATCAAACTATGGAAGAACAATCATAGTCCTATGTTCCCATTGCCTCTGGCGAAACAGCGTGTGAAATAGACATGTATGCTGGAAGCACGAGTTATATATATTTTTCCTCTATGAGTGTGCAAGTTATATAAGTGTGTAGGGTACGTGCTGATTGAGGCTACATCCCAAGCTCGGTGGTGATGCTCAATGCATGCGTATGGTTACTTTTAGCTTCACGTGCGTGTATGTGTTTATATGCGGGTGTTTGTGCCGCGCGTGTCTGCGTCGACAATGCCTTTTTTTCTTTATCAGCGCGTTTATATGCTTCAAAGTTGTAGTGTTCCTGGCTCATGCTTGTGAATTATTTACTTAGCACATTTCCGTTTCGCGGGCTTCGAAAGCGTTGTTACAGGAGCTCCCTATATAGTTCATAACTCCTTAGCAGAATAAATTACCACACACGTGCTATAGCCCACGAAAGAACACAAATACCACACACCAAGGAAGATAGAGAGAAGGGAAGGGATGGCTGGAGATTTAAATTGTAAAGCGGGTTCACAGAAATGTATCTTTCAATTTCCACGTGTGCCGCACTGCAGGTTGTCGAGTTAATTGCTTGCACGTTCGTCTGCAATGTTCTTGATTTTTTTCATTCATTTCTTTCTTTACTGTTTCCTTTCAACAATGCATTTACACTCGCTCCCGTTCACAGCTGCCTAATAACGATTCTCTCTGTAGGAAAACATTTTCCGAGCTGTATGCGCACTAAAAGAGATTATCACAAAATAGTGCCCGTAGATTCTTGTCTTCGGGCGCTTGTGTACGTGTTCCGCAGACGTGGTTTTTGTCCAGCTTACTTGTTTCTTTTCGTAAGCCTACTGGAATATTTGTATTAGCGATAAAATTTTTAAAAATTGTAGAAAAGTGTCAGCAAAAAGGAGAAAAAAAAGAACAACGTAATGTACTCACAAATACCAGTTTTGAGCATTGCAGTGCTACAGCTGCCCCGAGATTTTTCGAGAAGTACCACTATCATCAACCTATTCGCCGAACAGCACGCGAAGCTGTGGAAGTAGTGCGAATAAAGGAAAAAAAAGGAAACACAAGAAAGGGTCAAAAAGAAACTGCGGATGCAGATCGGTGCAAGCGCGCGGAGATCGCCAGTGGTCAGCGTCCGCCAACACTTCGCGAACGAAATTGAGGCCGGCATTGAAGTAGCACCATTAGCCTCGTCAGCTCTAAAACACGTCGTCGCGCCAAAGGTGAGCGCTTTCGGAAGGCGCGGCGTCGCCTTTCACAAGCAGGGCCCTGCCTAATTGCGGCTGCCGGAAAAATCCACCGGGCGGCCATTCTGCGGACGCCTTGACGCCGGGTGCTCTTAGCGTCCACGTCCCACATCGCTCACCGCAGAGGCCATCTCGCGGACAAAGGCGCTTTTCACAGTTTTTTTTTATTGTCCGGAAAGAGAGCGCAACGACGCTTGCATCGCGCACAGGGACGGGTTTTCCTGCGCTACTTAGACGTGTTTACGATAAGCGTGCCACAGATCGATTATTAACTCCATGCACCTTTTCTTTCGAGGAACAGCAGCGCAGCGTACATGCAGCCGGAACTGTGGAGCATGCATAACTTTCAGGCGTATAGAGCAGGTGAAAGTACCGGAGCGGACGCATATTTAACACATACAAATAGAGACAGTAGCACGTTCTCATCAACCATCTTCCAATACCTAGTATGAGATCTCCCGTGTATCTTTGTGCAGCCTTTCATAATAGGTCCATAATGCGTTCGAACGCCTCCAACGTGTGTGCCCCAACGATGCTCTCTCAGGAACGTTTGAGGGTGGCTTTAAGGGAATACTAATTTTTCTAGTTTAATTTATTAAATGTTTTTTGTGTTGGTACGTGTTCTTTAGCTTGTAAATAACTTTGTGTCTTTACGTTGACACCTAACAGTTAACGACAACTGCCTTAACAGATGCCAGCAATAAAACGATGCTCACTTGAGGCCAGAATTCATCTACTGAATGTAACACCAACAAGCTTTCTTCTCTAAGTTATTGTTGAGTCATACTGTAACTGTCATGTTTACTAAATTTTGGTTGAACAAGCACGAGGCATACATTCGATTTTCGTTGCATCGCTTGTTTCGAGTGTTTTACTTGAGTTTGTAAACACTTTCACTGATTTATCGCTGTTGAGAAAAGGTCGAACCGCTGTTTGCTTGCTTGCTTGTTTGTGCCTGTTTTGCGCGTACTCACTACGGTGTATCAGCCATTGAACCGGTGGTTAATATATTGAGGATAAAAGAACTTCAAATATGATTAAGGAAAATGAACAGAACATGTATCTAGGAAATATCAAATTTAACAATCCTAAAATTACGTACGATTAAAGTAGATACAAAACTCTAATAGAAATAAAAACTGAATTTGAAAAAAAAACTGTTTCATTGGGGGTAACCTAACAAACAATATATTCTCGTGTCTCTAAGAAATTCACAGACTGCTCTGCAGACGTTCTTGTTCCTGTGGCCCACAGAAGAAGCCCCAAGGGAAAGAATGATTTCAGAATTAAGAGAAATGTTTAATTTTCTCAATAATCTCTCTAATTGTATTTTTTTCATACTGCTGAAAAAACGTTGGCATGTGAGTAAAAAATTATCAATGTTTTCAGGATCTTGACAGTAAAAGCAGAGCGTAGATGACACCTTACCAGACCAGTGTAAATAAAAATTAAAAGGTGGAATTCCTGAAGAAACTTTTGTGAAGAATACTTCTAATTTGCCAGTAGAGCACCATTTATTATCCCAAAAAAAAGTAAGGCGACAGAATTCTTCAACTGGTAACCTAATTGTTATGGAATCCTGAAGTAAAGAACATCTACGAAATCGAGATTCAGTCACAAAAACGGTGTCAGGTACGATGGACATGACAGGCCCATCCAGGGATCCCCATGCGAGAGCGTCGGACATTTCGTTTATAAGTATGCCTCGGCATCCTGGCACCCATACCAATCGCACTGTGTTCAAGTGTTTAGGGATTAAAGAAGTGAAAGCATTCCAAACGGAAGACTCGAATTAAGAAGTTGCAGTTATTGATCTGCATACGGAGAGAGAATCAGTAAGTATAACAATTGTCAAATTATTTACTGAAAGTCTTCTAAGGGCTAAAATACTTGCTAAAAGTTCTGCTTCAAATATGGGAGTATAGTCCGGAAGACCTTCTGAGAATCACGAAGACGAAGTTTCTGATAGTATGCCTACGCCCATTTTCTCTTCACACATGGACGCGTCAGTAGCAATTACATTAAAATTTCCCAATTGAAGTAGACGGTATTCTAATAAATCTCTTATATATCTATACAGTAGTAGTTTGGCATTAGATGAGAAAATGTCACCAAATTCAACTTTTGTTTTTGCCAATGACTCATTTGAAAGAATGCTGCATTTGTTAACGTTTAAATGTTCTAGCTGCTCTTCAACAAACAGAACTTGAGACCTATGTTGCCTCGCAACCAAATTTTAGGATTCTAGAACCGAAAACGAAACGAAATTATAGAATCGGGCGAACATACATACGGTAAATCAATCATACGGTAAATATGATTTACCGTAATCATACGGTAAATCATATTTGTCCCTGAGTAGACCACTGGTGTGTACGTCGACCGAGTTTTCAAACTGATCGAATAGTTCGAGTAATCTTAGCTTTATTATACTCAATGTGTTTTCGCCAAGTGATTGATTGATTGATATGTGGGGTTTAAAGTCCCAAAACCACTTCATGATTATGAGAGACGCCGTAGTGGAGGGCTCCGGAAATTTCGACCACCTGGGGTTCTTTAACGTGCACCCAAATCTGAGCACACGGGCCTACAACATTTCCGCCTCCATCGGAAATGCAGCCGCCGCAGCCGAGATTCGAACCCGCGCCATGCGGGTCAGCAGCCGAGTACCTTAGCCACTAGACCACCGCGGCGGGGCCATTTTTCGCCAAGTGAATTTTTTCATAAAATACCTTTAAATAGTTAACGCAGTTATTTTGTGGAACCACCTCTTGGCGATATTGAAGGGCAATGCTAACTGGAAATTCCAAAGGTAAAACAAGCACTGAGCTTTTGCAGACGTTTAGGGTCATTCGATTATGGTGGAACCATAATTCCAATGGTCCTAAAAATGCAAATGTTGCGTTCGAAGAGTGAATATCATTAGCAGCAGCAGCGAAGAACGCAATGTCGTCTGCATATATGCACATTTGGACGTTATGTTCAATTGGGACTGAACTTAATAAAATATTGATTAGAACGGGAGAGAGGACGGAACCTTGCGGGACCCCTCTGGACTGGTGATATTTTGCCGCTGTTCTCATGGCGAAGCCCACCGTTAGACTTTTTTATTTCAATACACTTTCATCTAATACAGATGATGATGGTCGCTCGTCGTCGTGTATACAATATTCAACATCCTATGCGTTCTCACAGTCCTGACGATGAAAAAAATGGCAGGTCTCCATTTAGTGGGAATCGATGGTATGCGAAGCACAAATGAGGAAGGTTGATATGTCACTTTAAGATCAGAACAATGTTATCAGGCACACGCAAATTATTCCGTAGATGACTTTCAAGTCATGATTATCATGTTTGCACGCGCCATTACCTTAGTCGTCTATTCACGTTACGTGATACCAAATTTGGCATATGTGGAGCTAGCGAAATGGCTGCTTTCTATGTGGGGAGTCCAGTTTAGGTTGTCATTATAAATTACTCCCAAATATTTAAGATATCCCACCTGCGGAATAGCCTCTTGTTTATAACATAATGAGATTGAGATGAGATTTGCTGACAAGAATATTAATGCACTCTTACTTACATTTAAGGTCATGCAGATTGTCTCTAGCCATATCTCCAGCATACTCACATATCTCTGTAGATTTTGATATAAAATATATGTCACTATGTGCCTTGAAAAATGCTATATAAATGGCATATACAAACACCTTAACGTCCTGGTGACTCGGGATAGAGCTCATTAATGTGTTAAATAGAACTGGCGACAATACAGCACCATGGGGGACACTACGAGTTGGTTTGCATTTTGGCGATGCGCTACCATCCTTAAAACAATCAAACTCCCTTCCTCTCAAAAATTTTTTCATCCACGGATTTATATATTTTGGAAAAATATGGCTCTCTAATATGTCCAATAAAACTCTAGGTTCCACACTATCATATGTTTTAGCTATGTCTAACGTCACTAGAGCAGCATGTTGTCTTCATGTGCAAGCAAGTTGAATGCGGCTTTCTAAGTCTGCGTGTGCACACCAGATTGAACATTCTTCTCTGAATCCAATTGGATTTCACTTTAATGTTAAGTTTTCCCCCTTCCAGATTGTAATTCTCTTACGGAGCACCCCCTCAATAAGCTTCATCATATTAGAAGTAAGAAAAATGGGTTGAATGTTTTTAATGGCATATTTTGTATCAGCACTATTTTAGCTAACTTCCGCTCATATTCAATTCTGGCATATTTTAACGAATAATTTACAGTATTTAGTAGGTCACATGGTGATTATTTGAATAAGATTTTTATCATCTCAGCTGTGATTCCGTCCGGACCAGGAATGGGCCAGGGCAAATCTTAAATCACTTGAGCTAACTCTTCCTGTGTAACTTCAGTAAATTCCGTCGTTAACGCTTGGTTTTGCAGATCTCAAGGCTTGGTTTATGTAAATCTACACTCCACACCTTCTTTAGGTACATTTTCTAAAGATCTATTCAGTCCTTCCGAGGCTACCGTTGACCTCCTGTTTATTCCAAAACACTCTCATCTAATCCAGATGATGATAGTCGCTCATCATCATTGACACAATATTTAACAGGTGCAATACGTGGAGGCCAAGGTATTCAATAAATGCGGAGCGCAATTTTTTTATAATTTTAGGCAGTACTCAAAGTGTTTCTGTCCTCCTTTGTGCACCCGCTAATTCACATGCTGCAGTGACCGAGAGGCCCGCGGTATATTTGCCGCCTGCAACGTCTCCATCGCGTAGTCGTCACAAGATTGCAACCCCCGCCCTCCTTTCTAATGGCACGTTGCGCGTGGCGCATTTATTTTGCAGGCGCTCGTCGCGACGGCGGCTGACAGCGCCTGACAGCGCACGCGCAGCCACTAACGCGGCCGTCGCCACTTTGTAAGGAAGGCGGGATGGGATCGCAAGGGCGCATCAGCGCGCGTTCGAAGCCGCCGCGAAGGAACCCTTTGAGCCAGAAAACTAACTATGAAAGCGCCAGCTTTAACGTCGCCCATAATTGGATCCTCCCACCTCCCCCTCCGGCGAACCTTCTCTGCTCAACCGCGAATACCCCCTTCCCCCGACCAACACGCGGTCTTAACGCTCCCTCGTTATATCCACGGCCTTCCACATACGGAAGGAAGAAGAAAGAGCGCCTGGCGGGGAGGGGGGGGGGGAGGCGAATAAAGCTGTCGCGGCCAATCACGAGACCGGAAGCACTTAGCTCGGGAAAACCGAGCCATTTTAACTGCTTTGAACTTGCGGTGCTCTTTGATTTCATCAGTTTCTCCCCACTTTCGTGCTTCGACTTCTCAGTGCCCCACTTCCCTTCTTTCTTGCTTTTCTTTTTGGTACAGTGGCATTAAGTGGTGAAGATAAACGAATAGAAAAAAACGCAAAATTTCTGGTTGCGTTCCCGTGTTTTGCATGAGCTTGCATATGCAAGTCTTTAGGGATGCCCGCGCCACCAACGTGAGCTGAATGCTGCCGCTGACGACAGTATGTACCTTAAAAGCCCCGTTGTCGGACGCACTGAGGGCTTTGTTACTTTTTTGTCATTCATGTCCGGATGAACTCGAAGCGCGACGTGGTATGTATAAGCGGGGGGGGGGGGGGCACGAAAGAGAACATCACGTCCTCGAGATCGTTATGCGCCCCGGGGCTCGAGATTGTGTACCGGGGCGATTTGTGTCCGCCAAGATGCGCCGGGCACGCATGAGAGTGCTTGGCTGTGGACAGCCAAAGCACTTGCCAAGGACTAAGTAGACTAAACATGTGCTGCTTCGACACAAAGAAAGCTGTCTCCGGCCACCTTTCTGCTGTTTAGTGCCACTGGTGCTTTCATGCGGCAACAGTTGTTCGACTAGAAGTGCAGGTTTAGGTCATCTCTCCGAAGCAACGGCAAGGACTCTTAAGCTTCGCCTTTAAGAGTTCTACGCGATAGCGAAATCTGGCCCTTAGTGCGCCCTTCAACCGCCAACCGCTGAGCGCATACTTTTATGTTTTTACACACACACACACACACACACACACACACACACACACACACACACACACACACACACACACACACACACACACACACACACACACACACGCACACGCACACACACACACACACACACACGCACGCACACAGACACACACACACGCACACGCACACGCACACACACACACACACACACACGCACGCACACAGACACACACACGCGCGTGCGCGCGAATGGTAAGTACAAGTTTTAGATCTAAAGCAAAAGTAACATGACCTCCAAGATACACGCCGCGCGCTCGCCATTTCGGAGGCCTTAAAGAGTCTCACAATGGCTCACAGATGACACCACAGTATCTAGCGTTTGCTGTTTGCTTGATCAACGCCCCTGGAAAGGTATGATATATTTTCCGCTAGATGGACATAGTTGTCCATTTTTAGAGCTGTTTGAAAGTTTGTGTGTGTCTTTAGCGGTGATGGTTGCACTTTTCCAGCCTTTTTCGACATAGTTTGATGGCCTCTCCAATGCGCCTACAAGTCACCGAATGGGCTCGTTTACGTCGTGACACCTGTCGAACAAAATGTGTTACGGAGATTCCTTCCACTACATGGCATTTATGTAGTGTTTCTTCCCGAAGCTGCTGCAAGTAGAACTTTGGCTTTGTGGTAGGACACCTGCTTGCCACGCGAACAGCACAGGTTCGATCCGCAATGAGACCGAGAACTTTATTCTTTATTATATTTGCTTCTTTCTCAATTTTTAGCTCACGCACGATTTTTCGCTCACAACCAATGGTGCCGACGGCGAAATTCCTGGGACACGAGCTCTCTAATGCTATCACGTTAAAAGAATGGTACGGAGGATACAGACTTGCGCGAAGCTTATACTCAACGAGTGTGGTCAGAAATGTACGCGACGCTCCTTCACCTCGAAACGATGCAGAAAAGGCACGCAAGGCAGTTAATCCACAAACGTGGGCTTATTAACACAGGATGCGGACCAGTGCGATAGTCGCAGACTCCTGTCAAAGTGAGCCTCAGCGCAAAAACGACTGAGTACGCGTGCCTGTGGGACTTTCGGCTAACCAAAGGGAAGATGAACACAACGCGAGAATGATAAGTGGCCGGCAAAGGCACCACGTAACAGAGTCGTTGGAGGCTTGAGAGTATACTCTAGTCCGCGGTGAAGGAGCGCCAGTGGAGTCAGGCGGAGGAGAGCTCGAATTGAAAAGAAGCCCAAGGGCTGTCACGGAGGGAGACCCCCTACGACTAGGTGCGTCCGGATAAGATGTGCAAGGTGGGGTTGGAACACGCATCGCGACCCTCATTTTATTTATTTATTTATTTATTTATTTTAAATAAACTTCACCCAATTAACATCAGTGTAAGAAGATCGAAGCAATTTCACTGAATACATACACCCAAAAATGAAGTAGATAGGCAGAGCAGGCCGTGTATATTGAACCAATATCAATCCATATATCTTCTATTTTAAAGAAATATTATCATTGACGAATCGATGAATATTCCCTAAGTAAACAACGTAATAATACTTTAAAGTACAAACTGCAATTTATGAAATTAAGGAACTGTAGCCAATAACTTCAGGGAATTTTGAAGTTGATGCTGCACTTTCCAGCTATACGTTTTCAAACGCTTGCGAGGAAACGTATTAGTATTCGGAAACTTTCGATGGCCAAGGCACAAAAAAGCGTTTTGTTAACAAGGTATACATTTGCCCCGGTCATTTAGTGATCATGGTGCTCGAGCGAAGACCCGAAGATTGTGGTAATAATTCCCGATCACGGTGGCCGCATTTTCGATGGAGGCGAGAATGCTTGATGCCCGCGTATGCAAATACAAACGTACGTCACAAAAAAAAAAAAACCCAGGTGGTTGAAATTTTCGGGACCCTCTACCACGATGCTCCCATAATGATGTCGTGGTTTTGGGATGCGAAACCCTTTGAATTATCATTATTCTTGTAATATTATTATTATCAATAATAACATGATTGTTATATCGGTTATATGGACACTCTTGGTTGATTTTTGCCGACGCCATCATATCTCGCACACCTAAATACGTACATGCATCCTTATATATATATATATATATATATATATATATATATATATATATATATATATATATATATATATATATATATTGCAAGGGAGTTTAGTAGTAGGCAGGCAGCCGCTACAGACACAAATGCTCGGGCAGCCAAGCGTCTACAGCTCGTGCACACACTCGCGCTTCGCACTCAGGGATGGTCCCACTGGTCAGTGCCTTGCGAATTCCCCACTACAATATATATATATTGTTACACAAGGCAAGGTGACTTAGCAAGGCAAGGGGGTTTTCAATGGGCCCTGAGTCCGCAATCACCGTATAATGATGATGATCTCCACCGCCATGGCTCGTACTCACTCAGAGGGATCGCAGTGGAGGCACTGTCGTCTTCATTCTCTACCCACGCTTCCCTTGTTTTTCCTGGTAGTGATACTTCTTATCATTCCTCCGGTCTCTGACGAAGCCCTCTGGGCGAGTCATTCTTGCATCCTTCGTGTAAACGGCTTCAGGCGGGACAATACGTCACCTCTGTCTTGCATAAACGACGGCCACAAGTGGTGACACGCGCAATTTCATAGTTGACCTCGCTGAGACGATGAAGTATCACGAAAGGACCGGCGTAGTGTGCCAGTAGCTTTTGGCTCAAGCCACGTCTGCGTATTGGGGTCCACACCCACACTAGATCACGGGGGCATAGGTTACATGCCTGTGTTGACTGTCGTAGCGAGTTTTGGAGGACTCTTGCGCTGCCAGTGTACGTAAGCAGGCAAGTCGACGTGTCTCTTCCGCACGACACAAAGTTTCCGCAATTGTTAAATCGTCATGAACGACAAAAGGAAAGATAGTGTCCAGCGTATGTCGAGGTGAGCGAGCGTAGATGAGATAGAAAGGGCTGTAGCCTGTCATTTCGTGTTTCGACGTGTTGAAGGCGTACGTGACGAATGGTAAAACTTCATCCCAGTTTTTGTGGTCGGAGGCGACGTACATTGACAACATGTTGATCAACGTTCGCTTTGTGCGCTCGGTGAGGCTGTTAGTTTGTGGATGATACGCAGTTGAGTGTCGAAACTTGGAGGCACACAAACTAAGTAATGAATTCGACAATATCAGCGGTAAATTGTCGTCCATGGTCACTTATTATCACGCGAGGAGGTCCGTGTCAGAGGATGACTGAATGCAACAGGAACTCCGAAACCTGGGCTGCCGTGGCGGAGCATAAGGCAGCCGTCTCGCAGTACCACGTCAGGTAGTCGGCGCATACAATTATCCACCGGTTACCTTTTGAGGAGCGTGGAAATGGTCCCATCAGATCAATGCCGACCTTTTCAAAAGGGGAACCGGGAGGCTTTACAGGTTGCAGGTGACCAACTGGACCCGAGGAGGGCCGCTTGTGGCTCTGACACTGCGTACAGCTGGCCACGTAGTTCTGAATTGTCTTGCTCGTTTTCGGCCAATAGAACCGCTATTTCGTGCGACTAAGTGTTTGTGCGGTGCCTAGATGGCCAGAGGTGGGGTCATCATGCGTGAGACGCAGAACAGACGTTTGGAGGGACGCAGGAACAACTAGCAGAAAGTGGGCGCCCGTCGTGGAGAAGTTTCTCTGGTAAAGAAGACCATTTCGGACGCAGACTCGGCCTTCGCTTAATGAATTTCTCGCTCTAGGGAAGAGAGCTTTCAAGCTTGTGTCATTACGCTGCTCAGCGGCGAAAGTCACGGCATCGGGAAAGCCAGACGACAGAGAAGGGATAAGGTGGTCAAAGTTATCGGCTTCACAATCTGTCGATGGTATAGCGGCATTCTGGAGAGGCAATCCGCATCAGCGTGTAGACGGCCAGTCTTGTATGAAATGGCGAAGACATGCTCTTGCAAACGAATGGCCCATCGTGCGAGGCGGCCGGATGGGTCACGAAGGTTGACCAGCCAACACAGGGAATGGTGATCTGTGACGATAGTGAACGGGCGACCACGGATATATGAGCGAAACCATTGCACGGCAAATACTACCACTAGGCATTCCTGTACGGTCACTATGTAGTTGCGTTCAGGCTTGCTTAAATAACGACTTGCGTACGCCACAACGTGTTCCTTCTTGCCAGAACGCTGAACGAGAACGGCACCGATACCGATGCACTTGCGTCTGTGTGAATTTCCGTGGGTGACGAAGGATTGAAGTGCCGAAGTATTGGCTGCGAAGTTAACAAACACTTCAGCTTGCGAAAAGCGGCATCCCACTCGGAGGTCCACTGAAACGGGCTGTTCTTGCGTAGAAGGCTCGTCAGGGGGTGAACGACATTCGCAAACTTGGGTACGGACTGGTGGAAATACGAGCAGAGCCCGATGAAGCTACGCAGTTGTTTCACAGATTTAGGACGCTCGAACGATTCAACGGCCGCTGTCTTTTGTGGGTCAGGTGTAATGCCATCTTTGTCAACGAGATGCCCTAACACCAATCTCTGTCGCTTGCGAAAGTGGCACCTTTTTGAATTCAATACAAGGCCAGCTTTTTCAATGCAGCTGAGCACGAGGTCTAGGCGAGTGTTGTGCTCCTCAAACATACGTCCAAAAATCACGGCATCATCAAGGTAAACACATGCATATATGACATTTTAAACCACGCAATATAGAGTCCATAAATCTTTTGAATGTCGCAGGAGCATTACATAATCCGAATGGCATAACGTTGAACCCGTAAAGTCCGTCGGTCGTAACGAATGCCGTCTTTTCTTTGTCAGCTGCGTGCATCGGAATTTGCCAGTAACCTGATCTCAGGTCGACAGATGAAAAGTAGGACGCGGAATGCAGGCAGTCTAGAGCGTCATCGATGCGCGGCAGTTGATAGACGTCTTTCTTGGTAACAGAATTCAGTCGGCGGTAGTCAACGCAAAATCTCCACGTACCATCCTTCTTCCTCACGAGAATGACGGGAGCAGCCCACGGACTTGCCGATTCCTGTATTATTCCCCTTTCCAGCATTTCTTGGACTAGCTCGTTGATGATCTTGCGCTCCGATGGTGCCACTCGGTAAGGTTTCTGCCTAATGGGATGCGCCGACTCGGTGTGGATCTGATGACGTATCCGGGATGCTGAGATTAAGGGCCTTTGGCTGTATTTAGAAAAATCGAACACTTTCGAGTGCTTAGATAGAACGTAGAGCAGTGTATGACGTTCGCTTTGATCAAGTGACTTGCTGACTATTTGTAGCAATTGGGCATCTTCTGAACCTTCTAAGCCTAGATGTTCATTTTGGCTTGTAGCATCAACAAGCGCAACCAGCGTCGTACATGACTCGGGTCTAAATACTGCAAGTTTCATGTCGCCTGACAGAATTGCAGTCTCCATGGAACTGTTCATTGTCCACACACCTGCCCGTCCATCAACGACTGACACTATACAATGGCGAATGAGAATGTTCTTTTTCAGGCATGCCAAGGGAATCTGTTCGAGCGTGGCGTCAAACGTGCCACAGTTGTTACTGAAACATGTCATGGGAACACACACAGCAGAAAATGCAGGAACGACTGTTTCCACGGAGACGAAAAAGATTCCTTCCTCCGGACAGGAATTTTCCAAGAGCGCCGTTGGGAAAGTACGGTGTATAGAAAGATGCCCACTTCTGCAGTCTACAGTTGCCCCACACTCACACAAGAAGTCAATACCCAAGATAACGTCATGTGTAGACCGCGGAATAACCGCAAAGTCTGTGCAAAACACCTTGCCACACAGCGAGACGTCCACAGTACAATATCCCACTGGACACAACACGTCACCACTTACACCACGAAAGGTCACCCCACGGTTCAGGCAAAACATCACTTTTGGTCCTAGCAAGTTCTTAAAATTTGCACTCATCACCGAGACTGTCGCGCCTGTATCCACAAGTGCCATAGTAGCCACTCCATGGACAACTACACGAACTTTGTTCTTCAACATAAACGCTGACGGGGGTTTATCTGTAGATAGCACCTGGGATCTTGCAGCTTCATCCCCACTGGCCACACTGACTAGTTTTCCGGCGGCGGTGTACGTGCGCGTCGCCATGGCGACGGCGATCGTGGAGCACGGGGAGCTGGTGGTGGCGTCAAACTTCGATCAGAGGCCGGCGAGGGGTAGCGTGACCTGGCAGCTGCGCGTGGTTTCCGTGACGTGGAATGCGGATAGTCGAAAGATTGGTGAGACATGTGCCAAGGCTGTCGCTGATATGGGCGGTGGTCACAAAAACGTGCAATATTACCCGGGACGCCACATTTGTAGCATACCGGAATTGGTCGAGAGGCAGGTGGCTACTCAGAGTTACGACTCCTCTCGGAAGGCATGGGATATTCGTGCCACCCTTCAGGGGCACTGTAGGCAGGCGATGTTGGGTAAACAGGCGGGCAAAAACTTCGTTCGTAGTTGGGAGTTGGATGACGGGAGAAGCCAGCCTGCCGTGTGCCTTGATATTCATAAGCGTCTGCTGCGTTGATCGATGGTTGCCATGGTGGAAGGGAAACAGGAGTCCGCACACGTTCTGGTTCGTTTACGTACACATCCTGAAAATCGCTGTGGCGATGATAGTTCTGCTGACATCGAAGCAGCTCTTCTCTAACGATCTGCCGTATGGTCAAACCTAGGTCGTTAGGCGGGACTGTTTCAACACTAGCCACAGTGCGGACGTTGGACAGGCGGCCAAATTTCGGAGAAATTCGTCGCATCTTGAGGGATTCAAAGGTGCGACAGTGCTTCATCACGTCGGAAACGGAGTTCAAGCAGTCTTTCCCAATGAAGAAATTGTACACGTCTTCGGCTATACCCTCGAGAACGTGTCCAACCTTGTCTCCTTCAGACATCCTCCCATTCACGATCTTGCACAGCTTCAATATTTCTTCAATGTATGTCGTACATGTTTCTCCTGAAAGCTGTGCCCTCTGAGACAATTTCTGCTCCGCGCGTTTCTTCTTTGCGTCCGAATCACCTAAACACTTCTGCACTTCAACAAAACGTTCCCAAGTTGTGAACATGTCCTCGTGGTTCTCGTACCACATGAGGGCGGTGTCAGTTAACGAGAATACAGCATGATTGAGCTGTTCGTTCGAGTCCCAGCCATTGCTTCTGCTTACCCGCTTGTAGTTCTTGAGCCACGCGTCGACGTCTTCTCCTGAGGTCCCGCCGAAGTTTAGTGGCACTCTGTAGTACAGCACGGAACCCATAAGAGTTGGCCTCGAAGCGTTGGATGGCTGCTCTTGGGCCATTACGATCGGCGAAGGTGGAAGTCCGGCGAGGTGGCGGCTGCGACGAAATCCTGGTAGTGAAGTTCCCGTCTTTGGGTTCATCCTACCCTGGCACCTCCACCAAATTGTTACACAAGGCAAGGTGACTTAATGGGGGTTTTTAATGGGCCCTGAGTCCGCGATCACCGTATAATGATGCCCCGCCGTGGTGGTCTAGTGGCTAAGGTACTCAGCTGTTGACCCGCAGGTCGCGGGTTCAAATCCCGGCTGCGGCGGCTGCATTTCCGATGGAGACGGAAATGTTGTAGGCCCGTGTGCTCAGATTTGGGTGCACGTTAAAGAACCCCAGGTGGTCGAAATTTCCGGAGCCCTCCACTACGGCGTCCCTCATAATCATATACTGTTTTACGTTAAACCCCACATATCAATCAATCAATCAATCAACCGTATAATGATGATGATCTCCACCGCCATGGCTCGCACCCACTCAGAGGGATCGCAGTGGAGGCACTGTCGTCTTCATTCTCTACCCGTGCTTCCCTTGTTTTTCCTGGTAGTGATACTTCTTATCAATATATATATATATATATATATATATATATATATATATATATATATATATATATATATATCCCCTGTACATTCCTTAACATTACTGTCTGTTATATCTCATTAATATTGTGTTAAAACACGGAAATACGAGCCCTTAGGTATACATTTCTCTCCCTTATTTCATTGAACGAGGGTCTCGTACTGGCAGACTTGGTGTGTTTAGGTTGTATAAGAGGGACAATTAATCAGCTGCCCGCTCATAATATGTTCACGTGCTACGTGACGCCAAACATGCGAATAAGAGTGTTTTCACACTCGTTGTTTGGCTTATAGATGGCGCTGACTGTCACTCCTACTTCTAAATTCACATATAAACCCCAAAAAGTGGATGGAGGGACGCCCGCTGTGATGGCTCAGTGGTTAGAGCATCGAACGCGTTATTCGAAGGTCGTAGGTTCGATTCCTGCTCACAGCTGGTAATTTTTTCATCCACTTTTCTTTCTTCTTTCTTCTTATTTACATTCCATTGGTTCTAATAACTTCCCCTGTACATTCCTTAACATTACTGTCTGTTATATCTCATTAATATTGTGTTAAAACACGGAAATACGAGCCCTTAGGTATACACTTCTCTCCCTTATTTTATATATATATATATATATATATATATATATATATATATATATATATATATATGAGATTAAGAACCGATGCAATGTAAATTAGAAGAGAGGAAAGTGGATTAAAAATTAACTTGACGTGAGCAGGAATTGAACCTACGACCTTCGAATTACGCGTTCGATGCTCTAACCGGTCAGATGGCGCTGACTGACACTGCCACGTTTAAATTCACATATAAACCCAATAAAGTGGCTGCGGGGACAGCCGCTGTAGTGCCTCAGTGGTAGAGCATCGAACGCGTTATTCGAAGGCCGTTGGTTCGATTCCTGCTCACGGCAACCTATTTTTTCACCCACTTTTCTTTCTTATTATTTATCATACATTAGTTCTAATAACTTCTCCTATACATTCCTTGGTATTATTGTCTGCTAAATGTCATTATTATTTTGTCAAAACACGGAAAAACGAGCCCTTAGGTATACACTTCTTTCCCTTATTTATTAACAAGGGTCCTGTACTGGCAGACTTGGTGCCGTTAGGTTGTATACGAGGGACTATTGGTCAGCTGCTAATAAGTTCACGTGCTACGTGACGCCACGAAGCCTCGTAAAAAGATGTTCCACACTCGCTTCCATAGCTACAGATGGCGCTGACTGACACTCCCACGTTAAAATTCACATATAAACCAAATAAAGTGGCTGGGGGGGGGGGATAGCCGCCGAAATAGCTCAGTGGTTAGAGCATCAAACGCGTTATTCGAAAGTCGTAGGTTCGATTCCTGCTCATGGCAAGTAAGTTTTTCACCCACTTTTCTTTCTTCTTATTTACATTACATTCGTTCTAATAAGTTCCCCTATACATTCCTTGGCATTATTGCCTGTTAGATATCATTAATATTGTGTCAAAACACGGAAAAACGAGCCCTAGGTATACAATTCATTCCCACACGTAAAGGGCCTCCCCAATTTGCCGTTCTCCAAACATATCAATCTTCCTGGTCACTCTTTTGAACTCATACTCCTACAATCCGGCTTCCAGAACACACGGGAGCGCGAACAGCGGGAGTCATACTTCATGAAGAAATTCAGATCACTTACCCACGGAATCAACGAGAGCCCTGGGTGACTGACGCGCATCCGCGACGTTTCGTTAAACACGAAAATTGAATTACTCAATTAATTTATTTATACATACGTGAAGTCGCACACGTAAGTTGGTCAATATAGCGCGTGAAACTAAACGAATTTGATGCTACGTGAACCAAACGGCGTGTGTTAGTATTATTAGGCTTTATTTTCATTTCTGAGTACTTTGTAGTATTATTTATTTTATATCTTTTGTTTACGTTTTTGTTTGTTCATCCTTTACAAGAATAACCATTCATTTATTTTCAGTGTGACTGGTGCTACAGTTTTCTGCAAGAGAGGGCAGGTGGAGGGAGGGGGAGAGGGCACATTAGCTTTCCAACGTGGCCATTATTTTCCGAAAGCTGGAGCGAGTCGTACGCTTCTTGTGTGTGTGTGTGTGTGTGTGTGTGTGTGTGTGTGTGTGTGTGTGTGTGTGTTTGTGTGGCCCGATGCCGCGGGCCAGCCGCCGAACCACGTGAACTTAAACTCGATCCATGTGTGGGATGCGAGTAAGCGGCAACATGTTCCACATTTTTCCGTTTTTCTTGGTCGCCTCCGCTGGCGGCGCGTCTTACCTATACCCAGTAACAATGCCAGAATTACCCGCTCGTTTCCGGCGGCTCTCCGTCACTCCTTTCTAGTTCCTCTCCTTCTTCTGCTTCTTGTTGTCTGTTGCTACCCTCGTTCGCCCGTTTGTCTCGTTTTTTTTTTTGAGGGTCTTCAAACTGTGAGGGTGACCCTCTGCTACGGGAACTTGTACCATTTCAATTACATCCTCTGAAGAAGGCTGGTCCGCCAGCCGAAAGTGTTAGGATTAAATAAATATTTTATTGTTTTGTTTCCTATACTGCACTATTCTCGATGTTTATAACTTTTATTACGGTAGCCGGAAGAAACTCTGATCATCTATTTCATATATATATATATATATATATATATATATATATATATATATATATATATATATATATATATATATATATATATATATATATATATATATATATATATATACACCAACCTAGCATCTCACTTCTCCTGATGTCTCACATTGTGCGATCCTCGCCCATACACTTTCTTAAACTCACGTTTACTGCTCTCTAGCAGTCTCGCTGCTGAATGTACGACGGTTACATATGCTAAGGAGAGGTTTATTGGCGGCGCAAGCTGACAACGCTGGTTCAACGTTTTGAAAAGGCGCCAGTGGTGCGAGCAGGGCGATGGAGGCGAACAAATAGAAGAGCGTCTCTTTCTTTGCAATACATGCAAGCGCATGTGAGCATCAGGTTCGGCCCACCTGCAGATTCAGGCTGCAAGCTTCGGAAGTTGCGACACAATGGCATCGGCGAAGCTTGCAGCTTTCATCGAAAATATGCTCTTCGGTTGCATCTGGCAGTAAATCGATCACACCCGTCAGATTGAGGGCTCAGATCTGGTCAAAAGAAGGCGCAGGACTACTCGAAAACATCGAGGCTTACATATAGAGCCTTTATTATACCTTTACTTAGAACTAACTCTCACGGATTTCTCATATTTCGCGTGTTTCAGATATAAGGTGCATCATCGCGGTCAATTTTACAACTGTGCAATATACTACAGTTCTGGATTTCCTTCTTAGCTACAATAGACAACCACTAGGCAACACTTCAGCGATGACCATCCGTGCCCTTCCTCGACAACAACAACAACGATAATAATAATAATAATATAATAATATAATAATAATAATAATAATAATAATAATAATAATAATAATAATAATAATAATATAATAATAATAATAATAATAATAATAATAATAATAATAATAATAATAATAATAATAATAATAATAATAATAATAAAAAGAAGAAGAGGAAGAAAAAGAAGAAGAAGAAGAAAAGAAGAAGAAGAAGAAGAAGAAGAAGAAGAAGAAGAAGAAGAAGAAGAAGAAGAAGAAGAAGAAGAAGAAGAAGAAGAAGAAGAAGAAGAAGAAGAAGAAGAATTGTTCATATGTTACGTGCCATAACTCGTGTGTGGTTATGAGATACGCCGTAGGGGAATACTCTGGAATAACTTTGACCTCCTATCGTTTAGCTCATTCACACCATCACCAAAAGTTACCCCCTAGTCACCATATGCCCAACTAATTAACACTTTTGTTTTTGCTTTGCCCCCCGCACGGCTAAAATCTGCCACCACCTTCACTATGAGATTGTTTCCACCTCAGATCATGGCTTGTTTTGTTCCACCACACTCAATAATTTTAAATTATGGACGCGTCAAGTGTATATTAAAGTTTTTATTTTCCTTATTTTGTTTTATCTGTATTTCTCGTCGCAGCTGCATCTGAATTCAGTTGTATCAGCCTGATATCGCACCTTCGAACGTATTATAATTGTTACTAATTGTTCTTGTACCATCGTATGTATTCTAATCATTATTACCTTGTTCGCTTTTGTTATTTATTTTATGCACCCCAATCCTCTTTGTAAAGCTTTGTGCGATCGAGGTTAAAATAATAAACTGAGGTTCTTTAACGGGCATCAACCATAAAATTCTTAGCAACCCTTCCTCCTTCATATTAAAATAATCGGACAAGACTGGGGGGGGGGGCATTGTTGGGTGCCATTACAAAATTCAGAATGGAGGCAAGAAAAGCCTTCAGTCTGTCAGAATGCACATCTTTGCTTCTAGTGAGCTGCTTTATTGACTACGCAACCATAGTGTAGTGCAGCGCAAAAAAAAAACAGACACCAAACGGGCGAGAGAACGAGGACCCAGCGCATTCCCTCGTTCTCTCGCTCGTTTGGTGTCTGTTGTTTGTGCTGCACTACACTATGATTGAGAAAAAGCTAGCTTTACAGAATAGGTTAGTTACGTGGAATGGGCAGAGCCATCTGCATGGCCCGAGGTGGTTGTTCTACGTTGCAATGCTCACTCCTTTAGATGTTTGTATGCGACTCACTTCGAAGGATGCGGTGGGTCGTGTTTTACTGTGGGACGTTGTCGCGTACCCGAGGCCGGTCTGGCCGGGGGACCCCACTTGAGCTGCGCCTACTTAGCGCCGGCGCCATCTCGACGGGCAGCCTGGGCCACAGCCAATCGATGCCCTGTGCGGCTTACTTCGCGCGCTCCTCCTGGTCCACTCTAGGGAGGGGAGGTCCCCATCCAGCCACTCGCTTCCTCGTTTTCTTCGCTGGCGACAGCTTCTTGGTGCGCTGGTGCAAAGGGGCATCGTGTGTCTCGCGTCGTCCTTTCCATCGGTCCGCTCGCTCCAAAGAGCAGCGCAAAAGGGGACGCACTGTGGGCCCGTTCACCAGCTCCCGTTACTCGTGTTGTGTGTGTGTCACTGCTGGGCATGCAAACACGAGAAACACGAGACCCACGGCCGCTCATTGTTCAGCGGCAGACACTCGCCCAGACGCGTCCAGCCGTGGAAGCTGCCCCGGAGAAAGGCAATCTCTGCCAGCTCGGATGCCGCGCCCCGGCTTTTCTGTACATACGTTAGACGATGGACACTTCCATTAAGCTTTATTCCTCTTGTTTGCCGTTTCTGTAGACCTTTTTTTTTCTTCGATTTCTATGAACTTGGCTGCTTATGTTCCTGTCAGCAAGGACGTAGATATGTGGTACTGCGGATATACTGTGCGCAAAATACAGTTTTTTTTTCTCATTTTCAGCAGAGCTTTGTAAATAAATGTAAAAAAAGCTGGCCCAAAGCACGAAAAAGAGGGCAGCTGCAGGGTCGACTTATCATTGGCTAGCTTCTCTATTATTCGTTTTATTTCGTGTGAACGGAGAAAAGAAATGGTAGAGAAAGAAAGGCGGGGTAGTTAACCAATTAACCAGTCCGGGAAAACCGGTTTGCTACCCGACACGTGGGACCGGAATGGGAGAGATTGAAAGAGAGAGAGGCAAAAGAGAAAGATGGTACATAGCACAGCACACCCACAAACAAGCAGTCAATCACATGTCCATCACGTTGGTGTCCATCACGTTGGTGATCAGCAGCCGAGTACGCGATATCACTGTCAGAGCCACTTGCCCAAGTTTGTTCTTCCCAAAAACCTCTGTAGTTCCTTGGTTGCCTTCAGCCGCCATCTCTTCTGTTGACAACGTGCGAGAACAGATTGAACAGACATTTGTCTACTGTCAAGGAGCGCTGGAAAGGACGCCAGCGCTCCTGTCTCTAAAGAATATCGAGTGTACAGTCACGCAAAATGTCACTTAGCGGCTCCTGGCAACGATGTGCATCGCAGAGAGCATTGCCGGCAATTTCAATGCAAAAGGAATTCACCCGAACTAATTTACCCAACTACACGTGCTGCTTATGGTCTGTGGATATCGCACTTTCTTCTTGGGCGGGCAAAGTAAACGGAGACTAATTCTTCAAGAGTAGCACTCGTATGCTGTCCAGAAATTCGCACATTCTTTTATTCGAGAGGTCACATAAAAAACCGTAAACTTGCTTGAATAAGGTAAAATAATAAAAAAATAGCTTGTGAGTGTATACATATGTTCTCATCACAGCATACAAAACTGCCGTTCTGCATTTCAACATCTATAAACAGCTGTTCGCAAGAGGAAACTAATCAGGGAGTTTGAAGCAGCGTCAAACATTTGTGTGCCATTGCGCCAAAATTGCAGGTGGTCAAAAGCGAAAAAACAGGCCAATGGACGCGCTATATCTACCACGTGCGTGACACAGGTTCGATTTATTCGCAATCATTTTTGCAACTGAGGTGCATCTGTATAATGCGGTCTTGAGAAGTAGTGACTAAACGTGAAAAATGCTCTGTTTTGTTCATATATATCTATTTACTTCCTTCACATTTTATTGCGGTGTTATTCTGGTATCATTATAATTGTCAAAATATCAATTATTTCATTTATTGATATAAGCAATTTAACGTCCTTAAACCACCATATGATTATGAGAGACGCCGTAGTGGAGGGCGGCGGAAATTTCAACCACCTGGGGTTCTTTAACCTGCACCCAAATCTGAGCACAAGGGCCTACATCATTTCCGCCTCCATCGGAAATGCAGCCGCCGCAGCCGGAATTCGATCCTCTGACCTGTGGATCAGCAGCCTAGTATCTTAGCCACTAGACAACCGCGGCGGGGCTCCATAACTCCTTTTGTTCAGCAGGTGAACTGCATATTCATCGAAATGAGTGCCTCTCAATAGTATTTCCACGGGATAGCAAATATCGGCTCACATGTTTCCCAGGCGATGGTGAAGGATGTAACCTGCCTGGACACGCAGTACTGGGTACTGCTGGATCTTCCCCGCCAGGAGAAGCAGGAGCAGGTGAACGCGTACGTGTTGCGCGCCTGCGCCACGCTCGAGAAGGCGTCCGAGTCGAGGACGCAAGACGCCGCCGCCAGGGCCACTGCAGACGAGGAGGCCCGCGAACGCAAGCAGAGGCTCGATGGTGAGTAAACCTGCTAAGCCATTTAAGAGTCTTGGACGACTAAGGCCTTGTTTTGGATAATTTCAGTGCAACCAGGTTACTCGGGTACAACTCGAGAAAAAAATTGGCCCCGTACCTGCATGTTACACTGCAAATGTCGTCGACGATAGTCTTGCGTCTGGAGAGAGTGAACAAAGCGTTTATTTAATGTTCTGCGCAAGAAAATAGGGGAATGGTATTCTGGAGGCGCTGCGCTAGAGTGCCTCGAGCGGGCAGCGGAGGCAAACGAGCGCATCAAGTCACGTCACACGTGAGACATGAGCGCTATCTGGCAGTTATCTTGGAAAACGAAGCGCGCGGCGTGCGCGCCCGTCTTGGAGGTGATACGGTGTGGAACGCAAGGCGACGGTTAAGTGCCACCACCGTGTCGTTTTAGCAAAGCGTTGGAAACACTTGCCTTTACGTACAAGCGTTGCATTGTCAGCGCAGCGTGATAAACGCTATACGATCCTTAGAATTGCTTATGTATGCCTTGTCTAGTAAAAAATACGCATACAAAGTATTGACGTGCTGTTTGGTGCCTCATATATGCGCAATAAATGCTTCTTTAATTGACAATCGCACAAGTATGAATGCTGAACCTTGAGCAATAATGGTGGGCGCTGCGGATGGGATCGGCCATTTGGGGGTATCTTTTTCTGAACATATTGAAAAACTGAAACTGCTCGAGCGAATGTGCTTGGACGAGAAACAAGAGTATCACCAGCTAGCTGCTCGCGCCACACACACACGCACACAAAAAAGATGTTTTGCAATCTCGATCCATGTTTTATGCTGGGGATTCGCACCGCTGATGAACCGCTCAGGCAGTTGTCACTCCCACCATCATTGCCCGAGGAGCACTGGCATTGCGTAACTTTGCCGTTCTTTCGGGTTGCCGACTTCCCACTTGAACCGAAAACCAACAGAAAACACCTTGGTTTTCCTCTCCCCAAATGAAATAATAGACAACGTTTTTTTTTCGTTAACCTTTCTATCAATAATAATGTTCCATACTTTTTTTCTCGATTATGCATATACTCTCTCATATGCTGCGAAAATGTAGCAGGGTTTTGGGGGACATGATGTACGCTTCCGCACACTTGATTGCCAATATTTTGGTCAATCACAGGTGGCCGGAACATCTGCAGTAATCTTCGCACGGACACCTACAGCACGTCACGCCCATCCAGAAAAACAAACCCAGCGTTGATAGTATAAATCAAACAAAATGTCTACTAGTTGAGAGTTATTATCTGCCGCAATATACTCAGCAGTGCTATTGCTCGTCCACCGGCAGTGTACATCGATAGGAATTGCCTGTAAAAGCGCCGATTGAGATCGCTTAATATGTGCAACGTTTTGTCATGCCGAGACGCAGATTTCGTTTGAAGCTTGCCCTTCAGTCTTCATAGCCGTTACACTGTTCAAAACAGCTGATATAGCAGAAAAGTTAATTTAGCGTTCGCTTATAATTATAGCATATGAAATCCCGCTCTGGAGTACGTACGTTGGGTCAGGTCAACGCCTTAAATCACGCGCCGACTGTTTGACTATGCATCGCCCATTCAGTGCCATTTTGCGTTAGCGAGTCATTTAGTCGCACTTGATGATAAAACACTCACTTGCTCTCATGTGTACCACTTTCGTAGAGAAGCCGCGAATCTCTCTACCACATGGTAGGAGGTTGTCTAAAATCGCTACTGAAGTCACTCAACCCTCACTACACCCATTTGGTTTGTGAGAGAGCCTTGGTTCAGCTGCAAACTTGACGATCAGTCGAGTCGTGCAACGAGGTCCTGGTATACTCTTCTCTAGCTCAAGGCTGACTGAACTAAGGGCGTCTCTCCTTAGCTACCTTGTTACTAAGTATGCTGATTATTTCTCTCTCTCTCTCTCTCTCTCTCTCTCTCTCTCTCTCAAGTGAACTGCTACGTTGTGAAGAACAGAGCAAGCAAGCCTTGCTGCCTTTCATCTGCAATACATATTCCGTCTAACTGAAACAGGGCATAAGTACGACAAGCAGCTATAGGATGTTGACTGCATGCGGGCACGTGTCCTGTATTAAAAGTTATTTAATAAGCTACGTACAATTATGCCTACATACAAAGGCTGCTACGTACAATTACAGCTATACCCTACCTCTCATCGCTGCGTTGCCTTTTCAACTTATCAGACAAGCTGGCATCCCTGGTGACCGGCTCTCATGAGCACACTCGATGGTTTGAGCTTCGCCCAGTCACGGCCTCCGAATGGCACGCCGATAGGTTGTGCGCTGTCTTAGAGAACATAAGTGTGTCTGGCGCAGCACGCATGCCGTCTGGCAACAGAGACGAAGATCGCGTAGTTGTTTATATCTGCCCCAACAGGTGCCGCCATCCTATCAGCCGATCATTGTTCCGCGCATTCCACTGACAATCAGATCAGGAGCCTGGGTGACAATGTGATGCCAGAGGATGTTGTACTGTCAATGTGTGGAAAAAAATGCGTTTGGCTGAGCCGCAGTGACCTGTAGAGATTTGCAGCTTTAAAGCGTTGTAATGAATGACGCAGTTAACGCAAATAGCCCAAATAAATCTACAAATGACCATTAAAACTTGGTCTACCGGCCCAATGTAATTGTAACAAATCGTCAAAACCGTTTCAGGGTCCTTTTAACCCAAAATGGTTTTATGCTAGGGTTCATCAATGCTTCACTGTCACATTGGCAAAAAGCATACTAATGCTTGGAAAGAAAAAGCTCCGCCACCGCAAATCGGCCACACGATGCACCCAGAGGTGAACTTCATGTGTTCGGGGGCGTTTAAATATATATATATATATATATATATATATATATATATATATATATATATATATATATATATATATATATATATATATATATATCCGCCTACCAGGGACATTTCGGGGGTTGGGCACCAGCTTAATCTAGAGGGGGGATGGCAGACAGATGTGGTCGAGTGTCATTTTAGGCTATATATGTCATGGCGAAAAAATCGGGGTGGGGTGGCGGAGGAAGCTATGTTTGGTGTTTTTCACTCTAGAACACGTGGACTGCGTGCCACGTGACGAAGCTGCCTTACAGCATCTGTCCTCCACAGACTAATCGGAAAAGTGTGTTCTCAGACGTTCGAGCCATGTTGTCAGCGGAATCATTGCCACTGATCTCACAACGACCAGGTAGCCACTGAAAATTGACCTTGGAGCCTGTTTCTTTGACGTGGTGGTGAAGCTTGACCATTTTGTACGTGAGCTGTTCATGGCAACCTCGTCAAAGAACTGACTGAATGCACAGTAAGGCCGGTTTCAAGTCGGAAAACACAGCCCATTTGCTTGCATGGTGTCTGAGATGTTATGCACTATAGCGCATCACGTAGAGCCGCAAGTTCTGCCGCCGTAGACGTAGGGGCATGTGACAGCTTGATTCGCAGGGTTTTTCGTCGAGCCGCTATAATCACCACGCCACTGGACACTGTGGTTGAACCATCGGTGCAGATGTGCACGTGTTTATTCTAAATTTCGTGCAAGAGGAGTATAGACTCAATCATTTTAGTGCTGTTGAAGGCAAATTTGATTTCCTCTGCAGTCCTGCAATTGTAAGGCGCATTTGTTTAACAGTCATGCACCACGGTGGATACACCGGCTTCTCCGCAGGCGTATAACCGTACGTAAAAGATGCAAGACGTGCACAAACAATTGCAATAAGTGCTGTACGGGGCCTTTGAGTAGAGAGGCTCGCCTAGTGCTGCGAAGGGTTCCTAGCATACTGCCCGAGGTAAGTACGCATCATTTCAGTGGTGGTGTGCTCATGATGGGGTAGTCCTGCGCAATGGCGGTGGTTTCAGCCGTGAATGCGCAGCGTTGTAAACCAAGGCATATACTAAGAGCCTGGGCTTGAGTTCTTTGGAGTGTGCGCAGGTTAGTTTCTGCTGCAATAAGCACCGCAGAAAGCCACCAATGCCAACTAGCGAATGTTGTGCTATGGAGGAGCGAGGCAGAGGCTAACAGAACGAGAAACGCCTTGCATTCACGGTTCGAGACTTTAAAGCTCTGCTTCCCATGCTGCTAAAACGCACTGCGCTAGTGCACTCATGAGCAGAGGTGCAGGTTATATTCTATTACTCAGGAGCGTCCATCGTGCTGTTTCTTTCCTCAATGGAAGATGCTTTGAGGCATAACGAGTACTACTGTACCAGTGTTTAATAAGGGCTTGTTGATGTCGTATTTGTGCGGTATTCATGGTACACTGCTACCACCGTGGTTAAATCATTATCATGGGCGTTAGTCATTGCGATTTAGATGTGCTACCAGGCGCCAACATGGGTTCAATTCACGTCAAATTGTCCTTCAGCTACCGAAAACCAATACTCACTGCACGAGGCCTTATATAGAAATACGCGATAAACAATCTACTTCATTTGTTAGGACACGCTTTATTTTCGTGTTTTACATATTCTTATGACCGAGAACTCGGCAATGTTTTTTTTGTGAATTTTCACTGCCGCTTTTTGTGTGTTAGCTCGCGATATTGGCTCGTGTCTCGCAGAGCAACAGTTGAAACGACCATTCGGACGAGTCCTGAAACAGGGAGGCTCACTCGGTCGGCAGCGAAGCCCCGAGGGGAGGCAGCCGCCATTCGTTACAAGCCGGGAAGGAAGCCGGGGAATGTGCCTCGATGCGGCCACACCCCGAGGGGAGCCTTCTCGGAGCTTCGCATCTCGAGAACGTTCGCTCTCCAATCAGGCGACAGCGCTCGGACGAATGCGCCGCAGGCTTTCGTCCCCATACCAGGAGAGGGCCGCAAAAATGCTTAGAATTCTCGGCAGCGCACATTCCAAGAAGTGAGCTGAATGATGCGGCAAAGGGAGGAATCGGGCTGAAACAACCCCGCTAACGTTGGACCTTGAATGTAAACACGTGCCGGAAACCATGCAGCGGCAGGGCCAACGCTATTCGATGATGACAGGTGGTCGCATGTGCGGATCATTAGAGTAACATAATAGTCGGAAGATGTTATGAAAATATTGTCTCGAGTGCCAAGAGAGAGATGTCACTTCACAGAGCTTCACATCTCTCCGAAGCGTAATATTGTACGTTGCAGATGTCGCAGGCTTTCACCAGTAAGACGTCCACACTCCGTCGCGCAGTATTTTGTTCAGCAGTAACCCTTTATGCAGCACTGTCCTGCAAGTTTTTGAATTAGCCAGTTCTGCGCTTACTTTCACTGGCTGCACTTTGGGACAAAAGAAATTCGGATTCACTTCCTGCAGCTTTGAGCGCTTAAGCTCAGCTGTTACGACGAACATTATCCGCAAAGGTGCGGCATCCTTTTTACTTGCCACCTTGCATAAGCATTGTGACGCTACGTCACTCGGCAGTTTTTTTTTTTCTTTTGTCAAAACGTTCGAGTGAATCTAAGAACGCTGAAAATTCACACTGCTGACAAAGCATTTCCTCTTCGGTGTTGACCCCACTAAAACTACTACACGTAAGGTTAAAACCGAGTGCTACAACATAAAAAACATTTAGCACACCATCGAGTAAAAGTCGTCCAGAAGTTTCTGGGACAATGCACTCACGACAAAAGCGACGGCAGATCTTTAAGTGCTGCTGGGAAGTGCCTACAACGACTGCCATTAGAGGGAAGAAAAAAGTCTAGTTCACCGATGTTTTCTAGGTTTTTCATGACTACGTATTTTTGGTTTTTGTTTTATTTTTTTTGCTTATGCTCAATTTAATATGGTGTTTTAACACAGTGCGCTGTTTTGAAGGGAAGCGAAATGGCTGCGAAGCGGCTCTTTCGCATTGTGCGCACTTACGATTTCGTCCCGAGCACCTCGTGGAAGAGGGCTTCTAATAGGCTGACTGATAGCGCCCAGAACTTCCACTCGGCACAGCTGAATGTATACAGATAATGTGTTTATGTGATCACCTCGCGACAGCAAAACTCCAGTTTTTAACCAAGAATTCTTATTTTTTTCCTATTGTTATTATTACTACGGCACATTTCGTCCCTTTCACCTATACAATGTAACAAGTCAGTTCTTGCACACTATAGAACAGCTATGTATTTTTAGTTTTGCGTGCATCGAGTTGCTCTCAAGAGGTCCTTCGAGGACATGGGTTCACTGGCTTTCAGTTTGAAATGAAAGAGACTCCAACCTTTCTTCGGCGATAGACATTGGTGCAGCGACGCTTCAAAAATACTATAGTGAACATTTTGACGAAGACTGGGTAGTATTTGAAAAACCTATTTTCTTATAAATGGGTGTTTTTCATCGCCATATGCCATCAGAGGTGGTGGCTATGCGCTGATGGGTGGCACATGGTAATTAGAAAGCACTGAACAAAGTTGGGCTAGATTTAAGGCTAACTAGTTTGGCGGGCCCATTAAAACTACGAAGTTGAATGGAAGCAGCTCCTTGTAAACGTTAGGTCAGTACTGGGATCAGTAAAATGCGCTTACTCGTAGAACTGTGACGCGACCCGGTTTCAAAGAACGCAAAACTAAAACCAGGTGCACAAGTGCTTGCACGACCGCGCCCTTCGGATCGATGCCGCTCCTCATGTCACAGAGATCCAGGCCAGCTTATACTGTGTTCCACGCTTTCGGCCGCGGGTCTACACGACACCGGCAGGGCGCCGACGGCTGATCACCCTCGTCGCGATGACGTAACCTGTAACGTCAGCTTTTGGTTCTTGAAACGGCTAATTCTTCCCCAGGTCTCCCAGGGTCATAGCAGTCCTGCGGCTCCGAAAGTTGATATGGTTTTTTTACAGAGCGCTGCCCTGAATTTCGCAACTATAATGAGCACGCTGCACTTTCCATCTTAATAATTATCACCATGTCTTTGTTAATTGAGAATTAATTAGCTTGCCTCGCGCGTTACCGAACGAACGGCTCAATAAAAGGCATGTCTCCATCGTAACCGCGATTTGATTACGAATTGGCTATTTCGAAACATTCACCGAATGTCTTCATAGACATATTCGGGGCTCTACTCTCACGTTTAAGAAGTGGACTTAAAGCCCACACATAGTTAACGTGTACCTGCACCTCACTTAGCTTACGTGGAGTCTTGTGCAGCTGCAACCGTGATAAGTGCCGGTACGAACGCCTGCAGCTTAAAAGTGGCGAGAAACATTCCACCCGATGAATGAATTGCAGAACTGGTCAGATTTTCATGTTACACTAAACGTGTACGAAAATATTTTTTAACTGGTATAACCTTAAACCAGAACTCACAAAGCTTCAACTGCAGTTTTACTTTGTTATAATTTTTTTAAATTTAAACTAAAAAAATTTAAATTTTTCCGCAAGTAATATGAAGTGGTCGAATTAACAGAGCATTTTGTTGGCAAGTGTGTTTTCCCATTGGCTAACCGCATCCGCTAAAAATATGCCCAGCGTAAGAATTGGCTAAAATATTCTATATCAAACAGTTCAAGCGTTTCTATGTCTAGGGGCGCATTCTCATGACATTTCTTACTGTAAATGTACGTTTATATGTATGCACTGTTCCAATGTCAGAGCACAATAACGCACTTCGGGACTTTTTTATTATCATAATATTTAAGTAATCTATCATTCATTTCTTTTTGCCAAAGCCAAACTCACGCAATAGGAGCACCTTGCCCTTTTTAGTTCCTAATTTTAACAATACACTAGAGTCTATAATGTGTGAAGGATGTCGACGCAGAGTGTCATCGCACACCTGGGTGTTCCTAGAACACCGATAAAAAAAAAACCTTGTACGGTATGTCCGATACGTACGGGAGGGATCCTTTAACGAGATTATAGCCCCGTCAGTACAGGCACATATCCTAACGTGTCATGAGGGCAAATGAGAATAGCCTTGACTGCGCTTAATGGCACCCAAATTGGCAATTTACGAAATCGAGCGTGCTAATCCTAATGTGCACCCTAACGAGAAAGTTAGGGAAAAAAGACGTCTTCCCGTTTGTCGCCGCCTATTTAGTCACCTCCAAAAGAGATCCTTCCAAGCAGTAAATTTCAACAAACCGCCAGTGTTTGTCTTGCCGTGTCCGTAATTAAAAATTGTCGTGCTGAACAGTCTAACCCAAAAGCGTGGGAGAAAACGAAGCAGATCCAATCTCACATTGACCCATACATCTCATTTCCCTCTCTTCGGGAGTGGTCAGCCATTACATTTGCTTTTTTTGGAAGCATGCCAGCTGTCCCAGAGTATCGTGCCTCGATCTCGCCGGAATTCCTTGGCCCGTACTAGCAAAAGTTTTACGTGAAAAAATTTTTGCATTAGAGTATTTCCGGCAATCACGACGCGGGACTTATATTTTGCGAAGCTGGCTGGCCGGCACTCGCGAAAAAGCAGTTTTCTGAATTAGGCTCTCTTCTCAGGGGTCTATGCAAAGCGTTTTCCCGGGGGGGTAGGAGATGAGGTGAGAGGGGGTTCTTTTTAATGTGAAGTGGGGGGCCGGGAAATGAAATGGTCATTTTGCGCTATGTATGCCATGGTGAAAAATAATCGGGCGAGAGGGAGAGCGGGCATATGCTCTGTGTGCCACCCACTATAGCTACGCCACTGCCCCTTGTATCACGCCAAATGAGTGGCAATAAGTCGTGCCATTGTCCGCTCGTTGTGGACAACCTGTGGAGCTTATTTAGTGCACGCCTGTGCCGTGTCGAGCTCAGCACAGAGAGGAGATGATGCGAACGAGCGAAGCATGCCAAGGCGTGTGGTCTGGAAGGAGGGGCACTCGACTTCGGTGTAGCAGCTTCGCTCTGCGTTAATAGGAGCAACAGCAGCAGCTCGGAATCAGCCAGCCGAGAGAGGCGAGATAATCTCGTCACGCCCTTCTATTCGGGCGCTCTCCATGTAGCGGGATACGTGCGCTGTCGCCAGCTGAAAGACAATGACCGTGTCGCGGGCGAACAGCCGCACCATGGAGGAGCTTCCTCCCCAAGGACACTTTCCTGGAAGACAAAGAGAGCAAAAAGAATGCGAAGATGCGTGTTGGGACCGAGAAGGAGTTGCAACCCAGGCCCGGCCACCAAACTGCCGCGCAAGGCGGAAACACTTCCTGCGATGCAGTTTTCTCGAGGCGTCGTTTCCTGCTGCGGCACGGGTGTCAAATCGTTGGGGCCGCACACAGGGCCTTCCCCTGTGCCGATCCTGCTTGGAAGTGCGGGCACGGCTAGCGTGTCGCACGAAAACGCCACCGCCACAACGGTGGTCGGCCAGCGGCAGTTTCGGCGGCGACAGCTAGCGCACGCCTTTCTCCTGGAAAAATAAAAATGAAAAAAGGGGGTGTGAGAAAATGAGAGTACGACCCAACAATGCGAAACTCTCCTCTACGACGCGTGCGTGTGCCCTTCACGGTGGCAGCGCGCGATGTTCGTTGCAAGATCGCATGCCCTACTTGTACAGCAGCGCCCGGAGCAGTTTCCTCATAGGCGTGCGCCGGAGCCCGCGCTCGCATGCATTTATGCGCCGAAGCCCGGGAGTTGACGCTCCCGGAGCGCATCTATATTCAATCGAGTCAAGTGGCCGACAATCACCAACCGGACAGAAAAGCCAACATACGAATAGACGGAGGTGACAGAAAAAGAAGTAACCTGCACGCTGATGTATCCAGAAGAGTGGAATTTAAAAAAAGCCTTAAAAAAGGAGTGGGGGGGGGTGTATTTGAACACGTATGGGTGTGCCCTCGTACTCTATTTTTTCCTCGAGCTATATGCTGCTGAAGTCATGCGATGCGTGTAGGATTGTTCCGTCGAATGGCAAGAGAGAAAAAAAAAGGAAATGCAAATATTTGACTCTACACACCTCTTCCTTGTAAATTCAATGTGCAAAAGGAAGTTGACGAAAAGAATGCTGAGTCGTCTTTTCCAGGAGCGACGAAAAAGCAAAATCCAAACGAAGCTGGAGCGATAAATCCAGAAATGCCTGGAGTAAAGCAGCCAAAACAAAACTGACTTGTCACCGCTGAGGCGTGAGAAAAAGTGAGATGCGCCGGTTTTAGTGCTCCTGAAGCTCAATAGGTTGTTGTCGAAAGATGAAGGCCAAGGGCAGGAGTGAGCGGCATAGCAAAGCTGCGCGTCACAGTATAAAAACAAACGAAGTTTCGGCACCTCAAGAAAGAGATGACGCCAAGCAAAGCGTCGTCGGGCCCCGACGGGAAGTTTCATTTTGCATACGGATATAGACACACCGTACGGTCGTAGATGCACTGCGCAGTCACGCCCGAGGAGCGCGACGAATGGAGAAGGTGCGTCCTCGGTTAACGCGCACGTGTCTCGGCCACCGCTGTCGTGTACCCGAGAGCGCTTTCTCCAAGCTCAGCCCACCGAGTGCCTTTCCTGCGACCCGTGAATTCGCGTATGGCTGCGTTCATTGCGCGGCCGTCTCCGCACTTTTAGGGGCGAAGCTCCTTAGGGCGTGGGCTGTGCGTCCCCTGTAGCCTGTATGTAGCCACCTCTAGTTTAGTTCTTGCAGTGTTCACTAGATGGCGGTACCGTCCCCTGTATGTAGCCACCTCTAGTTTAGTTCTTGCAGTGTTCACTAGATGGCGGTACCGTCTCCTGTATGTAGCCACCTCTCGTTTAGTTCTTGCAGTGTTTACTAGATGGTGGTACTTGTAGCTGATGATGAAAAGATGCAAGATGTTATAAACTAGAAAGCGGTACTTGTAGTTGATAAAAGACGCGAGATCTTATGAAATAGGAATGATGTCACATATGGCGCGTGTCATTGGTTGAAGGCAATCGTTCGATTTAGTGCGGCGACGTACGCTAGGGGGAGCGATGTAATAAAATCGAGTGGGCAAAATGTACAGAGGATTCATGGTTTACCAGGTTTACCTCCGGAGCTTCGCCCACTCATCATCATTCACTTCGTGGATATGGCGGAATTTTTTCATGCGTGCATCTTCCTACAGGCATGTGCCCCTTTATTTCATATCCCGCGCTTAAACCCGCAAGACTACCCCTTAATATGAGCTGCACTGTCTGCCTCGCGAAAAGAGGGACAATTGAGAAAACGAGTGCGCCGAATAAAGGGTGGTCCACGAGAAGTGGATCACGGTGCCATGCACAATAACGACGAGAAACAAAAGGAAGAGCGTGCTCAGAAAGTCATAAAGAGCGATATGTCTTTCTCACTCGGTGGTCGGAAAGAAAGCGCGGCTCGTGACAAGCACCACTTTTTTCCCCGAAATGCTGCTGCAGCTAAACGCGCGCTTTTTGTTTTTTGTTACGCGCAGTTTCTTGCCGCGTATATAGTGCGACCCGCCGGTCGATGGCATCTAGCCTGCTACTTTCATGCATAGCGCCTAGACTCGCGCAAAAGCAGCGATGGCGCCGCAGCAGCAGCAGAGAAGCGGTGGTGTATATCTCTAGATCAAGAAGATGCGACGATGCCGAGAAAGAGCAGACACTGCACGCGCTAGCGTTCGCAATATAGACTGCGCATTCCGCGGATACACGCACGCCCTGACAACATATGCACTGCCTGGCGACTGTGCATATATTCATCTGAATATAGCCGGCGTCATTGCTGGGCCCGCTCAGACGGTCTCGCGCGTGGATGCGAGCCTGCGGGGACGGTGCCTTTGTTAGGCGGAATGACGCGCAGCTGGCTCACTGCTCTTCGCGGACGAAAGAAGCGAATAACGCTAAAGAAAAGCCATCGAAGCAACCCCTGGTGCACACGGAAGCAATCACTGTGGGCAGCCGCTGTGCATGCAGCGCGCGAACGACCACTGGGCATGCCTGCTGCTGCCCAGTGGTCGGCCGTTCGCAAGCACGAATGCGTGCTAATGAATGTTCCGCAATTAATTAAGCTTTATTGGAATGAATTTCCTGCAGGAGTCTGATTGCGTAGTTAATTTGCACATCAGAATGGCATATTGAGCCAGTGATTCAGGTGACTTTCCGCAACTCTGTAGCGTATAAGCTAATTGACTTCTATTTCTTTTTGGTACATCTGCAGCATGCATAACTCTCACAAGCTTGAAATTGACTGTCCTTAAATCAGAATTAGTGTTCACACAACTAGACAAGTGTTTGTTATTGTAAGTATAGTAAGTACTAGCCATGGTAGCTTAGCGCCTTAGGTGTAGCGCTGCTAAGCTCGCAGTTGCAGGATTGATTCCCGGGTATACGGATGCTTCATTTCAGTAAAGCCAAAAAGAGTGAGAGATACTGCTTAAAATGATTAAAAGGAAAGCCACGTAGATTAACCCGCTACAAGTAAGAACGCAGTTCCCTACCCTGCACAGGGATGGCGAAATAGGAGTCGGAAGGATGACAGAGGCAGAAAATTTTTAAAAATGGCAAGGCTTGCACTGAGCTGCGCAAGGCTCAAAATTGTTAAACTTTACGACTCTGAAGACTACTCTGGTTGCTTCTAGGTTGCCTCTAGGTCTCAGCTATAGATGGATGAAGGTTATTTGTTGTGTCTAGGCCTTAGCTATAGGTTGTCTCTACGTTGATTCTCAGCGCAGAGAGGTTAGAGTTAAGCCAGATGCACGAACAGACTCCTCTCAAATCTACGTAGTCGTTGGCATACATCGCACTGGGGTTATATCGCAGCCAGCGTTTCCTTTTCCGTTCACTACGTAATCTCGCGTGGTACGGATTTGGGGTCTTCGGCTCGCCGCACACTTCGCAGTCAACTGTTGGGTCAACTGTCAGCTTCTTCATTTTTAGTGTAACATCGGTTATTTTTACCCAATTTCTGTGGCATATACCCATTTGTGATGATGACAGTTTTCTGCGATCCACTCACAGCAAATTATTACCTAAGCAACTTCGCTGTTAAAGAAAATTCACAAACACATGAACAGGGAGGACGTTCCAATCAGAGCCTTTCTGTTGAACCAGTTGAACGCAGAAGCCGCCGCAGCATTTGCACAGCCTTCTTTCGTTATGTTAAGTCCTGTCGATGACGTAGTATTCTTTCTTCCGAAAGAAGTTTAATTCAACTTATCGAGCGCATCACATGATGACGTTTTTAACCAACAGTATACTGTGGAAACTCGCACAGGGGGGAGGGGGATATGTTTCATTGTTTCTTTCCAGGTCACAAGTAGCGGTGTCAGTCATTCCTATGCGAAACACGAACGCACGGGTGGGCAAAAATGGAAAAATAAACGAAGGGAAAATGCAGGGAGGTTGAACAACCTTTGGCTCGATCGGCTATACGACAAGTGGAGTGGGTAAGCGGAGAACCAATAGACCCGACAGAAAAGAAATACGATCAGGAAGAAAAATAAGAAGAATGCCGGAACACTTGTGAGCCTAAAAGGGTCTGAGTGCGAGCTAGCTAGTTCCTAGGTGGAAAATGATTCACTGAACACAGAGTGAAATACACACATACAAGGTAAGACATATCTACAGGTCTTCCCGCTCACTTTATTTCAAGTGCCATTGAATTAATCTGAGCGCCAAGATATTTATTCCACGTGCCAAACATTCAATCGAAGCGCCAACTCAGTTAGGCCGCATGCCAGTGAGTTCAATCCAAATGCCACCATGTTTAATTCAATTGCCAACGGCTTCACTTCAGGTGCCAGTCAGTTAAATTTTCGCATCAGAAACACATGGTTTGCCATTTATAATAATGTTTACATGTCGGAATAATATAAACATGAAGCGACAGGAAGAACTTCTTGCTCGCCTATACATGTTATAACGAAATGAGGTGTAGTGCTATTTCCCTTTAACGTATTGATATTATAGCTTCAAATAAAAACAGTGCGTATTAATTTCATTTACGGATTCTAAATGTATCTGCTCATACAGTCAGAGTTAGTCTATGCTTCAGCGCTACTGCATTATTCCGGCTAATCATCTGCACCATACCATATGCAGAGACAGCAGACGGCATTTGGCTACTTATTCGCTGAGGCGTTCGCAGTCGTCTGCTTAGCTCGGTAAGACCAATATTGACCGACATATAATACTCATTAGTTCTTGAAGTCAGAAATAACTATTTAAAAAACTAAACTTGCGTTCATTTGGGTTCTTGTGAAGTCAAGTTTTTTTGTAAAAGCATCGAAGGAGATACTTCTGTTTTAATGTATAACAGACGACGCTAGAGTTGCTGAAGCGTGTTTGCTTGAAACCCACGTGATTCATCGAATACACATAATTGTTCTTGAATAAAAAGATAACAGCTAATATTATTGTAAAATATGACTTCCTTTGTGCACATCAGAAATATAAGTTTATGTCTGATGTACACTGGAGGATGAAAACCTCTTCGAATCATCTCTCATTCGCTCAGCACTGTAAGGGCCCCCTAATTTCTTGGTATGTGCCTGCTTTTGACCCATCGCTTCCTACGGCTAGGTTTTTCATATCTTGGTATGCATTCCGGCACACCAATAACCATAGTCTGTCTTTCGTACTAAATGACCTGTCTCGGTCATGTAATTCTACACGAATCTACTTATGAGCTTTAGTGAGGTACACTAAATATTCGTTAACATGTTCCTGCTTTTTCTTTCGTTCCCATTAAAATAGTTTTGACCCGCGGTCAAATTTGAGAACTTTTATTTGAAACGGCACACTATGCAGAGTATTGAAATATAATTGATCGTAAGTGCACGTACGCATATATTTAGCTAAACAAATGTGAAGTACGTAATTTTGACATATTATGTGTAATTATACCCCGAATTCGAAAAAAGAGAACGCAGCAGAGCAGGTAAGCGTAGCACTCCACGTGTTCGTCATTGTTGATTTACTGTGCTAAGAAACAATTTTTCCCAGAAAAACCAATTACAAATCTCTTCTTTCCACTGATCAGGCAACTATATATAAAATTTTGAAATAAATTTAAGAGGTCGACCAACCAAGCTTTGTTCGATCTTACGTGGAATCCCATAAGGTTTTTCAATTATGAACCCGCATCTGTATGAGCTGCTTCTAACACGCCGTCCGACGCGTATCAGCGCTAAACAAGTTACCATGGCAATCTGCCATTAACCAGTGCTCGTTATAGGTCGTGGAAACCATGGCGACAGGCTCGTCGGCGTACTCGTACGTGGCGTCTCTTTTCGCTCTTTATAGCGCGTAAGCGATGCACAATTTGGCCGGCAACGCAGAAGTGTTTTCTCCAATAGGCGGTTTGAAAGGCTCCTCCTAATCTAGGCTAAAAGGGCCAGTAAACAACCCCGTACTTTTCAGTACGGAGTTGTGTGATGAAGCTATAACTCCGCTCTCGTATAATATGAACATGCTACCGCAATAACTTTGTGAATAAGCGATGTAATAAAGAAGCTACAGGCTATACAACGACCAGAGGCAGCCGGTTTTGATTTCTCGCTCGGCCTTCTCACTCTTCTCGGCAGCCAATATGGGCAGTTGTAACCCACTGCCGTGACTATTCCCACTTCGGCAACGTAACATGACGTCAGCGATGATATCATCGGCACGCAGCCAACGACTGGGCGAGGCTTCCTCCACGCGTCGCTCGTGGCGTCACATTGGAGAGGCGCGGTGAATTCAGCATTCAAATGAGCATCACCACATGGCCAGACACAGTTTAGTAGTGCAAAAGGACCAACTGATGAAGTCAGCTCTCATGGGTGAGCTTAGGGACTAGGGACGCTGGAATTTTCTCCAAATAGGGTGTTTTCACGGAGCTCAGAGCTGTGACATTCATAAAACAAAGCATATGACCTTCAAATTTGTTGCTATCGCGTTCATTGCTTCGCCTTGGCGGCAAACCCGTGACTTTTTTGTTCCTTTTCTCACTCACACGTTTCCTTCACCTTTCGTTATACATTCAAAGTATCGGTCATGTGGCGATTGCTAATGCTTGTCATTCATGCTCTTTTTTATAGCTTGTTTCTGATGGAGTTTTAATATCTGAAACTTGCAAAATTCATTGCTCAACATGGAGCCACTTTCAGCCATCACGACGGTACACTGAGTGTAATGTTTATAATGGCGTGTTTTATTGTAATGTTGAAAGCCGACTGTGCTGTGTCTTCCTTAGGTATTCAATGTAATCAATTCGCTGTTGTTATGCTTTGAAGGGAGCAGGATCTCTAGTCACGCATTGATGCATTTGCTGTTGCTTCTGTTTGTATAGCCAATACAAAAGAAATAAATGTAGTTATTTTGTCTTCCTTCCTCGTTCATTATTTTCTTCCCTCGTTTATTTGTTTGTTCATTTCTTTGTTCCTTCCCTATTTTCTTTTTTACTTTTTCGATAAAAGGACGCTGACGCCCAATCATCTCACGTTTTCTCCATATAGCCAGCACGTAATATCAGTGCGTTATAACAGCACATACTAGACCTCCAAGGGGCAATAATCATGATGCCAATTATTTAGGTTTATCCATGTCACTCATACTAGTCAACATCACCGTAACATCCACCTGAAATTAACCAAATATATTCCATTAAACGCAAAAATGTGGTTGTAACGTGAAATGGTCGCAAAAATAACAGAATGCCCTCTGCGAGTACATAACCCGTAGATACCCGTAACGGCAAGGAGCGTAACGTTTGGTCTTCGCCTAGCGAAAATTGCAGGAACAGAAGCCATCAGTGCAAAGAGCATTAAATAAGTGGAAGACCATCTGCCTCCCCATTAAAGCGCATGAGGAGGAGGCACTTACAAGTCTGACGAACATATATATATCTAAGGGAAGATGGTGATCGAAACATGCCCCGGTGGGGAAGCAAGCGTCGTCAGAATTTTCTTTTCAGCATCATTGCCTGGCCCCACAGTATCTTATAAATATTAAGAGCTTTTTCGGTAATATTAGCACCCAGGCTAATTCCGAAAACGGCAAAAACAACAAAACAAACGGGAATGGCTCGGCTCAAACGAATATTTTATGACTGTCAAAATTAGGTTGACAAAAATGCGAAACTACAACTTTGCGATTGACCAGTGATATAAATGGCCAATGCGCACGCGCGTGTGTGTGTGTGTTTAGCATAAGTCCCTGCTTGAGATATTGTAGCTATAGGGATGGCGAGTACCCTTACAGATGACTATCAGTTCCCTATTTAATTTGACAAACAGTTAGAAAATACTTTACAGCACGATAGACGTCTCTGAAAAAGAATACTTAGCCCTTAATACAAGAAGGCGTTTAACAAACGAGGCAATGTTTAACATGTTAAAGGAATTCGCAACAACAGTAGTTTGAGCAGATAAATAAAGTTACATCGTCCAGTGTATATATATATATAGTCCAGTTTGGTTCGACCCCAAGTCGAACACCATCTTCTACTTTTAAACATTTTCTGGGCGCGGCTTGTCGTCAGTTCATCTCGTGTGGCTCGGTCATGCTTACACTAAAGCGCTCACTACATACCTCAACAAGGCTAGTCATCAATGCTCAAAATCCTGGTGAACAAGAACGAACAAGGTCTAAAATAATATAATCAGCAGAAATTGCCGAAAAGCAGTTACAATAATGAACTTAAAATCACTAAATCATTTCGGTAACATGCTGCTGACTCCGGTGGGACGCTAGAGAGGGCGTCTTCACCTCCCCGAGCGAATGAATGCCCCTCCGGCTGCGCCAATTCCGTGTCGGCGGGGCACTGCGTCGCTACGTGGTTACCTCTGAGGGTTAAAGCAAACTAACGAAATTCGCTGCAGGCGATGCGTATCACAAGCAGGAAGTCGATAAAGCGCAGCAATAAGTTGCGCACATGTCGCACACCCGAGCTCTGCCCAACAATATTGTACTCGTGCCGGGAAAACCCTATATGCTTACTTCAAACATTGACGTCATGAACAAAATGGAGATTGATTGATTGATATGTGGGGTTTAACGTCCCAAAACCACTATATGATTATGAGAGACGCCGTAGGGGAGGGCTCCGGAAATTTCGACCACCTGGGGTTCTTTAACGTGCACCCAAATCCGAGCACACGGGCCTACGACATTTCCGCCTCTATCGGAAATGCAGCCGCCGAAGCCAGGATTCGAACCCGCGACCTGCGTGTCAGCAACCGAGTACCTTAGCCACTAGACCACCGCGGCGAGGCTTGACAAAATGGAGCAGTGAGAACTCTGCGAAAGGGAAAACCGCTGGATGCCCGCGCGACGCACTTCCTCAGGTGTCAGAAAAGTGGAGCTGCTATGCATTTGTTTTGTTTTTTCTCTATCGATTGTACTGATCCCCCAGAAAGCCCTCTGCATACCATTAATGGTATTGCAGTGCTTCGGAGGTTGGCCACCTTTGACCAAATGATCATGTCATGGGATGCCGTAATCATGTTACGTCGCGTTAAATACCGTCATAAGTACGGCATGATGACGCAACAAATTTTGATGATTTGTGGGTCATGATTACATTATATGGCGATGTGATAATTTTTTTTCACTCCGCTCATGTCGGAGGCAACGTTGCCGCCTCCAACTGTCACTCAACGCCTTTGATGAGTCATATATGGCTTTCACCTAAAAAAAGACAATTCTCCACCATAAAGCTAGTATAAACGGTTTCGTCTGATTCATTCTGTACGCCTAATCGGTAAAATGACTACTGCGGTTGTCCGAATCGAAGTAAGTTCCTGAAATGATCGCTTTATGCTTTCAGTGGTGTTCGAAAGGTGGCTTTTGTAAAAATCAGCGCGGATAGGACGAAGCACGAGAACAGAAGGACACAGCGCGAGTGATATCTAACAACTGAATGGTAGCATCGGAGAGGGGCATGCGCAGTTAGTTTGTCAGCTAAGGACGGAGACACCAGCGTAGAAGCGGAGAGAAGGAACGCGACGGCTCTGGTGTCTCGTTCCTAGCGCAGTTTAAGCTTACAAAGATATGTCACCAACTATCCCGCCAGCACACGCTTCTCGAGTTCACGCGAAGTTATGTGTGTCTACTGTGAGCATTGTAAGGCCCCACTGAGGTCTATTACAAAGTATCGTTTTATATATGTGTTGTAAACTGTAAAAACTATCCTTCATTTCGGTGGCCATGCTTTACAATTTTCCACATCTGGCGGTGACACATACAGATAACGGCAAAATTGCCGTCAACAGCAGTGGAGAGAAGGAGGATGATCGAGAATACAAGCGCGCTTCGGTTTGTTGCCGGGCAGGTTACGTCACCGGACGTCACATAGTGCGGGATTTAGAAATGACGGTTGACCGTCCCAGTGACGGCAGTGGCTTCAGCTACGAGGTGGCACACCAGGCCCGTGCCATATAGAAAAGAAAAAGGTTTTATTGCTCCAAGCCCGTACCTTTACCCCATAAGTTTTTAAATGCGAAGCATTTCTTAGCGAACTTCGACGATTTTGAGCGTATCTATCTATCTATCTATCTATCTATCTATCTATCTATCTATCTATCTATCTATCTATCTATCTATCTATCTATCTATCTATCTATCTATCTATCTATCTATCTATCTATCTATCCGCTTACGACGTTTAGCTCTCCTGGCCGTTTCAATAATGGTATCAATACCAAACCTCGTATGGCATAACATGACTGTATGAAGAACTGATTTGACTAGTCATAGCATGAGAATCATGATATGTATGTCATGAAAATTATGATTTACATTTCATGATCTTGCAGTTCTCACGGTGGTTTTGTTCAAATGGCATGTTGCAAAACTGGTATGGTATGAGATGACTGCATGACGAATGAAAGCGACCGATCCTAACATGAAAATCATGACATGCATGTCATGTAGGTCATGAATGAAGACTACACGCCACGCTCATGGTGAGCTTGCGGTCGTTTCGCAGGCTTCACATATACCAAATATGGTATTACGGGACGTGAATTCATGACTAAGGTATATGACTGGCGCACACATGATAGTCATGAGATGCGTGTCATGTTAGAACATGACTACGTGCCACACTCAAGATGCGCTCACGGTCGTTTCGCTAGCTTCCCTTATACCAATATAGGTATTACGAGACGTGAACAAATGACGAAGGTATGTGAATGGTGCAAACGTGATAGTCATCAAGTGCGTGTCATGTAACAACATGACTGCATGCCACGCTCATGATGCGCTCCCGGCCGTTTCGCTAGCTTCACACGTACCAAGTTTGGTATCAGGTGATCTGAGTGACTGACGAAGGTGTGTGACTTGTGCGAACAAATATAATCATGGGATGCGAGTCGTGTAAGGCCATGACTTCAAGCCTCACTCAAGGCAACAGTACACTTCGACGGGACCAGGAACGCGTGCACGCCGGCGTTCGTTTCGTCGCGTCACGACGGCGATGCCACGCCAGGCGCCGATCTGCGCCTGCCATAAACTAGCAGGTGTGCGTCGCGCTGCATTGCACATGCGCGTGTGAGCGTGGCGGGCGTTTCTCCGTCACGAAGAGGGGCAGACGCAGTGCTGTCTGGGTGACGTCATCGGCGCGAAATGCACCATGTCACATCTCGCGCCGGTTGCCGCTTGGTCGCGCCGACGAACGCTGGTCGCGCCTGGCGTCAGACTATAGAGTGCTCGCGTTGCTAGCGCAGCGTTGCTGTGCTCTGCGTGCACGCGCGTCAACGTTCCGTCCGAGTGTATCAGGTCATTCGTGATGCGCTTGTGGCCGTTTCGCTAGCTCCACATACCCATTTTAGTATCAGGTGACATCAATAGATGACGAAGGTAAACGACACGTTCAAACATGATAATCACGAAAGGACGTAAGGTATTGCCTAATTTACTTCCGCCTCGTAACGTTTATTTGTGGGGTTTAACGTCCCAAAACCACCATTTGATTACGAGAGACGCCGTAGTGGAGGACTCCGGAAATTTTGACCACCTGGGGTTCTTTAACGTGTACCCAAATCTGAGTACACGGGCCTACAGCATTTCCGCCTCCATCGGAAATGCAGCCGCCGCAGCCGGGAATCGAACCCGCGACCTGCGGGTCAGCAGCCGAGTACCTTAGCCACTAGACCACCGCGGTGGGGCCGCCTCGTAACGTTGTGCTCATTTTAAAGTAACATATCAACCTTCCTCATTCGTGCTTCGCATATCATAGATTCACACTGTACGTGGGATCTGCCAATTTTTTTTTCACCACAGCTTTTAGACCACAAAATGAGGCTGGACCACATCTGCCTGCCCAGCAGCCCCACTTCTGAATAAAAGAGTACCCCCCCCCCCCTCCCTCGCGGAAAAAAAATTCTGCCGACGCCCTTGATTGGCGGTCATGTACATAGCTGCCAAAATTTTTCCATCATTTTGACGGATTTTTTGTTGTTGTTATGATTCGAGACTTTAGTTGTAATTTGTGCTGCGTGAAATCGGTCCTTCTATATCTGTTTGTTTATCACCACTATGTGGCTAGATGAATGTGCGGCTTATTTCCATGGCCTGACATGTAGGAGAGTATATGCTCCTATAAGTGGCTGTCACCAAGAAAATCTGCGCCGCACGTGCGTCTCATGCAATCACTTGTACCAGCGACGAGCAACATGTGAAACTTCCGTGTTCGTTACTCTCGCAGGTATGACCGTGCAGGAGATCGAGGAAGAGAATGCACAAACCATCAACGACTTGTACCGCCTGTTGAAGAAGTACAGCAACCTCCGGGGCATCGTGCACGGACTGCAGATTGCCTACACGGACGCTAAGGTGTACCCTTTCATACCGCGCTACAACATGCTCAAGGATATGATCAAGTGCGTGCTCCGGGACCCGAGCTACATGGAGGTCTGCCACGAAGACATCTCCCGGACCTAGTGGCACAGCCTGCTTGCCTCTGGTTGCATCAGCCTATCGCTGTTGCCGCGCTCTGTCGTATCGCGCTCTATTTCAACACCGCTGACTCGAAACGGACCGCGGCACTAAACGCAGCGCTCTGCTCGCTGCGAGGGAGTCGCGGTCACGTCGTGCTGTATTCCTGCTCTTTTCGCTGCACCCCGCGCCTTCCGATCACGCTCGGCCTAAGCGCAAACATTACACAAGTTGCCCGGTCTAAAAACAAGCTAGCTGCAGTTCGCATCTTGTTTTATCTGATTCGGCTTTATTGAAATCGTGTTTCGTTTGCGTCGATCATTTCCAAGAAACACTCGAAGGAACACAAAAAAGACAACTAAATAGAAAAAGTCTCACCTCAGTTGTATCTGTCTGGACGTGCAACGAATGTGCGCGGAGCGCGCGTCTCTCTATAGCCGGCTGGCTGGTGGTAACAAAACGTCATTTGTGTCAACGTGGCGAGCGACTCATCTCCACCGGTGAGGCGTCATGTCAGAGAAACGGCCCCACTGCAACGCTCACAGCGCAACACACTTATTGAGGTAATTGCTCGGCCGACAAGTAACCATTCCGAAAGCGCTTTCTTTTTTTTTTTTCTCTGGCAAGCACGCGTGATACGCAAGTCTCCCTTGCTCTGCTTTTGCTCGTTCTCGCGGCAACGTCGTTAGCTGGGTGGCCGAGCCGAATGTATACGACGGACGCCAGGTTTACCGCGCATGGGTGTTGCCGGCGCGGCGCCCGGGCATCGTTTATTGGGGCAAAAGTGAAAAAACTGTCTCGCGACCGAGGAGGCGCACACCTAGTTCGTCGTTAACGTGGTCATTAAGACATCCATTAGCGACCGAGCGTTGCCCCTCTCAGTCCCGTTCCCCCATCAAAGAGCACTGTAGCGGAGACACACCGAGCCTTCTCGTTTTTTTTTCCCCATCGACGGACACACTGCTCGTCTTGCGCCGCGATCACGAAGACCGCTCAGGTGTCAGACGACGGAACTCTGCGTTTGGAAAAACTTCCTCGCCTGTCTGTGAACTCGCTTACTGTACACGGTGCCGCTAAATGTACTCACACACACACGAAAACTCACTGTCGCTTCAACGCTTCTCAGCAACGATGAGCTTATGCGTCCTATGTAATGCTCGCGAATTAACTTACACGAGGGCCAATTTTAGCGTACCTTGGGCGCGCGACTAGCTTGCCACGGGCATATTCAACATCACGACGTATTTCATGCCAAGGAGGATAGACGCAGAAGAGAAATAAATGACGCGCTCGGCAGGCGATGCCGGGCACTTTTTTGTTTTTTTTTACTGTTCCACTCTCGGGGTGTTTGGGCTGTGTAGTATATATGGAGCCGAGCCCTGAATGAACTGGTTGGGAAGGCGTGCTTTCGAAGTTGCGAAGCGACTGCGCTGTCTTGTCGCGCACAGCTGCGCGGTGTAGCTCGACTGCCACTGCAAGTAAACGGAGGGTAGAGTCTTTTGCTCATTTTTTTCCCCTTTACTGCATTATCTCGTGGTTTGCTCTAAAAAAAAAAACAATCTGGCGAAGAGGAACTAGGGCGGAGCCGTGTGTACCGTATAGAAACACGCAATGTCGCTCAGAGAGACAGGGGTCGGCAACCTTTTTGCAGAAATTGGTCGGGTTACCGAAAAAAGCGTCAGGTAGTGAGCTAGGCTGCGATTCAAGCGGCTGTGCGAAACAAGAACCGACGCCAGAAAGTGTTACTCCTGCATTTGCTTAAGCGGTAGCCAAAAACAAAAACAAAACAAAACTACCAGTTAAAGTTGGCCACGTAACATGACACTGCGGCGCACGTGCCTTTCAGCGGGCCGTTATTTACGATATCAGCACAGATGACACGTGTGCTGGTATGGCAATTCGAGCCTGATTAAGCTGTGAGACATTAAACGAAATAAGAAAGTGCCATAGCGGGCTGGGATAAGTCATTCTTTTCCTCGCGCTGCTGTGCACGATGCTGCATGTACATTTTCTCGTAAAAATGATTCTTCCCTCGCTCTTTCTCTCTCTGGAAAAAAGCAGCCGGCTCTGTGTGCCACTGGTTGTCGACCCCTCAGCCACGCCACCTTAGACTACGTTTGTTTATTCGAACTTGCGTATGTAAACAAAGGGTGAATCAGTCTTCGTAACAGTAAACAAACAAACTATCCAACTGCGCATTAAGTACACGCGCTACGAAATTGTTAATCAGTGGTATCGAGTAAAAAAAGAAAAAAAGTTGTACGATCGCGATGTAATCGCACATCTATTGTCGTAGAGGGGCGACGGATTCAAATGGCTGCTCCTATCCACGCAAAAGCATTTCACCTGCAGTAGTCTTAGCGACCAACGTCTGTGCTGCCGCTGCTCTAGTTACCAGTACAACGCAAAGAAAAAAAAAAGTGTGTTAAGCTTTTTGCCGCTAGTCTACCGCATTGGATCCACTTTGAATCGATCGTGTAGAAGTCGCGTCGTTGGCATTAGATATACTGCATATACCGGGTTTGTTGTTGCTTTTGCTTTTGTTTTCTCGAACAATATGCGTGTGTGTGCATGTATACGGAGCAGAGGGATGAATAGCTATTTCGGTTCCTCTCTCTATAAACGCTGTCTGTGTGTCGTACGTACATATCACAACGTGTCAACGAGCGCTGTTTTAAAACACGGGAAAGAGCGCAGTTTGCATGGCATGCCTTGTCACGCTGTTTGTATACATACGTTTGATGTCTCCATGTGATACCGGGCTTACAAGGCTTCTTGTAACATATGTGTTTGCCGGTGTGCCGGATTGTGATTTTTGTAATCGTTGCACGTCGAGCTACAGGGACGCGGCCGAGCGAATGCATGCGCCGCCGCGTATTTTACGACACACGCAAGGCGCGCCCGCACGGATGCCCACGAAGACGTCGATGCCAGACATGACAACACACACACACACATTAACACGCACACATACATCTATTGCATTTCCCCACCTTAATTCATCTTTATCCTCAAGGAGATATTCGCTATCACTTGTCGTTATTATGTACGGTTTGTTTGTTTTGTTTGCGGCAATCTCTCCTGAAAAGTTAATTGATTGATATGTGGGGTTTAACGTCCCAAAACCACTATATGATTATGAGAGACGCCGTAGTGGAGGGCTCCGATCTCCAGAAAGATCACAAAGCCCGCAATACAGGTGTGTTCGCTACTAAGGCATGCCGCTTGGTTGGACTTCCAGTTAGAACTCGAATCAGTGCTTCACGCTGTGCAAGGATTTTCAAACGAAGGTTACGCTGAAATACGTGACTTTGGCGCAGTCGGAAATGTTAAAGTAAGTGTCGGTGCTGGACTCACTCCCCCTCCCCACCCCACATTATTCCCTAGAGGTGTATTTTGCACACAAGCTGAGTGTACATATACACACAAGCTCACAACATCACCTACTCCAAAATACGACACAACATTAAAACGCTGCCTTAATATTGTTCGCTTCTCGAGGGCGTTCCTCGTTTTGGTTTCAAGAAACAGCATTGAGCGTTATTTCATTACTCTTTCAGCGATGGGCGGCCCTTCTGGTGCTGCAACATTCTCCGTCGTCACCGTTTAGAGGTGATGCTGAGGGCCTTCATTTAGATGCACGTCTGGCTGGGTTTTCGTGATGGTCTTACGGAAATGGCCGAGAGGAAGACGCCCCTCGGCCGACGAAAAGCGAGGCGGCTGGAACGGCGGCGAGTGCGTGCAGTGCGGATTGATTCCGCCAACACCAGCAGTGGCCAACACACAGCCGTTTCTTTTTTTTTTTTCGTACTCTCGGTATCACCGCTTCATGTAATTCGATTGAGATTCGATCGACGAGGTGAGTGGTCATTTTTGTCTCCGCCCTCTTCGATCGGTGCCGCGACAGATTGCCATCGTCAGTGGTGTACATGTGAAATGAAAAAGAGGTGACACAGGCTGTAGGGAGACATTGTTTAGAGCAGAGGTTAATCATGCCCCGCGGTGCTGAATGAAACGTCGAGACAGCGGCCCCTCGAGACAGGCGTGCGAACGGCGCTCGTTGCAGGTTTGTGCGGGGCAACGCAGAAACTGAAACCCGCCGCAACGAAATGGTGCGCAGGCCACCGGAGATTCGGAAGGCTTCAAAAAAATTGCAGATACAATGACACCACTGCAATGAAAGGCGCCTGGCATGTTGACACGCCACGCCACAGGCAAATGCGTGTTTCCTAATGGCGACCAGCGAAGGTTCTCGTGTATGCAATCGTGCACACGAACTCGTGATCGTATACTAATGACAAAAGAGCAGGTCGCCTTTAGCAAGCACTAACACAAACGCATCCTAGTCCAATGAAACACCCACAAAATGATGAACAACACACTGCCGAGCACACGTGGCACTCCCCACTCCCATGGATGTACAGTGGGACTCGGTTAATGACGGTACTTGTTCTATGCACCATGCTCTCCGGTTCCTGCATTGTCAAGAGCGTTCACCACCTGGTCAAGCTTCATTTCACAAAACTGTAACCTCCAGCACTGAGTGCTGCCGTTACGACTATGAAGTTTCCAGCAGTGTGTTAATGCTCGTAGTGGTGCATATGTCTGGGCCTTTTAAATTCCGTGAGGCCATGCGTACGCGACCGTAAACGAGACGTCAGCCGTCCAGGAAACATTCTGCACAGACCGATGGAAAACATGCTTGCATGAAGATTAGTTTGACAGACCGGCATGCTCTTATGCTAACGAGAGACCGTATACTGACTATAGGTATGAGTTAGCCGTGGCCGAACCCTGCACTTGGTGAAAGTCAGTGTTTTGCGTGTTATATGTGACTAGCACGTCGGTATATGCTGCCAATAAAGTGGCAGTACCGAGGGGTCACGGCGCCCCACTGTGGTCGTTACTATACCTTAAATGCAGAACAGTAAACAATGTGTCCTACATAATTTCGAAAGATATAAAAAAGTGATCATCAAAAGCAAGATTGTGGCTAATTTATACGCCATCATGCAAATTAATTTATTCCGAGCTTGAACAAAAGGAAGAATTAAGTGTCCCCTGTAAAACCTTTTATAATTTACAGCAGAAAACAGTGCTAAACTGTGAGGCAAAAAAAGGAACGCGAACCATTTACCATCATATAGCGCTGTTTCCTAGCCTTAATCATGACTTGACCTGCCAAAAGGCCTACGTCTCTTTTCTGTTTTTTTTAAATCTAGTATACACATGTTCATAAAAATTTTAGTTGCATATTGTTCAGGCGTATTCATGTGGTGAACTAAACTTGATCCGGGAAGTAGTGGTGAGTGCTGAAGTAGTACGATGGTGGATTCCACAACTTATTTCACTAACGAGCGAGTTTTCACACCGTTTTATTATGCATACGAAAGTGACCGCTACGTATACTGTTGCTTCTTTGTCTGTGATTCAGAACGCGTGCTCATAACACACATTGTCACACGTAACAGCTCACATCTGAGACAGCCAGCACAACCAACGAGTTCTATACATAACCGACACGCCGGTACATGAATACAGCACGTGCAGACATCGACATTGGTTGTTGACAACGCTAGTTGTGTTATTATGTATACTCTTTCAATAGTGTAATCTCCTAGATGTGTGTTCTCGCATAGCTGCGTAGCATGACTAGCTTAGTGCGCGCATGCAATTACTCTTCCTATCGGTGTCCTCTGTTCAATGTGTTGCAGCGAATACGTGTAGTGCTCGTCCACTTAGATGTTGCTTTTCGGCAGTCGTTGGCTTTCTTTAAGACTACACGTTCAATAGCCAGTATTGCTCTCATATTATTACCTATTAGCCGGTCAGATTTTTTTGTGTGCTAGGTAAAAGCCCTACTTAAGTTCTCGCAAAAAATGAATAAAATAAAACGGCATTCATAAGACGAACACACGTATAAACCCTCTCAAACTGAGATGCCTTACGTAAATATAAGCCGAACAAACTTGGGAAGAGAAACTATTAGGGCTTCATATGAATGCGTTGCATTACGTTCATACTCGTGCCTGACGTTGTACTGTCCATAACGTGTCGTACAAGCCTTGTCGCCGTCTTTGAGGGTTGTCGTTCTTGAATGTTTAGCGGCTGAGACCCGTCTCGTTGAGCCACGTTGTTCGCATTCGACATATTTTTTGGCTGGCGACTATTTTCTGGTGCGCGAATATCTCGCGCGAGAAACCCCTCCCTCTTCTACCTGACCGATTTAGCTACCAACGCAAATCACGGTGGCGCTGATGAGAATAGTGTATCTTCGCATACAACATAACCTTGCCATTCAAGTCGCGTGCATCCGTAGCCCCCTAAATATTTAGACGTATCATTTAACGCCCATGTTCATGTGCACGCAGACGACACTCCGGACAGAGAACTCATGGCTTATGTATACGATACACTCGTGAGCCGGGGGTGAGGCAGCAGTAATCAAGGTGCTCCACGCAGCTTTTCTTCCGTGCTTCTTATAAAATACATGCAGTCATCCGTATTTAAATTCAATACGTCAAAATACAACATTCCACAGCATCTTTGGTTGATTCTGTTACCATAACAGTAATAAAGCAAATGGGGGAGACGCCGCCAAGGTAATAGTGCTGCCGTTAACAATTAATGACACACGTACGCAGATCAAAATGGGCATTGCTTGACTCCCGGCCAATCGAAGAAAGCAGGCGGCATGGCACACAGACGCAAAACGTGCAGCGTGTCTGCACTTCCTAGCTATTTTCAGCCCTGTGTTGACAAAAAGATTCCCCTGCAGTAACGTATGCACCATGCTTAGGTCAAATCAGTGGAAGCTGACAGACGACGATTCGAGCATTCGCATCAATTCGCCACACGCGTTGGCGAGTTGCCAGAGAAAAGTGATCTCAAGCGCGGACGTTCGTTCACAGGCAGGTTGCCCGCTCAGTCGCCCCCGCTGCTTGCGGTCAGCGTTCACGTCCATCGACCGCGTTCCGTGTATCTACGTATGTAGTGTCAGCACTAAAGCTATAGAGCTGGCGTACTGCATATGTTTAGTGCTGACTTATGTGTTTTCTGCATCAGCTTTCAATTCTTTCTTTCTTTCTTTTTGCTCAGGGAAGAGAAACGACTACAAAAGACAACGGTAACGTGAAAACGAGATGCTTTTCTCGAGAACAAGGTCTGAGAACATGAGGTAATAACAGCGCGAGCGGTGCAAAGCTCTCTCTCCTTCAACAGACGCCAGTAACATCGGAACGTCAGCATCAAAAGCACTTTCAAGAAAAAAGCAGCGGGGTCGCTGAGTGATGGAGGTCGTTATTGCGACCGCAGCGTTATTGCAACCACGCTTGGAGAATAAGATCAGCACGCCGCCAGCGCACGCACGATGCTGCCGCAGAGTTGTATAGTCCTGACGCAGTTCTACGGGCGTCTTTAAAATAATGGCAACATTTGCTTCGTACGCATGATTGCCTCTGTGGTTACCATAATACAACCCTCAGTAATAAATTATTCGTCAACGCTCCTGCAATCTATATTGTTTTCGGGATGTTGAAACTACACAAAACCGGCGAAAAGCAGGTTTGGTAGCATGAATAATTGATCATATTTGTACATATACTTATAGTGAAGAAAACTAACTTGATAAACGAGCTTTTAGCCACATTCGTTCGCGTCTTACGTGTGTAACACGCGAGTGAATGCAAAAGGCCATAAATTTGTGGCGCGTGCATCACAACAGTTCAGAGCATTACTTCACCACAAAAACGAGTTTTCATCTTCACCAATGCGCCAGTTAGGGGAACTAGAGGGACAAGGCTCGGTTCGCAAACGCATAGTCGTATACTGCGGCCATGCTTATTCCTTCGACTTTATCGGCTTCTCGAAAGTTCTCTTCGTGCTCTAGCTCATTTATGTTCCAGCTAATGTCCTAGCGCTGTTAGCCGGACGCAGTTAATGAAGTGATTAGTTATGTTTCGTTTTCTCTCTCGCAACCAGCTTAGTTGTTCCTTGGTAGTTACGTAAAGTGAATAGCTGCGCAGGGTGCCTCAATTATTAACCTGCTGCCAGTGCACCAGACTTGCGTGTTCCCAAGCTGAACTAACGCGGCAATGTTGATGCTGAAGCCCCGTCTATCTTAAGCTGTGGGTCACGGAAAATCACCGGCTTTTGAAGCTGTAGCCTAAGGTCCCCTGTTTGTACAGGATTGTTTTGAACTTATAACAAATTCAAGCGGTAGCGGATATTGTCTATCTGCGGTGATTATGCCTGGGCCCATGGCGAAAAGAAATCATGAGCTCAAAACATTGGGTGCCGTCAGAATAAGTTGTTAATGTGGAAATTTATTTCCTTGATGTCTATAACCACCATCAAAAGTCAGATTTAGGTCGCAGACTTTTGACTCGCCTTTCTTTCTACCTATTTTCGTTTTATGTGTGTCCCGCGTCAAATGCGATAAGTTCAGATCAAGCTAGACAAACTTGGTGGTCGCCGCAAAGCTCTGGCACCAAATAACTCTCGAGATGTGAGCTATGTTAAGCAACTTTAAAACAGTGTTATGTACCATACGATGCGCTTGTGTGTAATGTGTTGAAAAGTAAAGAAAAAAAGCAAAAAAAAAAACTTTGTGTGATAGCTTACCCTCGTGCTGTTACATTCAATTCGTCAATGTGGTGCTGCTACGTTGTGTATAACGCGTACATCGAACGAAAAAAAAATTCCGCAGGGCCACAACGAATAGCATGTAATTACGCGGTCATGAGCGTGCAGCTATGGTGCTGACTTCCGAGGTCAGCTTGGCAATGCTTCTTCAACATCGAAGTCGTGGTTGAATGCGTTCGCTTTTGTCACATGCAACAACAGATACGATGGGGGATATGTGTTTTGTTCCATTTGACGTTCGGTGTATTATGCATCCTAGACAAATGTGGCGCTTAGCTATAGGACTGCATACAGGTGCACTCTCTCAACTTCTCAATCATACGAAGTGGTCATATGTATATCCTCTTTCGCGGATCCCTGGTGAACATTTACGTGATCTTCACTCCAACTTCTATAAATGTGCAACGCGAACACAACTTCACAACAGAAGAACCCGAAGAAAAATTTCAGCAACATCATATTTATCGCTGTCACTGGTCACTGGCGGTTTGTGTAGGAATGAATATGAAAGGGCGAAGACAGGGAAGTTAACCAGACGGCAGTCTGGTTGGCCACCCTACGCTGGCCTATTGAGATTAATTGCGTACGACCTGGTGCGAAATCAGACGCGCAGGTGCTGCTTTCGTTTAGTTGCAGTTAATAATTTATCGGTTATTTTAGAGAACATAGTCATACCAGTATTGGTTCGGGTTGACTTTAGTTATCATTTTAGGAATGCGTGATTTAGCAAAACACAAGTTTCGTCTCACTTCCTCTTCTCCTGTTCACTTTTGTTTTTGACGCCGAAATCTGATGTAGGAGGGGTATTTATGTCATTCGCTTTCCATGTAATTCATTTTTCTCGGACGGAAAAGGCTCTCGTGTAACAGCAAGTGCAATGTTAAATAGTTTGAAAACAAGCGTTTTTTCTTTCCTTGCGTGTCACCTTTGGTTGTGGCGTCATGCGTTTCAATCTCTCCGGCTCGCCTTGACCCTTCCCAGCATATTACCTCGCGTGTTCACCCCACATTTCACTGCATACCCCATTTCGAAAAGCATGAGCAAGTGAGGGTCTTATTCAATGCGATATCCATTTGTGGGATTAAGCATAAAGTTAACGCTGCGAATGAACTTCGCTGCACGCGTTCTTCGAGCTGTTAATCAGATAAAGAATGACGTGAAAGAAAATGTTGTCCCCCGTTGATTGCCAGTCCACAATCGATTAAATGGTACACGTATACGAATCCATTGTCCCGACTTACATACAAACGAAACTGTTATTCGTAACTTCAAGCCACACGGCAGACAGCGAAATGTCACCAGTCGCTTCAACACAACCACCTCCAAGCGCATGGCCGGAATCTCTTCTCGTGTTATGCAGGCATGGCGTTCCTTTCTAATGCGGGCGCCATTTTTTGGAAAACTTTGAGCACTATTTTAACGTAACTTTGACCGTTAGAAAACAATTGTTAAAGCATTAGTTGATTGCTCGTGAGCAAGACTTTGCCCGTTATCCTAACCTGTCGCTACTTGTTTTCCCCTTATGCGGAGAGAAGAAAAATGACCTAATCTTTATCCACTCATTCAGAGATGTTAAACATCGTTTCCGGTCCCGAGTTTTCATATAACAACTAATTACACGTTTCAATTTTGCACAAAGAACAATGACGAAAAGTGGCGTCCATGGCAAAACCTCACAGCTTGAACAAGCATGCGTGCGCCAACCATAGCCGCACAGTCTCTTCTTTCTTTTTTCTCGCAACAAACACCTGTTCTGCAACCCTTTAATCGCACTAATTAATTTTCGCATTACAAAGTCCTAACGAAAATATGACATCACTATTTATTTATTCATTCATTTATTTATTTATTTATATTCATGTTGACCCAGAGACATTTTGTTCATTATCGCATCATCATGCACGTTGAATTTAAAATTCTGCTCCTGGCAGGACACCAGTGCGTTCAACGTTAAGCTTGCTCATTTGCGTTAAGACGTGCCTGCATGTGTGTGGCTGTGCGTGTACTTGTGGGTTTGTGAGCAGCTGAGCATGACTTGCTGGTGATGTGTCATCTTGCTGCTCATTTATGTGGATATGACACGTTATCTCTGACTCTATGTGAAGTAACCACAGATACTCACACATAAAAAAAATTGATGTTCTTGAATGGAAATAGCATATGGTAACAAAGTTGCATGACACAACGTCCTGCGCAGTCTTTCACGAACGCGGGTTTTCTCCAATATCACAAAGAGTGATCCGGTCGTCCTAAATGGCCGTGACATGGTTCGACTGTGGATCATTGTTTTACCATCGTCATAACCGATTTGATGTGAACTTTGTCAATTATGCACAACCCAAACGCTGCAAGCGGGCCTGCCCCCAAACATTATTTGCACATAAAGATATCTTTAATAGTGTGTTTGCGTTGCTTGAGTACGTATATGCTATGTTCGAAATTTAACGCGCGCACCCCAGGAGGCTAGCGTACGACGCATGTGCAGTGGCGATAAACGCTAACGCAAAGCTCCATGTACCATATTCTAAAACTGCCCAATGTTTAGCGAACATGTTCGCTCTACCGTGACAGCACTGAGCAATATTTTAGATTGCTGCAGCCGGAAAAGATTGTTGAGGATTCTCCGATTTCAAATGCGACGCTTGGCATAATCCTGGGTTCCTAGATTTAGCAGCGTCGTTTGCGGGTAAGATCTTTGAGTCACTTTCTTCTATTACAAAGCAGTCAAGGATTGATTCTTGTCTTTATGGAGCGATAGGAGGAGGCAATAAAATCTCGCGACTCATTTGCTCAATTTGAGCTCGCCATGCGGAATCCTTGCCCTGGCTAAACCAACTGCTCGGTCAGTACGGCGTTACTAAGCTGCCCATTATCCGTGAACCAAAATTGCGTTTGTCTTAAATGATCAGTCATTGAGAATTTAAGTTTTGGCGACAAATTGTAGAAAGACACCGATACCAACAAAAAGAGAAGGCACGTCAGTGAGACGCTGAAACCTGCCCAAAGTTCAAGATGTATTCGCACTTTAGCCAGGTGCGTAGTTTTCCATGCGTCGCACTAAATTCAAATAGTTATCACTAAGTGTGCTAACCTTGTTGCTCTCTCCTCCTTTTTTTTGTTGTTCTGGGATAAGCACCATAATTCTATCACCAGTGCACTTTATGAACTTATTTTGCGAGAAAGCCTAGCCTGAGGCGTGTTGTTTACCATGACGCAATGCACAAAGTACAATGCGGGATTGTCTGTCAGACTGTGCTCACTGAAGCGAGAAAAAACGTCGGCCGAGCCAGGTACAAATACGGGCACCGCGTAAGCTGTCAAAATAGCTTTCATTTCTACGTAAACGAAAAAGAAAGGGGCCAGTTGTGTGCTGTAGTAATTTTCCTCGCCACGGATCTTCCGCGCAGAACGTTTTGTGTAACGAACATGCCAACCATGCCACAATTGCTTGCTCGCAATCATATGAGAAAGACAGCGAGTAACTTAACAGAAATGTATTAGAATAGCGCACTCTGTCATTGCACAGTCAAGGGAAAAAATATTGTAAATGTCGCAAAATCGTATAATGTTAACCTTAATGGCAATGTTGGGTCCAATGTCCAAAATAAACACACAGATGGATACGATAGACTCTACAGCTGATTAATTTTGACCACATAGATTTTTTTGATCGCGCACTCATTCAATGGCAGCAGATTCAGAGGCTTGAATTTGTGTTCCTATACCGCCTTCCTGCTGGAGAGTTTAAACAAGTGAGTCATGGCGTCACAAAAAAACAGTGTGTCATACAAGTACGGTGAATTACGTGTTTGATTGGGAGCCTACCTAAAGTGAAATATGGAACCCCTTCCCGCTATCTTATTTTCTCAGTCCTTGTCCTTAATCACTTCGCAGTTCGAGGCAATGTGATGCATCGCTGTTGCGGTGGTAACGCAACAACTACGAAATATTTTACGGCTGCACAAATGCGTCTACATGACAGAGCTGTACTGCAGTTAAGTCAAGGCTAACTGTACGCGAGACAATATTGTGATCGATTGTGCTCATGTGAACAGAACGTATATATTCAAGTGCGATTCACTCCCTTACAACACGGTTTCCGCCATCGCAACAAATAGAAAAAAAATTACTTTGTTATGATGCCTTGTATTTGACAAACTTTTTGGGTATGATTGGCAGTTCACTATCAATTTCCTCACTGCATTGAGGAGGTCAACATAGGAAAATATACTGCTTCCCATGTTATCCCAAATAGTAGCAGAAAAATAAATGCTTCTGGTGTTGTTGTCATGTGATGCGTGAAAGCTTCAGCATGCTTGTTATGCAAATGTATCTGCACGCGAGACTTCTGCTCGCAGAACATGCTTTTTGTTCGCGACATATTCTCAAGAAACGATATTTGGTTGTCAAGTGTCCCCATGTGCCAACCGTGAACCTTTCTTGAGGTTGTGTGTCTACTTTTTACCGCGGAATCTGTAGAAGCCACGATATAAACGATGTGTGTTACGCTGAACGACAAGTTTCTACGGATGTCTCATTGAAGCATACAAACACTATAGGGAGCAGTATCATCAACACATTTGGGGTCTGACATTCTAATAATGCAGGTAATCGCCTTTCAAAAACGCCAAGACAGCATATTTTGCGAAGCCATGTTACTGAAAAAAAAGAAGTCCAATAGGACGTTCCTTTTTAATGGCAATTGTGCAAGCATCTTGTACACGTGAGACAGAGCACTAGTTATTTTTGTCTTACACTCGGTGCTTTTTGAATATTGCCAGGAATTATTTTCGTGCTCTGTCTGCATGCTAGATGGCCAATCTAACTTTTCAGAAAATGGACTGCTTGCACTAGCCGCATGGAGGCGACTTTCCACCCTTTGGCGGCCGTTGACAAGTATATATATATATATATATATATATATATATATATATATATATATATATATATATATATATATATATATATATATATATATATATATATATATATCTATATATATATATATATATATATATATATATATCTAGTCATCATGGGATTCCCTAACAGTATAGGAGTGACGACTGTATTCTTCATCAAATAAAAAAAAGTGGTTTCACGCAGAACGAAGGACAGCTATATTCACTGCAGTTGCGTTTTTAGATGTGAGATGACCCTAATTATCTGTCTTTTTTCAATACAACTTATTCTTCCTCCTCCGGCTGAATTTTGCCTTTCATTGCATTGCCGCTTCTGATTCCACGTACGTGGTAACTTTGTGCGCAATTAGAAAAAAAGGAAGCGTTATCGAATTGGAATATTGACACCGTTTTGTTTTCTTCTTTTTGCAAAAAAAAACTTTTCATACAGCGAGAATTGTTTGGAGTTATTATGGCACGTTATTCTTCTTTTCTTTTGGTTGCGAAAGGGTTATGATGTCGCAATTAGTGCGAGGACGACTGAAAAAGATTTTTTGTGCCTGACCATTCCAAATAACTGGATGAACTACAATGAGGGCACAGTCATGTCCTAATTATGCGGAGGAAAAATAAAACAGCAACAGCTGTTTTCGCCGTATTGAGATCTACGCCCACACATGTGACCCCATGGGCTACGAGAAGGATGGAAGCCCCTCAGAACACGTTACCAGACACAGGACAGCACGGAAGACAGCAGAAAAACTGGAGAAACACGGCCTCATTTACTGCAAGTGTGCATCAGAAAAATAGACCACAGGGCGACTTGTCAAGGTGTCAGGATTTGGGCACTTGTGTTGCGTGTTTAATGCTATACAGTAAGTATACCTGTCGAACATGAAGCACTGCTGAATGTTTTGTTGCGTAGATGATTGCAAGAGTGAAATATCAGGTTCATTTAGGTTACTTTAATTCTTATCTGTAGTGGTTTAACGTCCCAGAGCCACGACATGATTATGAGACATGCCGTAGTGGAAGACTCTAGAAATTTCAACCACCTAGGGTTCTCTAACGTGCACCTAATATTTTAGAGCTTGCATGGAATACAAGAAAACGATGGCAAAGCATGAGGTGACGCATCATTATTTTTCTTGCAGGAACTTCCTGTTAACACACAAGGGTCGTGTTCTCGATCATTTTCTTACGGTGATGTTACGTCCGCCACGGGGGGCCAGGCTGAAAAAGAGTGTTCAACACTCACCGTCCGGAGTACTGGCGGCGTCAGCTGGCGCTCCTACGTTTAAATTCACATATATACCCTATAAAGTGGACAAGAGGGGGGGGGGGGAGGGGATGGCCGCCATGTCAGTTCGTAGCATCAGACGCGTTATTCCAAAGTCACAGGTCCGGTCCCTTAGATCACCTGCCGTGGGCAAGTAATCTCTTCATCTACTTTTCTTTCTTCACAATCACATTACTTTTACTACTAACAACATTGTCCGTACTTTCCTTCGCATTTGTGTCTAACAAGGAAAAAAAGGGCTCTTAAATTTCTGCGCACACATGTGTGTCTGTGTGTGCGCAGACACACACACGTGCGGCTGCGCGTGACACAAGTTCGGGGCGTAACCTCACGCCGCGTACGGTTCTTGAGAGCAGATATAGGTTGCATACATGCCTGTTACTCCCGTTATACGTGAGGTTACGTCGGTGAAAGTGCCGTTGAATATGCACTAATTGAGAACGGAGTCATACAAGCCAAAAAAAAAAAACCAAGCAAAGCAAAACAAGATAAAAATATAGGGATTAAGCAAATGCATTGTAATGAGGAACACCAAGTTGCATTAGAAAAATAATAAAAGTCATGTTATCCGGTATATATGCATACATATACGTATACGTTTAAGAAAACAAGTGAGACTCTACATGTTGCAGCACTGCAGTAGGCACCGAATGAAAGAAAAGGAAAGAAAGAAAAATAAGCCCAAATATATTTCTAGAAACCTTTCTACTGGCAGTACATTTCATGTCCAAGAACGACAGCATGACCGAGCTAGCTCTACAAACTTTGGTACTGCAAAAATCATCTGCCATATAGAAACGTAACATGATGCCGTAATATGTATAGTTACACCTACGGTGGTAGCAGGTGTGTAAAGAGGGACGTGTGTCTGTAAGACACTGAGGTTTCCGTGCACCAGCTCAACCAGAGGTGGCTCCAGAAGTTGACTACGCTGTTACCAGAGAATGCGTTTGCTGCACCATTCAATTGCGTTTTTTGGCAGTGCTGCAACAGCAGGTGACGCTCAAAATACTGTCATGACAGTTCGCTTCTGTGCTGCACTATAAACCAAGTCGAAAAAATTGGCCCGAATCTACATGTTACACTGTAAATGTCGTCGAAAGACGATAGCCTTGCGTCTGGAGAGAGTCAACAAAACGTTTATTTCATGTTCTGTGCAAGAAAATCGCTGAATGGTATTCTGAAGGCGCTGCGTTGGAGTGCCTCGAGCGTGTAACGGAGGCGAACAAGCGCATCTAAGCACGTTATACACGAGCGCCATCTGGCAGTTATCTTCGAAAGCGAAGACGTGCGCGACCGCGGAGGTGATAAAGTGTATAGAATGCAAAGCGACGGGCAGGTGCCACTACCGTGCCGTACGTTGTAGCAAAGCGTTGGAAACACCTTCTGGAACATCGCGTTGTACTGTCAGCGCAGCGCGTTAAACGCTACAGTCCTCAGACTTACTTGTGTGCGCCTTTTCTAGTATAAAGACAGACATACAAAACATAAACATGTTGTTGTGGCGCCTCAGATATGCGCAATATTAGCTTTTTTTGTAATTGACAATCGCACAACTATGAACGCTAAACCTTGAGCAATATTGGTGGGTGCTGTGGATGGGGTTGAGCCGTTTGATGTATCGATAGGGCGGACAAACAGACAAATGTACAGACAGACCAAAATTTTTTTCGTTGAAGGTCCCCAAGAAAGACTATCGTCTTTAAAAACAAACGAGCTAGAGAAGCCCAAGCACCATTTCAGAAGCTGCTCTACCGCGCCAGCTGCGGGTAAACCAGAAACCTGTCCCCAACGGCAACGTACCTATCACTGACGTTGTTAGGACAGGCCGAAAATTTCTGGCAGTGGTGTTCCGTTTGACAAATGGCAACGGGGGGAACAATGTGCGCCTGTCACCATGGGTCGCTAACTCGGTCCGTGAAGAGCGCTGGGGCCCACGCGGAAGCGAACATCCCAAATTGGAGAATCAAATTTCGTAGCAGTCCCCTGTGTCTGTATAGCACGACAGTGTGCTAATCTATCCCTATACTTCCGACATCATCGCATGCAAATTGCCGGACAGTGAGGTACACACGATCTGACAATGACACCATGGTGATTCAGTTAAATCGCAGCTTGTGAAACGGGCTCGGCTCGGAAGTTCGCCCGAGGCAGGACATCAAGGATGGCCCAATTGAAAGGAAGAATTCACGAGATTCTCTGTTCTTTCTTTTATTTATTTATTTGTACCCTCAAGGCTTACAGGCATTTCAGAGGGGAGTGGGTTACAAGGTTATACAAAAAACTAAAAAGCAGCAACAAAAGTAGTAAGCAGATAAGTACAAACATACATGGGCCCTAATCATACAATGTTAGCTAGTGCTGCACGAAACTGATGGTTGTCTTCGGTTGGCACATACTTGACTATCGCCAGTGAACGGAGTATGTTATCACGAAGGCTTTAGCGTGCGGAGGGTTCCGCGAATACGGGTCTAACCCCCGTATTTACAAACGCTCCTCGACTCGACTTTCACCCTTCAATTGACAGAGATGAGCACTGCGTCACCACTCGGCTGAAAATGACGCTGCGCTGCTCGAGAATCGCACCACATTATCACTGATATGCAGTGATTTGCGGTGCCTAGGGAGGGCGCTTCCATCGGCTTTCTCAAGTGAAGGTGAAGCGTTGAGTGAAGGGACGTTCTAGAATACGGTGGTAAGCCTGTCTATCTGTCTGCTGAAAGTTAGGCGCCCGCATGCGAGGAGGATAGCATTTTCTCTTGAAGAGCACGCTGTATGCACGGTTACGGGTCACGCCGTAGTGGAGAGAGATGGGGGATTTTCACCATCTGGTACTTATTCTTTAGATTGCAGGGTTCTACCATACCACCTAAATTGAAACGTGGTTGCACCGACCGCGATTGAACCCGGGTCATACCACCCCGGCGGGCATAGCGGAAACGGTCCCGTGTCCCGAGAATAAGCATACAGAATAACATTAGGTATAGCCTGCTTGGTTGACTTATTGAATGCTGGGACGACAAATAGGTCACCGAGCTCTACATAAACTGCAATGCCGCCGATCGTTCGACTTTTGAGAAAGTTGAAGCTGTGCAAATATTCCTGCTTGTAAAAAAAAAGAAAAGAATCAAGAAGGTTTCCAGCACTCTCATTAAACATTGTCTCTACACGTGGCGACATGTGTCACGCAATCGAAGCTTGTCTGACAGTAATTCACCTCCCTCTTGAAACTCAATTTAGTCCTGCAAGACTCACCCTAAAAGATCCATCGTTCCAATAAGGTAGTTCGCACGCACGTATCACCTGAGGAATATAGTCACTCTCAACAATATTTTGCTATTTCTTTCTCAGTGCCCATTATAAGCAGTGCTCCCAAACATGAAATTTATGGGCTCTCTTTCCAATATTTATTTTCTTCTCGCCCTTCATTTGTTCAACTCCCGTTTAGTGGACGCTTGCAAAAAAAAAAAAAACATTCGTGCTCGCTTTAGCCAAGCAGTTATCTTACGCGCGAACTTCCCGACCGTCGAAAACAGGTACACAGAGCGAGGCAGACGAGCTATCAGACTGGCTTCCGCTCTTCGGCCGGTTACGCCAGCATTGTGCACGACTGCTAGATTTAAATATGCAGAGCTGGCACTTTCGGTGCAGGTTGCTTCCTTTATTTATTTAATAGGAAAAGGTCTCGTGGGTAAGATGCAGTGCCCTAGGTCACCCAATGTGCACCGACGCTTTTTTTCTTGCCGTTAGAGCTCGGCAGAGACAAGGCCTCGACTCGGCCGAGCGAGTGGGCTGCCCTTTTCCTACCCTACGGGCATCAGAATCGATTGCCATGACCCCGAAGTTTCTCTGTTTGCACAGTCGATATCAAGCCAGCCTCGTCGTTCGCATACACCGACACCCTGGTGCCATGCTCCCCTTCCTCACCTTGAGCATTCGCACGTGTCAAATGCAGCCCGATACCTCGGTGCTGTTTCATTATACACATACAAGACCATACACGATGAATTCGTGTAGTCTAGCTTCGTAAAGCCAACAGCGACACCGTCACTGCAACGGAACTTACTAAGGCAAAGGCCTTATGTGCCTTATGAGAAGAAAAACGCAGCAAGCGCTGCAAAACCCCACATGATCTCAAGAAAACAGATCAAATTAAGGGTTCGAGCCGTAATCTGACCAAGAAATTTGGCGTGAAATTACATAGCCACGTAAGTGCATGAAATCACTTAGGAAAATACCCTGTGCAGTCGACATGTCGGGTTATGAATCAAATTAACAGATGTAACATCACGTGGAAAGCGCGTAGAATCGCATCATGTGAATCGTGCAACGAGTGAGTGGGTTGAAGCTTCCAACCAATTAGAAGGAGCACAACTATGCTTCATAACCATAATCACCAGTCACAGAATCGAAAAATTGCGCAATCGATCATGTAGCCCCAATCACGATGATAACGATAAAACTGTCCCACCGAAGGCATTTCAACTTTGAGTCATCTTTGGCGAATGCATTCTGTACCTTGTGAGTTCTTTCGATCACGGCTGCGACGAAAACCTAGTTATACATTGCAGCTTTCTCAGTTCACCCATGCTGAAGCACAGCCGTGTTTGTGTTCACAAATCGAAACGGCGACTGTTCGCTTTCGCGTACAACCTAACGTATCGACCTGTCGATGAAAATTATAAAAATGCTGACTTCGGTGTCTACGAACAAAGTGCATGCAGCTGGTTGCCGCCGAAGCCTACACTTCCCTGAATATTGGAAAGTCCTCACGGTGTATTCTTTCTGAAAAGCATCGGCAGAATACAAGAAAAGTAGATGGCGAAGAACCAACAAGCAAGGTGGGTTTGGTGATTGGGACGTTGCTACAAGCGGGATTGTTGACAGACGTGGTTGGCAGTTGCTCTGCCTCAGCATAGCTTCCAGGCAGAGCAATTCTAATTGGCCACAAACAGATGTGCTTTCTAAACGAGATAAAAAATGGATCGCAAAGCTCCAGAAAGTGTTCGAGCTCTGACTCTATCTGCATATACAGCGTTGCCCTAGCTATCTCTAGCCAGAGTTTAAAAATATGCCGATGAACTCAATGACGACACCTACAAATGCATGTTGCCTAGCGTTGCCTGTAGTGAGCCAGACTACATTTTTTATCCGATTATTCACGTCATTAGGCCACTTATTACCTATCTTATTAGCAATGAAGTTGGGGGAAAACATTTGTGTGAGAAAGTTATACATCAGTTTGCAAAACATTCGACTAGATAGTTTTAAACTGTATATCTGTGACTCATTAGTGTTTTTTTTCAACACAGATGTCCTTGAAATACAATATCGTACGAGTGGAATGGCCATTTGCGCGTCAACACGCGCGCCTTGATTGCAGTATGCCCTAATGTACCGCGTACGAACGATACGATTCCCTCGTTTCGGTTCATGACAGCGATAAGCAGACGGAGCTTGTCCTGAAGGCGTAAAGACAGCACAGTATCAGCTGACGCTGCGCGAATTCCTCTCATCATGTTTGGGGCCTGGTTTCGGGCATGGGTTTGGGCCGTGCTATAAAAGCGTCCATGACATTGCATTGCTGAGTAACTCAGGGGACGAATTGCAACTCATGATTACGGAGTTAGACAAAGAGAGCAGAAAGGTGGGTCTTAAAATTAATCTGCAGAAAACGAAAGTAATGTACAACAACCACGGAAAAGAGCAGCACTTCGAGATAGGTAATAGTGCACTTCAAGTTGCAAAAGACTATGTCTACTTAGGACAGGTAATAACCACGGAGCCGAACCACGAGAATGAAGTGACTAGAAGAATAGGAATGTGGTGGAGCCCATTTGGCAAGCAATCTCAAGTTATGGCAGGTAGATTGCCACTAGCCCTCAAGAGGAAGGTATATAACAGCTGTATCTTGCCGGTACTTAGCTACGGAGCAGAAACCTGGAGACTTACAAAGAGGGTTCAGCTTAAATTGAGGACGACGCAGCGAGCAATGGAAAGAAAAATGGTAGGTGTAACCTTAAGAGACAAGAAGAGAACAGAGTGGATTAGGGAACAAACGGGGGTTAGGGATATCATAGTTGAAATCAAGAAGAGGAAGTGGACATGGGCCGGGCATGTAGCACGTAGACAGGATAACCACTGTTCATTAAGGGTAACTAACTGAATTCCCAGAAAAGGCAAGCGGGTTAGTGGGAGACAGAAGATTAGGTGGGCAGATGAGATTAAGAAGTTTGCGGGTGTAAATTGGCAGCAGAAAGCACAAGACCGGGTTAACTGGCGGAACATGGGAGAGGCCTTTGTCCTGCAGTGGACGTAGTCAGGATGAAGATGATGATGATGATGATGATGATGATGAAAGCACGTGTGCGTGGAACGGTGTAATGTGCGAGTGCGCAGCACTCGTTCTTTCTTACCGTCCTCGCTTCTTTATTCGCTTTCTGCCTTCTTTCCTGGTCTTTCTTGTTCGCGGTTCCGTGTTGAATGGTTGTGTCGCCCGCGATTCCCTAGGTGCCGACGTAGCTCTCGCCGATCGGCCGGCCGTCCGCGAACTCCTGATGCCGTGCAGCCTTCGTCGATCAGTGTACCGTCCTCGCACTCCTTTGAGCGTGTCCTAACCTTTTTTTTCTCCATCTTTACTTCTCACTGTCACTTTTAATCCCTCCTGATCTCGTTTCTTTGTGAGCTACTGCTGAGGTGTCTCACTTGAATGAAGACATTTGAAGACTTAGAAGAAGACAGACTCCTTTTCCAGTCTCAAAAACCACTGCCCCCAACTCCCGCACATCTATGCCTGCCGCAATCAGCAGTCCCCGCAGGTGGCAGTGTGCCGTCTGGCACTGAACGCATGGACCTTTTTGCGATGACTGCAAATGCTGCCGGAGCACATTGTACTACTGTGGGGCCACCTGTCAGCTTTCCCTGAAGTAATTTATGAAAAGCCACGGCCAGGCTAGGCTGCGCCTACGCGCGCACAGAGCAATCTAGCTTGGCCGTGGGGAAGCTGAGATACAAAGCCTTCGAGATCGGTAGTTGTAGTTGCCTCGCTGGTCGTAAAATGCATAAAAACATTTTATTAAATATATTAAAAAGTATAGCAGTATAGACGTCAGACTACAGTGTCTAGAAATATACTGCCTAGTGTGCTGAGCGCGGGCTAGGATATGGCCCCGCAGCTGATGACTGCCGGCGGCGCCCGCATGGTGCGCTGCTGTGCGAGTGGGTGTAGAGTTACTGTATATGCTACCTAAAGGTAGCATATACAGTAACTCTAAGTGAGGGCATTTGCGTTCAATCCTCGTGCTCCGCAAGCGCTGGGAAGCTTTCAGGAGGCCAAGCCACGCGAGGCCAACTAATATTTTCCTGCATTTTTGGAGTGTTAGACATAATGCTTTATAAGAACTACTCGATTGCTTTCACAGTACTGGTGCTTTGCAATACCAAATGAGGATTATTTCGTGACATACATATCGCCATCCGCTACTGCCCACAAAAAACAAAAACAAAAAAGAAAACAGGCAGATCCCACGTAACTTGGGAATCAATGCTATGCAAGGTGACTCTGTTGTAATTTTTTATTAAGTGAAACATCATAAAGTGGCGCTAAATATATGCAAGAAATTGGATAGTCAACACTGGAACCAGCATTGACGTTTCACGAACGTTTGGCTCTTGCAAATTATTTTGAAGACCTGGCATGGCTCTGCAGTAGAATACCTGGTTTCCACGCAGATTGCTTGGCTTCGATTTCTCTGCTAGGACACAAACGTTTATTATTTGCATTCGTATGGTCAACGTTTGCAATACCAGCTTAACGCTCACGCGTTAACAAAAAAATGTTGCGAGACGGGTTTGATGGCGTACGTGACGGGATTGTGAAATTATTCATGTCAGGAGCACTGAGCCAGATTCATCAAACCATCCTATCCGCCCACACTAATTTAGGTTTACCCTAAGTTAAGGGGGTGATTGTTAGGGCCCCAGAAGTAGGCGATTTGATAGACAGACAGACGGACGGACGGACAGACATACAGACAGACAAGCAGACGGACGGACATACACACGGATGGACGGACCGACGGACGGATAGACAGACAGACAGATGGACGGATAGACAGACGGACAGATAGATAGATCAACAGACGGACAGATAGACAGACGGACAGAGAGATAGATCGACCGACTGACAGACGGACAGATAGACAGATGGACGGACGGACAGACGGTGGACAGATAGACAGATAGACGGACGAATAGAAAGACGGACAGACAGATAGATAGATCGACAGACGGACAGACGGACAGATAGACAGATAGACAGTGTTACGCCTGGGAGTCCACATTGAACGTCAATGCCTCTGCAAAGGCTATCTGTGTCAAGGCCAGCAATCAAGCCCACCTGACACGATTGGCTCAACGACGTCATCAAGCGGGGGCGCCGGTCTGTCACACAACGCACAGTGAGCTCCCTCAGCCCACGAGCCCGTTGAAGCAATCGGCACCTTCCAGTCTGGCGAGTCTTACGCAATGCGTCGGAACGCCACTCGTCCTTGGCTGCAACCACGCGCAGCGGCTCCGGATTTGATGAGCATGACGCGACCCAGCGGCGGGCCTAATGGAAGGATTCTGACATCATGGCCAGCGGCGCTTCTGGCTGGACGTTGGTGACTCAAAGGATCCACCCGGTGCCTATAAAAACAGCCCTGCGGCGTGTCGCCAGCAGTAGACCTATGTGTCAGAGAATCCTCTCGTTGCTTCGAGTCTTCACGCTGTCGGCGCACCCGGTATCCTTGGCAGCGGCGAGTTTCGTGGCGCCCTTCGTGACCTCGTCCGCGGTGCACTTCGTAGTTGACCTATGCGGCAGAGAGAAGCCGATGGACGTGTGCGAGAGAAGACATCTCGGCTCTTCGAGTCCCTAAGCTGTCAGCCCTAGTGCCGAATTTGTAACGCGTCTATTTATATGCTGTACAGTCGGGTGCGATTTCAAGGTTATCACGCGAGCGTCGACCAGCCAAGCATCCAGAGGCCCTAGCGGAACGTTTAGTAAGAATAAAAATCAAGATTTCGCTTTCTTCTCTCCCTAGTTGGCTGTTCAATGCTACGACAATCACCCCGTTGACGAACTCGCCCCTCGCCTCCTTTTTCTTTATTCTAAGTGTTCCATTCGTTGCGATCAAGCGTAACTTGGTAGGCTGTTCCGCACGACAACAACGTTGGTGGAAAAGTTCTCGTCAACCTTCATTTGAGTGACATGCTATGTCGCACAAAATATAAGCATCGCATCGTAGTACTGACTTCACCAGCCAATAGAATTATGCCAAACGTTTTCGCTCAGGGGTGTCAATGCTGCAATGCTGGATGTGACCCCAGACCACATCTCGCAAGAAAATGTCTCGACGGCTTACATTAGAGGAACGCCGTGAAATTATTTTTTTGGGAAGGTTTATGTCCCAGCGAGAAACTTCCCGTAAGCTGAACCGGCCACAGAAGACAATCAACCGCATTCTTCGAGCATTTTATCAGGAAAACCACTTGGAAGATGCACCACCCCAAAGGAGGCCTAGAAAAACAACTGAGGAGGAAGATGCCTTGATAATAGGTGCTGTGGTCAAAGACCCTTTCTCGACAACAAATAAAATTAAAGAAGAGCTTGGCCTTTCCCTCAGTCTTTCGGCTATCCGAAGAAGACTTCGTGCTGCCAGTCTGAAAAGCCATGTGGCGGCTAGAAAGCCGCTTTTGACCAGTGAACATCGAAGGAAACGTTTGGACTTCGTGCGTCAGCACGAACGTTGGAGGGCTGAAGACAGGCAGCAGGTCATCTTCAGTGATGAATCAACGTTGACCTCTTACTGGAACCAGCGACTTCGTGTTTGGAGAGTCCGTGGCAGCCAGTGAGGTTTATATTGCTTGTGTATCATTTCCCACAGACAGCGGTTCGGCACCGCTCTTAGGTTTAAGAGCGTACTCATAATCATCATATTCCGCAGCAGCATCACCCTGACTAACTTAACTGCAGCAAAGGTCACTCCCATACTATTCTAGATAACCCGGTCCTGTTGCCGGCCATGGTCCCGTAATTCACTCGAGCTTCTTAATCTCATCCGTCGAACTAATTTTCTGCCGTGCCGAGCTGTACTTGGCTTTTCTTGCAATACACTCTGCTACCATTAATTACAGTTGATTATCCTTCTCTCCCATTTCATGTTCGGCCCACTTCCCCATTTCGACTAGTCAGTAACTCACGTTTTTCTCTGACCCACTATGCCATTTTTCTGGCTCGACAAAAGAGTTTTTACATAGTTACCACGCTATCAATGTTGTGCGTAGAAAACAGATTTATCGCTTTTATTGCAGGTATGAGCATGAAGACAATCGCAGTGTCGGTGCAAGCGGGCGTGTATCGGTCAACGTCTGGGGCGTAATAACATATGCCGGTCTGGGTCCGCTCTTCCGCATCCCCGGACGACTTACGGCCGAAGTCTACAATGAGATCATTGACGATGTTCTCCTACCTTTCGCCATCAATGGACCATTTCCTGACGGATGCTTTTATTTCCAACGCGATGGCTTCCCTGTTCACAATGCATCCACAGTGCAAGAAAATTTAAATGCTTCTGGCATTGCACAGCTCTGCTGGCCTCCTAAAAGCCCCGACCCTAATATCATCGAGAATGTTTGGGGACTAATGAAGGCACAATTGGCTCGCGCCAATTTGACAAACAATGACGTTGACTCTTTGTGGAAACATGTTGAGATGGAGTGGAATGCTTTCAGACAAGTCCCTGATTTGGTGAAATCTCTGTTTGCTTCTATCCCGAAAAGGCTAAACGACGTGAAGGAGAGCTCGGGCGGCGTATCGAAGTATTGATTAAGTTGTAAGCACTAAATGTCCTGGAACAGTGAGTTTAGAGAGACCCCTGAGTTATTTCGTCTCCAATAAAGAATAATAGATATTTATTTCTGTAGTATCTGCAAAAAACACCTCATTTTCCGATGTTCCTTTGTCATGGTGATATAAGATAAGTCATGCTCTCTGGTCCAAAAATTACGATGCTCTGAGTCCCTCAAACTTCTCGACGACCGTGAACCAAAAATAAATCATGTTTCAAACAATCCATCTTTCTATTTTTTTGTCAAATACACGACTCTGCGAAAAAAAGCAAAATTAAAACTGAAGAGAGCCCGCACCTTATGTGTTATGCCTCACTGCTGCCGTGGCAAACACGGGCAGTGTTTGCCACGGCAGCAGTGACGTAATGCACGCGCTAGATGCAGCCTTCATACCGTCCGAATACTGATAATAGCGAAGCATGCGTTGCATGAAATACCATTTCCTTCTGTTATCAGAAGCCAGTAAAGAAAAAAAAGAAATAAAAACACCTTCCTTGGACGGGAGTGACCGCAGCTTCAGGAACAACAAAAAGAGTGAGAGAAGCTTGCCTACTGCTTCCCTCTCCTGAAAAAAGAATTCTGGGCCGTGGTGCTGTTCTCGCTCTTGGTCGACGCTCGCGCGATTACCTTCATATCGCACCCGACTGTACACAAATCTTGTCATTACTCACCGTCGTCTCGTCCGCTCGTCTATCAGCTCTGCCCAGAATAAGTCGCGAGCTGAGTAACACACGCTACCAAACGGCTGGTGACCTTGTCGGTGGAGCTCGGAGCAGTGGCGCCTTCGGGACCGTGTTGGTGTCTCGCCTTCGTAGCAATAGATAGATAGATAGATAGATAGATAGATAGATAGATAGATAGATAGATAGATAGATAGATAGATAGATAGATAGATAGATAGATAGATAGATAGATAGATAGATAGATAGATAGATAGATAGATAGATAGATAGATAGATAGATAGATAGATAGATAGATAGATAGATAGATAGATAGATAGATGCTCAAAAAGGTTGCAGTACGCAAAGACATTAATTTTAAAAACCATTGACAGCACAACCACCAGAGTTGTTTTTAAAATGTGCTTTGTTCTTGAGAGCAAGAATTATCACAGAAGACCCAAAAACCTTTATCTCTTAGACTGCATTCCATTAGGACTCGAGTGAAAACAAAGAATGAAAACATACCTATGAACAATCTGACACTCACCGCATATGATACCCAAAACGTTATTGGAAAGGTCCGACGTTGAAATGGGAGAAAAACTGTGTGAATGAAATTTGAAAGGATATTTTCAATTTTTTCAGATAAATATTGATATTTGGAATTATGCCTCAACGGCGATTTCGTTCCCGACACCGTTCACCCTAATCCGAAAAGATAGTTCGATGGAGTCACTCTCAGAATGCTTTTCTCACACGACAGCCTTCGGATTCAGCCTTCTGTCTGCCCTCTTGATTTTACTTTTTTATTCAGGAAACCGCGCTGGATCCGTTAGCGTGGGCAACAAGACACCTTTTCCTTGTTCGACCAATAACTTCTTTGACACAGCGGCACAATACACGTCCTTTCTTTGCATTGACGCTTAGCTTTTAACATCTCGGGGTGTTGCGGTGTACATATGACGCCGTCAAACTTCACAGTAAATCAGATGGCAGCTGTCACACACTGATTTTATACGCGGCGAGGCGCTAGCAGCAACAGGACGAGATGAAATTCGCGCGTTAGTGCACCCTCTCGACACGCAGCGCCGCTTGTGGCATCTGAGTGCAGTCATCACATGCGGGGCCACCCTATCTCGTACGGAATGCGCGCGCTCAGTACACTAGGCCGTATATTTCTAGACACTGTTGTCAGACTCTGCCCAGATGGTGCTGCAAAGGATGGATAGATGGATGTATCCAGCTGAGCCCTTTAGATCGGGTGGCGGCTTACGCCACCTATATAGTCATAAAATTAACTACGATAACTCTGTGTTGAGGGATTGAATTTCACTCACACCTTTATTGTAGCCACCAATCAGTTAGCCTGCTCCTGGTTATTTCTACCCATATGAAGTCTATTCCGCCTTCACGGTGCCTAAACCTCATTGCTTTAAAAACTACCGTGCCATAACCTTGCACTATAGGGTGGAGCCCTTTACAGAACATTATCAAATGTTTAGCTGTTTCTTCCTGCTCTCCACACGCACTACATAACGTGCCTGTGCCTTCATATTTGGTTCGGTACGTCTTGATCCGCAATATTCCCGTTCTGGCCTCGAACAGCAGACAACTACCAAGTGAATTATCGTAGATAATTTCTTATGCAACTTCCTGCTTGAAAGCTAGGTAAGTCTCCAGTGAAGACTTCGTAAGCATTTCAATTTTCCAGATGTCCCTGTCTGTTTCCTACACCTTCTTCTTAACCGATGTTTTCTTTTGGCTTGGTATTCTGTTGTTGTCTAAATACTTGCTTGACAATTTTCGAGTTTGCTTCCTCCGTTTAGTATCAACATTCTTCACGTACAAGCAGCTGAAAACTTTTCTAGCCCAACGCTCCTCTCCCACTTTTCTCAATCGCTCCTCAAATTCTATCTAGCTGCTAGCTTCCCTGCACTCAAACGATGTCCATAACATGTCACCCTGTACTCCCTGATTTAGGGTATTCCCGTGTGCTCCCAAAGCAAGTCTACCTATGACACATTGTTTAATTTTCAATCTTGCTTGGACTTCTGATTTCATGCACATGACTGCATCACCCAACGTCAAACCCGGGACCATGACACCTTTCTGAATTCCTCTCACAACGTCATACCTATTGTAGTTCCACAGTGTCCTATTTTTCATTACATCTGCATTCCTGTTACCGTTAGTCATTACGTATTTTTTGTGCTTCCTTAGGTCTCAGCACCGTTATTTATCCATACGCCAAATGTTTGTATTTATCCACTCCTTCTAGCTTGACTGACTTCCTGTATCCTATGCTCACTGCCTTCGTTATCATTAAAAATCATGATTACCGATTATCGCCTACTGAACTTCAAATTTAATCTATCTCCCTCATTACCGCAGATGTCTATCAATCCCTACAGATCATCCTTTTTGACAGCTAATAATGCTATAACATCTGCATACATCAATGCTGGCAATGACTGTTCAACGTGTTTTCTTTGCTTGGCAAAAGACAGCCTAATACTGGGTTGACTCCCCTCTAATTTGATTTCTTGTACCTGTAGATACAGCATAAACAACAAAGGTGAGAAGGAACATCCCTGTCGAAGCCCGCGTTGTATTTCGGTAGGTTCAGGTACCTGTTCTTTTCATTTTATAACTACCTTGTTACTTTATAGATATCGTTTAGAAGATTAGTTATTCCATCTTATACATCTAGTGTATTCAGTATTCCCCGCAAGTCTTCTTGAGTCACACTATTGTAAGCTCCCTTGATATCCAGAAATGCCAGCCATGGAGGCCTGTGTTCTTTTTCGCGATTTCAATACAGTGCATCAATGAAAACTAATTGTCCTCTGACCTCCTTCGTTTACGGAACCCATTTTGTGGTTCTCCCAGCACCCCTTCGTTTTCCACCCATGTCTGTAGTCTTTACTTTACTATCTGCATCACCAGCCTGTATACTACTTATGTCACTCTTATAGGACGGTAGTTGTTTATATCAGCTTTGTCCCCCTTTCCTCTATAGATCGTGTTCATCCTGCTTAGTTTTCACACATTCGGGGCTTCCTAGTTTGTTCCTAGTTGCTGTATTGTCATAATTGCGATGTCGTAAAGGCCTGTTGATGCCCTATCAGGAACCCACTTCTCTGCCCTTTGCCACTGTTGTTGTCCCAGTGGAGCCACTACGCTAATATGTCCATCCTGATCTGGTATGGTGGATGCAGTGCTTCCTTGGTGTTTAACATTTTCTGTACTGATTTTTCTTATATAATCAATTGCCTCATTCCCTTCTAATCCAAGCTCTTGAACTTTAGTTATAAACCTCTGTTTAATGCGTGTCTCATTGCCCCGCCGCGGTGGTCTAGTGGCTAAGGTACTCGGCTGCTGACCCGCAGGTCACGGGTTCGAATCGCGGCTGTGGCGGCTGCATTTCCGATGGAGGCGGAAATCTTGTACTGGGTCCGTGTGCTCAGATTTGGGTGTACGTTAAAGAACACCAGGTGGTCGAACTTCCGGAGCCCTCCACTACGGCGTCTCTCATAATCATATGGTGGTTTTGGGACGTTAAACCCCACATATCAATCAATCAATCAGCAATCGCAGTGTTCTCATTTCTCAACCTTATAGCAGGTCACCTGGCCACCCGTTTATTGTGAATTTTTTTCATTTTTAATTTATTTGTTATACTTGTCTAAGTTTTCATCATTTATCTTTACTTCCCTTTCATATTTCCTGTTTCTCTTCTCTTCGTTTCCTCTGTTTCTTCTCTCATACCGAAAGAGTGAGCAGGTGTTATGCTCCTCGAGGTGGCAGTTGCCAGCTTGATCTTTCCGTCTTTCCTCTGTGTCCCTGTGTTTCCATGCGCGCAAATCAAATAATAATAATAATAATAATAATAATAATAATATAATTCTCGGTGCAGCGCAGTCTGCCAGTAAGACACTGTGAGTGTACTATATTCGTGAGTACGTTCGCAAAACAGTGGATTGATTGACAACGTGGAAAGAGGGCCTAAGATCTCACAAAAGTACCCCTGGGGCAGCCACACCCAAACCACACGAAAGTGTGGTCACTCAGATGAGGTGTTTTCAAGAACACTGCTTACATCATGCCTTACATGGCCTTCATTGTACATTAAAAGAAATCGAGAAAGCTGTCTAGAGGCATTTCACGAAAACCGCACAGTTGGCGAACTCTTTTGGATTGGGCTTGAAAAGTTGGAGTCGTTGCCACTGCATCTTTTGAGTAATACCGCTCAAGATGAGAACGTAATGCCTAGAGCAGTGACGCTTCGTTTTGTGATGAAAATGTTATTTCTTTCGCTTTTTTTAAAACCAATAAGAAGCTTTGAGAAAAGGTGGAAAATACAAGAAAGTAGGTGACGTTGCACTAACATTTTGCACTCTGCTCTCAGTTGATGGCCGTTGCGAAGACTTGTCTAGTGATCAGCGTAAACCATAGGTACTATTTTTTTGAGAACGTCTTGTTAGTAACTAGTAGAAAACATGGGTACTATTATTTAGAGAATTTTCTGTATTCACGCAAGTTGACTTCTTTGAGGCTTTTACAGACGTGTTGGGCCGTTTTTCGTTTGGGCAAGACGGTTCTGGTTAAAATTACAGTGATCTCCCAATCATAAAAACAACGCTGAAAATACTCATTCACGTAGAACCTGCCATACTTTGAGGTTAAATGCAATGCAGACGGCTGAAACATAGGCAGGACATCGATTCTCAGCCAACTTGCAATGGACACTGCATCCGGCCCTAATCTGTACAGGCAGCCTTGTGCTTATTCACATAAGCAGTGCGCAAATGTGACGCGAGATTGTCGACTGGAAGCACAATGAATGGTTAAGCTTGATAATAGACAGTTATAGTGAAACGAAGATGCACGAGCCTACGGGGTGCGGAAGAAGAAGAAGAGTAGTGGAGCGGCGCCTGGACTGTGTGGTTGGGTGGAAGCGTTCTTGGCCTGTCTGAGAAGTACGCTGCTATTTCACAACGCCTTTTCACCTCATCTGTAAATAAACACAGTCACTCGTAACAGTTTGGTGGAAGGTGCCGGGTACATCGATCTGGACGACCCAGCTCTACCGATTTTGCAACGGAGCAGACGCTTGGCAGGCTTGCCACCGCCACTACCAGACATGGAGGACGCGGGAGCAGGCCATAACAACCTCGTTGCTGATGAGCAACACGCTCACCCGCCAGGACAAGATCGCTGCGGCATGCCGGAACGTCAGCCGAGGACCTTTTCGGGGCAGCCAGATGACGATGTTGACGACTGGCTCAAGCACTACCAAAGAGTGAGTCGCAGCAACCGCTGGAGCACTGCTAAGCAGCTCGAGAACGTGGTGTTTTTTCTCGTCGGCACCGCGTCTCTTTGGTTCGACAACCATGAGAGTGCATTGACCACATGGGACATTTTCGTGGACGAGCTGAAGAGGTGTTTTGGTGACTCAACAGCTAAGGTCAAGCAGGCGGAGCAAACGCTTTCACGCAGAGCTCAGTTACCTGGCGAAACATGCACCACCTACATCGAGGCCGTCTTGAAGCTTTGCGGAATCGTGAGTGCGACCATGTGTGACGAAGATAAGGTAGGTCATCTGCTCAAGGGAATCGCGGAAGACGTGTACAATTTTCTTATCACTAAGGAAGACTTACACACACCTTCCGACCTAAGGAGACACTGCCGAGCGTTTGAAACTCTAAAGAGGAGGAAAGTCCTACCAAAATTTGGACGTCTTCACAACGTGCTCACGATTGCTAGTGTCAACCTTCCATCGCAGGACGAGATCTCTTATAAGACGAGTGGTTAAGGAAGAACTTGCTCAACTGCAAGCTGTGGACACCGCTGGTGCCTGCCATCAGTGTGCATTCGACCGACGGCCCCGTGAACCACTGGTACCTCGGATGCGACAAAGCTACTTTGAGCCTCGCCCGAATTACACCGATCGGTTCGAACGGTGGAGTGAACGACCACTCGGAAACCAGGAACGCAGGCAAGCTGCGTCACAGCGATTTACTCCTCGACCACCATCGCCCGGCTTTTATCAACCAACGAGGTTTACTTCGCCGGGGACGACTAGGCGCGACACCCGTACTTGCTACAACTGCGAGCTACCTGGACACATCGCTACGTACTGCTACCGTCGCCAGCAGCGAGCTCCACGATTCAACGTGTACACGCCCTATGTACCTGCTGGCGAGTCTCGACCATTTCAGGGCTCTTTCCAACAGCAACACGCAGCACGTGCTGACTCGCCTTGCTCCGACCGCAGCGTTACCCCACCACCCGCACGCCAACAGCGATCCCCGTCTCCGCGTCGCCGCTCGGGGACGCCACCACCACTGGGAAACTAACTGGTGCGACCAATGGCGGTGAGGCCGCAAAATCATCTTCCGCAAGACACCCTTGTGTTGTAATGGTTGAGAACAAAGTGAGTGTTTTTGTAGACAATGTGAGTACTGTTGCACTAGTTGATACCAGTGCTGCCGTTTCCATAATGAGCATGTCTTTTAAAAATCGCCTAGGGACGAAAGTGATGTTTGCTTGGAATCGGAGTGCTACGTTCCGCGGCGTAGGGGGAGAAACGTTGAGCCCGGTTGGAGTTTGTTCTGTTTTACTTTCTCTAGGAAATCAAACGTTTCGAGCTGAACTAACGGTGCTTGCATTAGCGACCCATGACGTCATTCTAGGTATAGATTTTTTGCGGGAATGTGGTGCAACTCTAGATTGTAGTAGTGGTGGGATTATTTTTCGTCCCGTGTTGCCGCCTCCATTGACAAAAGATACCGTTGATGACTGCTTGGAAGTGTTTTCCGTGTCTGAAGACGTCTGCTTGGCACCTCATACCGCAATGTTTGTGCGTGTAAACTCTTCGCGTTCTTGTGCGGGTTCTTACTATGGTTTAGCCGAGCCGAACTTCAGTAACGCCCTTAAGAAAAACGTTATTGTGCCTCGTTGCCTCGTGCTCACCGTAGATGGTTGTGCCGATTTGTGGACTGTGAACGTTTCCGCGCAGCCCATATATCTGCCTGCAGAACTTAAATTGGCAAGCTTTCAAGAGCAAATTACTCTTACCATACGGTCACTCCAACTGTCGGTGGATGTAAAGAAACCCCACGCCAACTCGTACCGCGACTATTCTGCCAGCATTGACCGTATGATTAACAAGTCACTTCCATCAACTGAACGGTCGCTGCTGCAGGAGGTGATCACATGCTACGCCTCAGTCTTTGACTTTGCCCAAGACGAGACGTCTACCGTTACGCCACCGTCTTCACGTACGCAACACCGCATCAATACAGGCCAAGTACCACCAATACGCCAGAAGCCCTATCGTGTCTCGCCTTCCGAAAGGAAAGTCATCGCTGAGCAAGTTGAAGACATGCTAAAGAAGGGCGTCATACAAGAATCGTGTAGTCCATGGGCAGCTCCTGTCATTCTAGTGAGGAAAAAGGATAATTCATGGAGATTCTGCGTAGACTATCGTCGCCTAAATGCCATCACAAAAAAAGACGTCTACCCTTTGCCACGTATAGATGACGCCGTGGACTGCCTGCATTCTGCCTCCTATTTTTCTTCTGTTGACTTGCGTTCTGGGTATTGGCAAATTCCTATGCATCCCTCAGATAAAGAGAAGACGGCCTTCGTAACACCAGACGGTCTCTTTGAGTTCAATGTTATGCCCTTTGGTTTGTGCAATGCTCCAGCGATATTCGAGAGATTTATGGATACAGTACTCCGTGGACTAAAATGGGAAATTTGCATGTGTTATTTAGATGACGTGATTATCTACGGCAAGACTTTTCAAGAGCATAACCACCGCTTGTCGCTTGTGTTTGAATGCTTACGCGAAGCTGGCCTTGTTTTAAACTCAAAGAAGTGTCATTTTGGAGAACGTCATGCCCTCGTATTAGGCTTTCTCGTGGATAAAGAAGGCGTGCGACCAGACCCACAGAAGACCGCAGTGGTTCGCAACTTTGAACCACCACGAACAGTGAAGGACCTGCGAAGTTTTCTGGGTCTGTGCTCATATTTCCGCCGATTTATTAAGAACTTCGCACAACTTGCCTCCCCACTGACGTCCCTTCTTCATAAAGACACACCGTACTTGTGGGATGATAAATGTGAGGCTGCATTTCAACAGCTGAAGTTTTTATTGACTTCAGGACCCATCCTAAAGCATTTTGATCCTGATGCTTTGACTGAACTTCATACTGATGCTAGTGGGCTAGGTGTTGGTGCTGTGCTGGTCCAACTCTGCAACAGTCGCCAGCACGTCGTAGCATATGCCAGTCGGACACTGACCAGAGCAGAGACGAACTACACCGTCACTGAGCTCGAGTGCTTAGCAGTCGTCTTCGCCATTCAGAAGTTCCGACCGTATCTACATGGCCGCGAGTTCACAATAGTGACCGATCACCACTCACTATGCTGGCTTGTGGGACTTCGTGACCCGTCTGGCCGCCTGGCTCGTTGGGCGTTGCGCCTCCAAGAGTACAGCTTTTCTGTTACCTATAAGAGCGGACGATGTCACACAGATGCCGACTGCTTATCCCGCCTTCCTTCAGTACACACCAATGCTGACGACAAAGACATTGATGACTATTTAGTTTCTGTCTCGTCCGACTTCCCAGATACCAGCAGCTTCAAACGTGAGCAGCAGCGCGACCCTACTCTGAAACCTTTGCTCGAAGCTGCACATAACTCCATCGACAAGCACTTTAAAATTTCAAATGGCTTGCTGTATAAAAGAAACTATTCAGCCGATGGCCTGCCGTTGCTTCTAGTGGTGCCGGAAAGGCTGCGCCAGGTCGTCCTTCGTTCTGCGCACGATGACATAACATCCGGTCATCTCGGTTTCACACGTACGCTGCATCGACTACGTGAGAGGTTCTACTGGCCGAAAATGTGGAAGACCACAAAACAGTACGTCACCAGCTGCGCTATATGTCAGCGCCACAAGCCAACCACCACTGCCCCGGCGGCTTATTTGCAGCCCATCCCTCCACCGACATCCCCTTTTGAAAAAGTCGGTATTGACTTGCTCGGACCCCTTCCTAAGACCCCATCGGGCCACCGATATGTTATAGTGTGCGTGGATTATTTAACGCGTTATACGGAAACGGACGCACTGACATCGGCCACAGCAGCCGCTGTTTCTTCTTTTCTGTTACAACGGGTCATACTGCGTCACGGTGCTCCACAGGTTGTCATCAGTGACCGTGGACGACAATTTATGGCCGATGTGGTTGAAGAAATTTTGCGCCTCTGTGGCTCCTCTTATCGCCACTCCACCCCTTACCATCCGCAAACTAACGGTCTCACTGAGAAAACAAATCGAACTCTCACGAATATGTTATCGATGTACGTTGATGCTGACCACAGGAACTGGGACGCCGTCTTACCGTTTGTTACTTACGCGTACAACACCGCCAAGCATGAAGTGACTGGACATTCACCCTTCTTTCTGCTTTACGCACGAAATCCACAGAGTTTTCTGGACACTCTATTACCTTTCTCGCATCAGGAAGATTTGTCCATAGCTCAGACGTTGTGTCGCGCTGAAGAAGCACGTCAACTTGCGCGCCTTCGACCATTGTCTTAGCCAGAACACAGCAAGAGTCGCTACGATGCCAAGCATATCCCCGTAGAGTTTTCTCCTGGTGACTACGTGTGGCTGTGGACTCCTGTTCGTAGAAAAGGATTGTACTGGAAGTTTCTAGCAAACTATTCCGGCCCATTTGTGATAGTCACTCGTCTCAGTGACGTGAATTACGTTGTCGCCCGAGTCACAGCCAATAACCGGCGTTCGCGCACTACGCAAGTTGTTCACGTAGCCAACCTCAAACAGTACCATCATAGGCCTATTTAACTCGCTCGGCGAGCTTGGTCTGTCGCCGGGGGAAATAAAACGAAGATGCGCGAGCCTACGGGGTGCGGAAGAAGAAGAAGAGTAGTGGAGCGGCGCCTGGACTATGTGGTTGGGTGGAAGCGTTCTTGGCCTGTCTGAGAAGCACGCTGCTATTTCACAACGCCTTTTCACCTCATCTGTAAATAAACACAGTCACTCGTAACAATAGTATACCAGGCTTACCGGAATACCGGAGCGTGATAGCGCGATCGAAGTGCGCGTGCGCAGATACCTATACGTTACACGTACCGCTTACCGCACGCGGCAACTTTTTTATTCAGATTTAACGTTACTGTGGTAGCGTATAGTGTACGTAGTTTACGTACAACATGGCGACGCTCTCGCACGCCCGCTTAGAAGTGATTTTGGCGTAGTTGTTGAAAGATTGACTTTGTCCGCAGCAAACGACTCTTTATCGTGGCTTCGCTTGCCTTGAGTTAGCTTTGATGACCGAGTATTACGGATGTGTTCACGTAGTTCTTGAGATAGTTTCCCATTTCGAACGCGTCTAGGCGTAACTACAAGATCGATGGAAACAAATCAGCAACACAAATGTTTTCGCGTTTGGTACACTGTTCATATTTATATACTTGTTATTATTACTAAAATAAACTTGTAACTATGCTTCGTGCAGCGGCACGGGCAAACATTCTCGTTTTCTTTCCTTTCCACTGTTCCTTGAATTATTACTCATCAGGTAGGTGGCGCCACCGCCGAAGCCGGGGCACGTAAACCACGTAAATGCTATCCCAATAAACTCTGAGACGCTGTCCTAATGAAGGTTTGCTGCACGGTAACCAGTGAGGAAGGAAAAACTGAGGAGAGGCCCTATCCTATACCAATGCATTGCGAGACGTATGGCAGTGTGATGTCAAATTTATGGGGCAAACAAACCGGTAGGGGGCAAAAAAGACAGCAGAAACTCCGTGGCGCGCTCTAAGCGCTGGTTCCCTTCTGCGCGGACTTAAAGCCCCAGCGTCAACTTAACGCCTATTGTATTGTTTGCATGCAGTGAAATGTTGCGAGCACACCTTTTCCAGACTGTTCGTGCGTGGTAGGCCAGAGCACGGCGTGCTGAAGAATTCGGGGAGTGTCTTTGTGGACCAGCATGGAGCACCGGTACGTGTCATAACCAAAATCATTCAGCCCCTACATCATTGTATTCTAACTCACCCAGTCGTGACTTACGCGTTCTGCTCGCCATAAGGCCTTTTTTGGCCGGATTTCCCTATCTACCGGCCGATTAGCAGCTCTTTGCTCGTATAAAGTGTCAGTGTAGCAATCCACGATTCGCAGAACTTTCTTCGTAGCTATTTCGTGCAACGCCAGTCTAGTGCTTGACGTACTTCACATCGGTATGAAGGAACCACTGTATTTTTTACGTGAGCGCGCACGTAAAGAGTGTAATTACAATGCGCACACAACTAAGACGCAGCAAGCGCACACCATAATACATGCACATTTAATCCGATAACTAGAAAAATTTATTGTCCTTCAGTATGAACGACACAAATTCTACAAACGTGACACGATGCCTACAACACTATAAACGAAAGTTCGCGTGTGTTCTCAGTTGACACAATGAGTAAGAACCAACGGAGCATACAGCTGAGAGTTCCTCGTGCAAATATCATGCATTATTGCTCAACAGTGAAGCGAACATACATGAAAAGTGCCCCCAGGTACACCCGGCGGTGCACGTGATTCGCAACGAGTGTACACTACAGCTGGGCATCGCACAGGTCCCCCCCCCCAAAAAAAAACACACGTAAATGAAGCAGTACTCGTGAATTGACTCGCTGCCGGCAGAGAGCACTTACTGGCTAACACTTCGCCGGTGCTACTTCCAAGGCCGCCATGGCGGCTGCTCGCCGGAAATCGCGAAGTGTTTATCTACTTTTCCGCTAGGAGGTGGTGGGGGTGTTTGCGATGCCTAAAAGAACGCGAAACATACATGAACCTAAGAGAACACGAAATATACGTGTCGACTAAAGGTAACAGGAATGCAGCGGTAATGAAAAACAGGGCACTGTGGAATTACAATAGGTATGATGTTGTGAGAGGAATATGGAAAGGGGTCATGGTTCCTGGACTGACGTTCGGAAATGCGGTCTTGTGCATGAGATGAGAAGTTCAAGCAAGATTAGAAATTAAGCAACGTGGAATAGGTAGGCTTGCCTTAGGAGTCCACGGGAATACACCAAATCAGGGAGCACAAGGTGATATGGGATGGACATCATTTGAGGGCAGGGAAGCTAGCAGCAAGATAAAATTTGAGAAGCGATTGAGAGAAATGGGGGAGGACCGTTGGGCTAGGAAGGTATTCAGCTACTTGTACATGAAGAATATCGATTCCAAATGGCGGAAGTGAACCAGAAAATTGACTGATGAATACTTGGAAAACAGCAGGGGCCCAAACCAAAAAGAATTATCGGTTAAGAAGAAGGTGAAGGAAGCTGCGACCGATATGTGGAGAATTGGCATGATTAAAAAGTCCGCACTAGAGATATATCGAACTTTTAAGCAGCAAATAGCCAAGGAAAGGATCTATGATAATACTCTGGGTAGTTCTCCACTGTTTGAGGCCAGGACGAGAGTATTGCGAACACAGACATATCGGGCCAAATACGAAGGGGTAGACACGGTATGCAGTGCGTGTGGAGAGGAAGAAGAAACTGCCGAACACTTGATAATGTTCTGTAAAGGGCTTCACCCTGTAGTTCAGGTTGATGGCGCTGAGTTTTTCAAAGCACTGGGGTTTAGGGACAGTGAGGGCAAAATAGACTTTAAGCGGGTCGAATTAACTAGAAGGAGGTTATCTGATTGGTGGCTAAAGTCAAGGCACGAGTGAAAATTGAACCCTTCGCTGCAAAGTACGAGTCCTCAACCTCGCTATTTAGGGAAAAAATAAATCTATTTTTTGGTTCATCAGGTAATACGGCTTGGTGGCGCTAGCCACCACCCGATCTAAAGGGTACAGCCATATCCATTCTTCCGTCCATCCATCCATTCATGCGGTGGCTTCACGAATTTGTCGTCAGGGCCTCTCATATATTTTTCTTTTCTCCGTGATGGTAACGTAATTTTCTTAACCTCCGCTGTCATACTAGCGGTAAACTATAAGTGTCTAATAGTACAACAAGAAAGTCGCCGTGAACAACAGCACGTCGGCCCACCGCTACACGCCGCGATAGCAGACGACGCGCCGAGAGTAGCGCAAAATCTCACTGCAGTGACCTTACTTCTCGCGACCGCCGTTCGGTTCAACCCAGGAGGTTCTATACTATGTCTTCTGGAGTGGAGATGCGCCCCGATAAGTGAGGCCGCCATATTGAAAAAGGAAAGACTTGGAATCAGACGACAAAGTGCGCTTCGTAGCTCCGCCCTCGCAGTGGCCTTTGGAGACTGTGACATGCTTTTGTAAAGCAGTTAAAGATTTTACAAGGTCATGGTGACTTCTTGCGTCGCTTATGGCTGCACAAATCGCATCAAGAAGACGCCTAGCTGAGATCACTTTTTGCGTGTAAGTATTCTCGCTTTGTTCGTGAACGATCGTCTGTTTTTTTGCGTATGCTGTTAAATGAGAAACAATATAAAGGTGCGCATGCGTGTAATACATGCGTATAGCTGAATGGAAGGTAACCTAAAGCTTTAAATGCTCGCTGACACGACGTTGTCCCTGAGTTTTAAGTTTATAGACGAGGGACTTGTAGTCTGTGCCTGCACGTATCAAACATTGGAACGAGTAGGACGTCTTAATGCCCGTTGAGTTTCGATTTTTTCCGGTGTTGTCTTACAAGGCAAGGCTGACAACGCGCAGGCATATTTTTGGCGAGTGAATATCGAATTTGGCGCCTGTTTATCGAGGAATTCACAAACGTAGAAAACAATTCCACGCCGTGATTATTCATGTTACATGTTTCCGAAAAACCGTTCGCTGCGTTCTGCCTGGGAACGTGCTGTTCGAAAAAATAGTTGGTGGGCTACAGACGGTGACCACCTCTGTTCTATTCACTTCGAAGAACGCTGCTTTGACAGAACGGGGCAGAGAACCAAACTGCGGCCTTGCAGTGCACCTTCGATTTTTCCTGATTTCCGAGCGCATCGACAAAAACTTGTTAGCTTTACCCCTTTAACGTAGCTTTAATATAATGTAGTCACGAAAATAAGCAATTACGTCTAAAACAAGATGAGACACCTTTAAAATCCCTTCAATCTTGCCGACGAAACCGAAACCAAAACACCGATAGACGAAGTTGCCGAAATGAGTGAGTGGCGTTATATCAAACATCGAGCGACCTCTTTTCGAAGCTCTGAAGGCTGCGCTTCAAACATGTCGCCAACGTAACTTGATAAATATTATCCATAACTAACGCCACTGCATTTAATCATAAAAACGTTTCATTTGGGGTATGTTTCTTGGAGTTTATCGGTTTCACGCGACATTGGCGTTTTGGTTTTGGTTCCGCCTGTAAATTGGTTAGAATTCGATAACTCTAGAAAAATTACTGGTAACTCCCAGTTTACTTAATTACCTATCTTTTCTAACTTTAGCTTTAATTATTTCAACTTTATTATATATATTCTCTGGTAATCTGCCAACACACACACAAGCCCATATACGAAAGAGGCGAACAAATGTCGCGTTCCCCTTGATGTTGAGTATTCCCAGGCACATTTCTTAAAACACCCAATATATACTACAACCCTTTTGTACCGCAATAGTGCGCCAACAAGCTCAATATGCGAAGCATCCCTCGACAACAGATCGATCTGAAAGCGTGCACCTGACAATGGGTGCGTGAAATAATTTATTTAATAAACAAGAAGAAGCATTTATTCGTTGGTGTATACTAAAAGTGGTTTCCATCTCATTTTTTTTTATCGTAGAACTGCAAACCGACTCGCACAACAGGCGTATTCTATTGCACTCTATGGCGGTTCTGCCCTGTTTTTCCTCTAGCAATATAGCCGCTGACGGCTTCACTTGCTCGTGTTGGCGGCGGCCGGGACTGCCACTGCAGAGGTTCTTTACAACCTCCTTGGGTTCAACCTCCTCCGCTGGCGGAGATACGGAGCTCTGAAACTGACTTTATTTTAGTAACGTTGCTCGTCGTCACCACCAGGCGGCTTCTGGTGCCAAGAATAACGGCGCGGCTGACACCCGCGCAACGAGGCTAAGAAACGTGAGGTCTTTACAGGCAATTGATGAATGGCAATTATCCGCATAAAAGATCAGTTCTGCATATCAAAACCGGATGATTACGGATAAAATTCCGATCCAGGAAATATTACTTTTTGGAGAACGGCACTTACAATTATTCATGAGGCCAGCGCCTGTTTGATGGTAGCAATCTTTGACACATTTGCAAGCGCTACCAGTTCTTGCAAACGTTGAGTGTACATGCAGTGTTCTGCTCAAACCATTTGGTCTTGGGGACGGCTTTCAGCTCTCCCATAGTAGAGTATCAAGTACTCTAAATCGTTACCCACTTTTTCTAACCCCCCTCCCCCGCTAGCCATTTGGTCTTATGAAATGTAAGGCCCACGGGACGGCTTTTGCTCTCTCATAGCAGAGTACTAAGAACTCGGAATTGTCACACTTTTTTGCTATGCACACTCAAGCGTAGAGAAACATACGCACATAAAGCATGGACACCCCCATAGGACGCGTCGGCCAAGCTACTGTGGTGTTTTCAGCGCTATGAGTGGCTAGTCAGATCCGATAATATCTTCAGTATTAATAAAATAAGATTTTTTCTTTCCAATGCTGCGATTTGAACCCGTACCCTTATGCTCCGAAAGCGAGTGCTTTTATCAATAGACAACACACCCATGCTTCCACATGTACAGTCAGCGGTCTGAGAGTACATCTAAACCACGTGAATGTGCATCCCTTATGCAAAGCAAATGCAGAAAGACAATGCATTCTAGTCACAATTTACTTTTTCTTGTGGTGAAGCATTCAACGTATTCAGTAGCACATAATATAGAGCGGACAGGCAAAATTGCACAAATCAATAAAATTTCATGCTTGCAAAAATTTGATGTCATACATGGAATTCCTTTGTCTTCTTGAGGCGGCTATTACATGTCATGATAAAGGAGTAGAAGCGAGCATGGGTACGTCATCTAGCGGTTGCTCAAACCCTTTCTTTCTCGGTGGTGAAAAAGCTCGAGCGGCCACTATTTCTATAGTAAATTGCTCTATGAATGAAATGCATAGGGAGAGCTTTCGGCTCTCCAATAGTAGAGTACCAAGTGTTCTGAAATGTTTAACGCTGGTAAGTGCGAAGGATTTTTTTACGTACTGTAGTTACTTTTCCTGTGTTTGCAAATGACTCGATTTAGCTGCTGACGTATGAGTGTGCTCTCGTGATTAACGTGATTAACTTAACGTGATTAACGTGATTAACTTAACGTAAACCAAAATTAAAACGGGAGAGTAGGATACTTTCACGATTATGACTCACTGATCATGACATGAATAATGTACCAATCTCATCACACCCTTTTCGCCGGACACAAGTGGGATATACACGAATAACACGGCGGCGCATCTACCGAGGAACTCCAAGAACCCACATTGGCAATTTGAAAGTGAGAGATTTAATAAAAAGCTGACAGTGGCAGTTTTGACCCGGCAAACGCGAAGAATAAATATGAAGGGTCCAAGCAGAAATAGAACCGAATAATTCTGCGTCGCAATGAGCCGTTGCACCACAGAGCCACGTCAGGTCTCTAAACAGCAGTGAAAAAAGACCCCATGCAGGCGTAATGAGGGTGAAATTTCACGGGAGGTTGCAGTGCTGGCTATCCAAGTTTATAAGCATTACATGTACTGCTGCAATGCAACCGTAACAACGGGTTAAGTGTAGTTAAGCGCCATTTACTAAAGTTTATTTATGTAGCACTGCAGCCAGGGATACCATCCTCGCGAGCACAAGCGTTGCGCATCACCTTACCGCTTCTGGTGTTTTAAATACTCACGTTGCTGTTGGCATCGTTGCGCAGCTGTAAACAACTGGGCATATAAAAAATATGCAACTGTTCAACATGTCTGTGCATACAATATTTGTACGTATCTTTAGCGTCATTTCGCAAATATTCGCTCCATGAAAGTCATGGCCCTTCCGCAGGCTTCTCATAAGTTCGATTACCACCCAAACATGGTGGTATAGTGGCTAAGGTACTCGACTGCTGACCCGCAGGTCGCGGGATTGAATCTCGGTTGCGGCGGCTGCATTTTCGATGGAGGTGGAAACGGTGTAGGCCTGTTTGCTCAGATTCGGGTGCACGTTAAAGAACCTCGCCCATGCAGGTGGTCGAAATTTCTGGAGCACTCCACTACGGTGTCTCTCATAATTATATGGTGGTTTTAGGACGGTGAACTCCACGTATCAATCAATAAAATCATCAAATCCCAAGGAACAGTGGTGGTCAAAATCTTGCGGACCACGGGAATGCGTGTCAAAAAGCACCGCAGCGCCTTCTGACGGCTGCCTGCGAAGCTCGAGAGCACGAACTGCGGCCGTGCACCCTTTTACTGCGAAAGCCGTTATGAGACCAGAACACGGGTCATGCGCCGCTCCGTAGTTGTCCGCCTCCGCCGCTGGTGTCCGCAACCAGAATTGAACGAAAAAAAAAACAAAAAACTCAGTCAATAAAGAACACCAATGCCACAATGGGCTTCCAACGCAAGTCCGTTGCGTGCCAGCCCAATATTCAACCACTGAGACACGCCAGTGCTATCTTTTTTCTTTATAGCATGAAATCATTAGCATTACTTCTGAGCTACGCAGAACATACTACACAGAACTACACAGAACATATACACAAGCGCCCAGAAAAGGAAGCCTCTTCGGAACAGGGTCAAAAGTCTCAACAACACGGCGCCTTTGGAACTCGTTTCTAAGCTTGCCTTAGGCAGGCTTGATGTCGGGAAAGTAATCACGGTATTATGAGTAATAAAGCGTTTCGGAACATCAAAGGAACCACCAGGCGTCACACAATGTAAATTGCGTAACGAGTGGGCCATGCTATGCTCCAACCCATTAGAAAACTTGCTCTTAATCACCTATATGAACTTTGACACATGCCCACTTCAGCCTAATTCTCCATCGTCGTCAGCCACTTGATGAAAAACAAAAATTTCACAAAATTGCTAGCAAGTTTGTAGTGGATACCACGCTTCTCCAAAGAATGACGTAGGATAGCATAGTGAATGCTGGTCTACCACACACAAATTATGATTATTTATTGTTCAGTGTGTACCCAGCAGTGTGCTTGTAGCAGTTAACGAAAGAGCTGAAAAGCCGTTTTCTTGCTTTCGCTTTGTGTGCTGCGCGTTCCGTGCAGGCTTTTGTTTGTTTGTTTGTTTTACGTGTCAGCCTGCTCGTTCACTCTATTCAGCAGCGCCTTCACCGGATTGCCAGAAGGAGCGCCACTTGTCACTCTCGATTTCGGCCCGGAAATGCCGAGCGATGATATTGTGAGGAAAATACGTAGTCTGTATACTGGCAGTGCACGGTGCGCACCGCAGTCTGAGCCTTAGGCCGAGACACTCCACTGCGCCAGAAAAATGCGTGTGACGTGAGTTTTTCTAAAATTGACCTTTGTGATAAGGTTACTGAACAGCTTTGATTCGTTCAAGACATGCGCGCTGGGATTTCTCGTTGTGTTTTGTGAAAGTGCCTTGCGAGCGTCTGTACTAAAGCGCAGAATGTGGTGCAAAGCGTTTCTAGTAAAAATACGTGTTTTCGTCAGGATATCCCAGCTCGGTGTTTGCGCAGCGACAGCACAATAGACACCTTGTGCTTCTTCTGGCGTTCCGGCGTGCGCGCTGGGGAAGACGGCGAACGAGCAGGCTGACAGGTAAATATGGGCGCCAGTGCGCGCTCTCGAGTTTCGCTTGCAGGCAGCTGCCAGAAAGCACCATGGTGCTGGTTGCCACGTGCTCCCATGGTACGCAAATGTTTGGCCGCAACTGTAGGTGGAATCTGCTGGTGTTTGTTCTTTTTTTACATTCCGGGCACCTGTAGTAAGAAAAAAAACACTAATGAATAATGAATACTATACTACATATGGTCCAACCGGACATTTTAGAAACCAATCTGAAATTTTCTCTTTGGTATTTTCGTTCCCTTTTGTTGCTTCAAAAGTTAGGTAATTGAAGTGGCATAATTAAGCCTTTAATCAGAACACAAAAGTAGTGCGGCTCACTCCAGGCCAATGATCAGAAACATGTTCTTTGGTCGCGTCCTCAATGAGTGTGTTGACTTATTTCTAAACGCTAGCTTCAAATAGCTGGGGCACCCTATAGCTCACAAAGCGCTAATCTTATACATGATGGTCATCTCACGGCAGCCGTAGCAGCAGGGAAAAAAGAAATCCCGATTTCGCCGCAAAGATGAAGTAGCGATTACGATAGCAACAAATTATAATGTCATACAATGAACGAGAAGCAACTCCATACTTGCGGAGTGTCGCTCAAGTGCATACAAAAGAACGCTCGAAAAGATCACACACAGAATGAGCGGGTACTACAAACTGCCACAGCTTGACGCTCGCACCACGCTGCTCAAACACAAAGTTGGGCGCTTGAAAATAAGCGCACAGGTGTATACGGGTGACGAACGTGAACTCACAACTGTCACAGCTCTTACCTCTTGTTTGATACGCGCGCTGCAAAATGTCAACTATGTCAGCTCCTCGGTGCTGCACAGTGCAGAGAGCGGAGTGACCCCCTGCAGCATGTGGCGTTCGAAGCGTTGCTTGCGCGACATTCCCCATCGCGAATGGGCACAGCAATCTATGGACCACTCTTTAGGGCCCGTCTCGAAAGCAGCTCAAACAAAATCTAGGAGCGTTGCTGTTGCTTTAAAGCGCGCCATTCGCACCACCTCGTGGCTGGTGCTGAACCTCCTCAAGCGTCTACGAGATCTACGCACCACCAGCGGTAAGTGCTCGCCTTTAGCATTCCAAAGAACAAGTGGCACGTTGGGGTCCTAGGGGATCCAAGGAAGTCGCATGCCCATAAAGCCAAGAGTGACGAAAATTGAATGCGATGGGAGGGCCGTCTCGATTATGACGGCTGTCGTAAAAAGATTGCAAAGAGTACTATTTAGCTTATAGCTGAAAAAATTGATTATCTTTTACTGTCAAATAACTTTTTCGAACAATTAACATTTGAGATTATTGTTTGTATAATTTATAGCTGCGTATCAAATGAAATATATTAAAAAGCACAAGGGCGTTTCGATGTGGTGACCGACATTCCGCGTAGCAGACGACACCATCCTCTACTGCTTCTACGTCATGGCTGCCCCACACTCACTGAAGCCACGCCCGTTCTCAATTTCTCGCGTTTCCATATAGTGCATTGCAGTAAACAATACTTACTAGAAGCTCACAAGTATCTTGCATACTTACGTTAGTAAGTTGAGAGGCCGCATATGGGCCTAGCGAAATGACAACGCTGATCACACAATTTTGCAGCAATAAATTGTGTAACAAGCGTGTTCTTCGGGGGAGTTTCAGCAAGAAACACGCCAGGGCAAGCAAGACAGCTGCAGCACAGAAAACAGGAGGCCGAGAGCGCGACACACGAACTTCGTCATTTTCTCTCTCACTGGCACAGAGCTAGCGCCGATGTGCACGGGTACAATTTCCTCCCCGCACAAAGAGGAGCCATCCCGGCGACGGTGACTTGAGGAAAAGACGCTATAGGTGGGTCGTAGCAGGGTTTAAGTCACGTGACGTGAACTGTTTCACAGCCTAGGCAGCTATGATTGGGCGAAGGGTTGACCAGCTCGACGACGTAGTTTACGGGAGATGTCTGCTTCAGTATGCGGTAAGGACCGTGGTACCGTGACAAAAGCTTGTGGAAATTCCAGGATCGAGTTGTGGACGGGACCCAAAGCCAAACCACCTTTCTCGGGGAGTAATGGGCATCAGACGCAGCTGTGTCATGACGAAATTTTTGGTGCGACTGATCTTGCGTGGTGTACGAGCAAGCCAGTTTACGGCATTTTTGAGCGTAAGCAGCAGCTTGAGAGATGGGTTTGCCCTCAGAAACGTCCGGTTGGTACGGCAGAATGGTTTCCATAGAACATGAAGGTTCACGTTCACAAAGGATAAAGAAGGGAGAAAAGCCAGTGGTAGTTTGAGACGCAGAGTTGTAAGCGTAGGTGACGAAAGGAAGTACGCGGTCCCAGTTTGTGTGCACTTTCGACATGTACATCGCCAGCATGTCGGCAAGGGTACGATTGAAACGTTCCGTCATGCCGTTAGTCTGAAGATGGTATGCGGAAGCGGTTCAGTGTACAGTGCGGCGTTCTTTGAGCAGAACATCGATGGCATTTGAGAGGAAGACACGGCCACGGTCACTAAGTAATTCACGTGGGGCCGCATGGCGCAGAATGAGATGACGAAGAAGAAACCACGCGACGTCTATCGCAGTGGCGGCTGGTAGCGCAGATATTTCTGCGTACCGCGTGAGGTGGTTGATGGTGACTATGATCCAGCGGTTGCCGTCAATAGTGGTCGGGAGTGGACCGAAGAGATCGACTCCAACGCATTCTGATGGTCGGGCAGGGCAGGGAAATGGCTGTAGAGTATCACCGGTGCTGTGAGTAGGAATCTTGCGACGTTGGCACGCAGGGCACGACTAAACGTACCGGCGAACGTATCGATACATGCCTCGCCAGTAGTACCTCAGGCGAAGACGCGAGTACGTCTTGAACGAGCCAGCGTGACCGCACTGAGGATCATCGTGGAAGGCACTGCAAAGGTCCGCGCGCAAATGACGGGGGATCACGAGGAGCCACCTGCAGCCATCGGTCAGGTAATTGCAAGAATACAGCAAGCCTTCACGGAGTGCGAAGTGTTGGACTTGACGACGTAGGGCGCGTGAGGCGGATTTTCGGGCCCGTTGAGACAAAATTTCCAGCAGGGGAGCGATTCAGGGATCTTTACGCTGTTCTTCCGGTATGTCGGTGATGGTCAGGGACGATGAATAATAAGTGGAAGCTGGTGAGCCGGCAGTGTCGGAAGGTAGTGGCGATCGAGATAGGCCGTCAGCGTTCGAGTGTTTTCGTCCAGAGTGATAATGCACACGTATATCATCCTCCTGTAATCGTAACGCCAAGCGAGCCAGGCGTCCAGTCGGGTCATTCAAGAACGACAGCCAGCATAGCGCGTGGTGGTCGGTACCAACATCAAACTGACGCCCATAGAGGTAGGTGCGAAATTTACCGATTGCCCGAAAATTGCCAAACACTCCTTTTTTTGTGACGAATTCGACTCCGCATTTGTAAGAGTGCGACTGGCATATGCTACTACGTACTCGCCAAAGTCTGGTTTTCACTGGGCGAGTACCACGCCAAGGCCAACACCGCTAGCGTCCGTGTGTATATCTGTAGGCGCGTTGGGGTCATAGTGGCGCAGAATTTAAGAAGACGTGAGTAGTAGGCGAAGCTTCGTAAATGACTCATCGCATTCGGCATTCCAAGCTGAGAGGTCGTTGCTGCCAGCGAGAAGCTATGTCAAGGGGGATAAAATGGAGGCGAAATTGCGGATGAAGCGCCAAAAATATGAACACAGCCCAATAAAGCTTCGGAGTTCCTTTAGAGTGCTGGGCTTGGTATATTCGGCAACCTCTCGAAGTTTGGCAGGATCTGGCACAATTCCTTCTTTGAAGACGACGTGGCTTAGGATGGTAAGCTGACGGGCACCAAAATGACATTTCTGCAGGTTTAACTGCAAGCCGGCGTTAGTGAGGCATTCGAGAGGTTGTTTAAGGCGAGCGACATGAGATGGGAAATCTGCAGAAAAAAATCACTATGTCATCTAAGTAGCATAAACACGTCTGCCATTTGAGGCCTCTGTGAATGGTGTCCATCATCCTTTCGAAAGTAGCAGTCACGTTGCAAAGGCCGAAAGGCATTACGTTAAGTTCGTGTAAACCATCAGGGGTGACGAACGCTGGCTTCGCACGGTTGGCTTCAGCCATGGGCACTTGCCAGTAGCTTGAGCGCAAATCCAGTGATGAGAAATATTCGGCTCTTTGAAGGCAGTCCAGGGCGTCGTCGATGCGGGGTAGGGGATAAACAACCTTCCGCGTAATCTTGTTTAGGCGGTGGTAGTCAACGCAAAATCTTACTGAACCGTTTTTTATTCGCACAAGCATGACAGGAGACCGAGAGACTGTTCGATTCCTGAATCACGCCACGTTTCAGCATATCATCGACGTTGTCGCTAATAACGCGGCGTTCGGCCTGCGATACTCATGATTGATTTGTGGGGTTTAACGTCCCAAAACCCTCATATGATTATAAGAGACGCCGTAGTGGAGGGCTCCCAAAATTTCGATAACTTGGGGCTCTTTAACGTGTCCAATTCTGAGTACATGGGCCTACAACATTTCCGCCTCCATCGGAAATGCAGCCGTCAAAGCCGGGATTTGATCCCGCGACCTGCGGGTCAGCAGCCAAGTACCTTATAATAGACCACCGTGGCGGGGTTGATTGCGATACTTGGATGGGACGCTGTCGCAGGGGAGCATGATGACCGGTGTCAATAAGATGAACCAATGCAGACGTGCGCCCCAATAATGACTGGCCAACGTCGAAAGAGGCACGCAAGCGTTCAAGCCGTTGAACAACCTTTGTGCGCTGGACTGGCGTAAGTGCGTTATCGATGCTACGCATGAGGATGTCTTGGACAGGGGAGGTTGTAGCCGCGGTGGAGCTGACGGAATTTATCGTCAACGGTGTCTTTTTGCACGTTGCATCCAAAGGGAAGATGACCTCAAAACTGTCTCAATGTCCAACACATTCGCCGCGTAACAGTGTTGACGAGCAAGGAAAGGGATTGCACGCGTAGACCACACCGGCACTATTCAAAAGGGTAACGACGGCAAATGGGAGTATGCGGTTCCGTCGGTGTGCACACTCTTCAGACGGTCAAAACAGGGCGGTCAAATCACAAACAGAGTTAGAGGAAATGGACACCGGGGTGGCAGAGAATGGAGAAATGATAGCGTCAGCAGCGACAACCAATTCAGACACCGCCCTCGGGACGTCGACGACTGTGGTACTGAAAGGGGACAAAGCGATGCAGAAGACTGAGGCGCAAAAAACAAAACGCGAAGCAGCAAGAGCATGAGAGAAGACAGAACAGCGCCAACTACCAACTGCTTAATGACAGTGTAGGAAATGCACTGAAAAAAAACAAAACCGCGCATGCGTGCACAGCCAACAAACATCGCATAGCGTAATGAACAAGGCACTAAGTTGTCCAAAAAATGCATTTCTGTTGCGTACAACACAATAGATGTATCACTGATACAATCGGGTCCTTTCTTTTTGATAAAATAGGCTTCCGAGAGCTCTCTATCTTATTGTTTTCTGCTCCTACTAAGAATCACCGTCCTTTCAGACAATGGCACACATAGGCAGGCTTTACAGTGCGCTGGAAGATGCGCATGCTCACTTTTGCCTAAACTATTGGCATGCTCCCTCAGTCTGTAATTAATGCAACGCCCCGTCTGACCGATACAGAACTTGCCACAGCCCAGGGGAGTCCCATATACCACGCCTTGTGCACAGCGCCTAAAAAATCTTCTGTGCTTCTTCTGGCAGCCCCTTTGCTCATCACATGTGATACGTGGGCACAATTGAGCAAGTTTGTTGGGAGCTCAAAAAACAACCGGAACACCATAACGGGAAGCCACCTTCCTGAGGTTATAGCTCACACGGTTTATATACGGGACCACCTCAGGCTTAAGCCGCTCTCTCGCCTGCGGGCGCGCATTTGCATTAGCCACTCTGCCTTTCACCCTCTGCAGCACGGATTCCACCACGGAACTAACTACGGACGGAGGGTAGCCAGCCTTGGAAAGTCTTAGAAGTTGACGCATAAAGCTAGCTTGCATAACATGCTCACACGATCTGCGTAGTGCAAACTCTAAGCAAAGTAGAGCGATTCCGCGTTTCACAGTCTTTGAATGCGCTGAATCGTCTGTGAAACGCGGAATCGGTGAATCGACTGTGAAACGCGGAATCGCTCTACTTTGCTCAGGAGATTGGAGATTGTACCTGAGTGGTTGACGAGTGTAGAGTCCTTCGCAGCACTTAGGGAATTTTAGTTTGTGTCGGTCTGTTACTGCTTGTTTTTGTTGTGCTTGTGGTGTGATGTATATGCGCCCATGAACAGGCAATAAAGCAAAAAAAAGGCGTGGCCAATGTGGTAGAATATTGCCACGTTCCATTTCCCAAGTTTTTGTTATCGTCCGAAAACACCGCATGATTCTCAGCGCAAACCGCGCCTGCAGTTTTCTAGAAGGTTCCGGACTGTAGTAGATCATTTTGATAAGATCACGCCCACTGTGCGAACGGTACAGATTGTTCTGGAAGCTACGCCACCGCCAGCGATAACGCTAGAACATTCGACGGCAAGAGTATAAATGCCGACGCGCTTCGCCGCTTGTCAGTTGTTGATCGAAGGCCGACGCTCCGTTCGCCGCTATCAGTCCGAGACTGCTATCTGTGCGAGACTGCTGCTGTAATTGGACTTTCAGTTCACCGGGCACAGGTTCGCCCAAATAAACAGTTAAATTCCAACACGAAGTCTCCTGTCTTCAGCCACGTCACGACCCCGTGACATCTGGTGGAGGTGCTGCTTCGTTCATGTACCGGACGCCCCCGTCAAGCCGTGAACCCAGCCCACGTCGCGGAGAAGACACCGACGCCAACCAGGAGCAGCGAACAAGCCGCCGACAGCAAGGGCTACCACCGGAGTACGGGCTTCTACAAGACAAGGCGCGGAAGACGAAGGCCATGACCGCGACTGCAGCGACCATGACAACCGCAGCGTCCCAGCCCACGATGGTCATGCATCAACCCAGGGAACCACCAATTTTCCATGGGTCATCGTTCGAAGACCCGGAGTCCTGGCTGGAGACATACGACCGTGTGGCCGCCCTCAACCACTGGGATCATGACGAAAAGCTGCGTCGTGTGTTCTTCTATTTGGAAGACACCGCAAGGACTTGGCTTGAAAATCGGGAGTCCACGCTCCGAACGTGGGATGTTTTCTGCGGCGCATTCCTGCAAACGTTCGCGTGCCTCGCTCGCAAAGAGAGGGCCGCTGCTTTATTAGAGACTCGGGTTCAACTACCAAATGAAAATGTCACCATTTTCACAGAAGAAATGACCCGACTATTCCGTCACGCTGACCCAGACATGCCTGAGGAGAAAAAAGTTCGTTTCCTTATGCGAGGGATCAAACAGGAGCTCTTCGCGGGACTGATGAGAAACCCGCCGAAAACCGTCCAAGAATTTGTAGCCGAAGCGACCACGATCGAAAAGACACTGGACATGCGCACTAGACAGTATAATCGTCGCCTGACTGCAGACTGCGCTGCTGCTCAAGCCAGTAACTCCGGAGACCTGCGTGAAACGATCCGAGCGATCGTGCGGGAAGAGCTGCGCAAGCTGTTGCCTTCGGCGCAGCCTCAAGTGGATTCAATCGCCGACATTGTGCGAGAAGAAGTTCGGCAATCGCTTCAACTTCCCCACGCACCGCTGCCCGAGCCGGAAGCTATGAGCTACGCCGCTGCACTGCGCCACAACGCTCCTCCCCGTCCACGCCAAAACGCCGCCCCGTCGCACTTCCGTCGACAGACGCCACCGCCGCCACCACCCCCACCGACGTCATACCGTTCGCCAGCAGCCCAGCGCAGTGCACCAAGGAAGACTGACGTCTGGCGCACCCCTGACCATCGCCCGCTCTGCTACCACTGCGGCGAGGCCGGACACACATACCGCCGTTGCCAGTACCGACAGATGGGACTGCGTGGCTTCGCCGTCAATGCACCGCGTCCACAGCCAGGAGAACGACCACGTGACATCGCCGACTACCTGACAGGAACTCGGTGGACACCACGAAGCCCTTCGCGTTCCCCGTCGCCCAGCCGCCACACGTCACCGCACCACCGGCAGTACTCTGGCCCAACGCGGGGCCGGTCTCCTAGCCCGTATCCGGGAAACTAAGGGCAGCAACCGGTGGAGGTGCGGTTGCTGTGCGACGAACTACCGAAGATCCTCCGACGACGACGACGCCACGACGGAGCTTTCCGAACACAACGCCAACCAGGCAAAGCCCTGACGGCGAAAGCTCAACCGAAGGTGGCCTGACGACGCAACATGGAAGCAGCAGAACAAGCCGATGCAGCCGTGACCCGACGCCACGCCCTAACTGTAATGCGAGACGGCGAACTAGCGACCTCGACGTTCTTATCGACGGCCACAGTGTGACCGCTCTCGTCGATACTGGAGCCGACTATTCTGTCATCAGTAGGTCGTTCGCCGCGAAGTTAAAGAAAGTTAGGACAGCTTGGAAAGGCCCTGAAATCCGCACAGCCGGAGGTCATCTCGTAACGCCTACAGGAATCTGCACAGCGAGAGTCACCATTAACGGCCGTATTTATCCTACAGACTTCGTAGTCCTACAGCGTTGCTCGAGAGATGTCATCCTTGGCAAGGACTTCTTATGCCTCCATGGTGCTGTCATCAACCTAAAAACAAAGTCGATAACGTTATCCACAGAAGAAGCACTACCGCCGCGCATGCCGTCAGGACACCATGCCTTGAATGTGCTGGAAGAACAAGTCACCATTCCGCCTCGCTCAAGCGTCATTATTTCAGTCGGCGCTCCTAAATCACCTGACTTGGAAGGCGTCGTTGAAGGCAGTCAGCATCTGTTGGTCACCCAAAATATTTGCGTCGCAAGAGGAATTGCAGAGCTGCGGGGAGGCAGAGCAACGGTTTTGCTCACGAATTTCAGCAATGAGTACAAACATGTGAACAAAGGAACAACGGTCGCATACATCGAAGAAATTGTCGAAGCCACCAGTGCTTTCGCCCTCGCCGATTCTGCGGAACCTGCTCAGAGGAACCAAGCCCCTCCCATAGCTTTCGACGTCAATCCCAGACTTCCGAATGATAAGCAAGAACAGCTCAAGGCCCTGCTCCTGCAATACAAAGATTGCTTTTCGTCGTCATCGAAAATTCGGCAGACCCCAATCACGAAACATCGCATCATAACCGAAGAAAATGCCAGACCACTCCGTCAGAGTCCGTACAGGGTTTCGACGCGAGAACGTGAGGCCATGAAGAGACAAGTTGATGAAATGCTGCGGGATGACATTATCCAGCCGTCCAAGAGTCCATGGGCATCCCCAGTGGTGTTAGTGAAGAAAAAGGATGGGACCCTACGTTTCTGCGTCGATTATCACCGCCTGAACAAAATCACAAGAAAGGACGTGTATCCCCTCCCATGAATAGATGACGCACTTGATCGGCTACATAACGCCAAGTACTTTTCGTCAATGGACCTCAAGACTGGCTATTGGCAAATCGAAGTCGACGAAAGAGACCGAGAGAAGACGGCGTTTATAACACCGGACGGCCTCTTCGAGTTTAAGGTGATGCCCTTCGGCCTTTGCTCAGCGCCTGCAACGTTTCAACGCGTTATGGATACAGTACTGGCAGGATTGAAGTGGCAGACTTGCCTTGTGTACCTGGACGACGTCGTCGTGTTTTCCTCGAGTTTCGACGAGCATCTTCGGCGCCTTGAAGCTGTACTTCAAGCCATCAAGACTTCCGGACTCACACTGAAGCCAGAAAAGTGCAGATTTGCGTATGAGGAGCTCTTGTTTCTGGGGCACGTTATCAGCAAGTCTGGAGTTCGTCCCGATCCACGGAAACAGCCGCCATCGCCTACTTCCCGCCGCCCACTGACAAGAAAGCCGTGCGCCGATTTCTGGGCCTGTGTGCCTATTATAGGCGGTTCGTGAAAAACTTCGCCCGCATCGCCGATCCTCTCACTAACCTTACCAAGGCCGACGTGGAGTTTAAGTGGGAAGCGCCGCAGGAACACGCTTTCCAGGAGCTTAAACATCGCCTCCAGACGCCCCCGTTACTTGCCCATTTCGACGAATTCGCCGAGACAGAAATACATACTGACGCAAGCAGCGTAGGTCTTGGCGCCGTTCTTGTGCAGAGGGCTGACGGACTTGAAAGGGTTATTAGTTATGCCAGCCGATCGCTATCCAAAGCAGAAGCAAATTATTCCACAACAGAAAAGGAGTGCCTCGCCATCATCTGGGCTACGTCGAAATTTCGCCCCTACCTCTACGGCAGGCCCTTTAAAGTTGTGAGCGACCACCACGCATTGTGTTGGCTAGCCACCTTGAAGGACCCCTCAGGTCGCCTCGCACGATGGAGCCTGAGACTTCAAGAATATGACATTACTGTCATTTACAAGTCCGGCAAAAAACACTCCGACGCCGACTGTCTCTCTCATGCGCCTGTCGACCAACCGCTACCCGACGACCCGGATGACGACTACTTCTTAGGAACGATAACTACCGACGACTTCGCTGAACGACAGAGGGCCGACCCGGAACTTAAGGCCCTAATAGAATACCTCGAAGGCAGGACCGCCGAAGTCCCAAAGGTATTCAAGCGCGCACTTGCGTCGTTCTTTCTACGAAACGGTCTTCTACAAAAGAAAAACTTTTCACCACTTCGAGCTAAGTACCTTCTTGTGGTGTCTTCAGCTCTGCGACCAGAACTCCTGCAGGCCCTTCACGACGATCCGACGGCCGGGCACCTCGGTGTTTCTCGCACGCTCGCGAGGATACAAGAAAGATACTACTGGCCACGTCTTACCACCGACGTCACTCGTTATGTGAGAACATGCCGGGACTGTCAGCGACGCAAGACACCGCCGACAAGGCCAGCGGGACTTCTGCAGCCAATTGATCCACCTTGCCGACCTTTCCAGCAGATTGGTATGGACCTACTGGGGCCGTTCCCGACGTCGGCTTTCGGAAACAAGTGGATCGTGGTAGCTACCGACTACCTCACCCGCTACGCCGAGACAAAAGCCCTGCCAAAAGGCAGTGCATCCGAGGTACTAAATTCTTCGTCGAAAATATCGTCCTACGTCATGGCGCCCCAGAGGTCCTTATCACCGACAGAGGAACGGCATTCACTGCCGACTTAACTCAAGCAATCTTGGCATACAGCCAAACAAACCACCGCCGGACGACAGCGTACCACCCACAGACCAACGGCCTCACCGAGCGGCTTAACAAGACGATCGCCGACATGCTGTCAATGTACGTCGATGTCGAACACAAGACATGGGACGCCATTCTTCCGTATGTGACCTTCGCATACAACACGGCGGTGCAGGAGACGACGCAGATATCTCCATACAAATTGGTCTACGGAAGGAGCCCGGCAACGACGCTCGATGCCATGTTACCCAACGTCACCGACGAAGAAAACCTCGATGTGAGCGAGTACCTTCAACGCGCCGAAGAAGCCCGACAACTTGCGCGTCTCCGTATCAAGAATCAACAGACGTCCGACAGCCACCGTTACAACCTTCGACGACGCTTCGTGGAATACCAGCCCGGTGAACGTGTTTGGGTGTGGACGCCGATACGCCGACGTGGACTAAGTGAAAAGCTTCTGCGACGGTATTTCGGACCGTACAGGGTGGTTCGACGGCTCGGCCCACTTGATTACGAGGTTGTTCCCGACGGCATCACGAACTCTCAACGACGCCGATCGCGACCTGAAGTCGTCCATGTCGCGCGCCTCAAGCCGTTTCATGCGCGTTAACAAACTGAGCTAGTGTTTTTTTTGTATTATTGTTGTATCGTAATTTATTCTATGTACTTTCTTGCATTATTATTGTACTTTCATATTTAGTTAAAGCATCGGGACGATGCCTTTTTTCAGAGGGGGGCAATGCCACGTTCCATTTCCCAAGTTTTTGTTATCGTCCGAAAACACCGCATGATTCTCAGCGCAAACCGCGCCTGCAGTTTTCTAGAAGGTTCCGGACTGTAGTAGATCATTTTGATAAGATCACGCCCACTGTGCGAACGGTACAGATTGTTCTGGAAGCTACGCCACCGCCAGCGATAACGCTAGAACATTCGACGGCAAGAGTATAAATGCCGACGCGCTTCGCCGCTTGTCAGTTGTTGATCGAAGGCCGACGCTCCGTTCGCCGCTATCAGTCCGAGACTGCTATCTGTGCGAGACTGCTGCTGTAATTGGACTTTCAGTTCACCGGGCACAGGTTCGCCCAAATAAACAGTTAAATTCCAACACGAAGTCTCCTGTCTTCAGCCACGTCACGACCCCGTGACAATATCCACTTGCCCCGCAAACGACCCAGGTTCAATCGCCTCTTGAACCCAAACGACAGTGATTAGGTCCCCACTCAAGGATTTTTTATCTTTATTCTATTTGCAAAATTCTCAACCTTTCGATCACGCATAAGGTAATGATTTTTCGCTAACAACCAAGGATGCCGATGCCTGAATTTCTGCAAAACGAACTCTTTACCGCTGTAGCGTTCATTGATGATATGTTGGGTTTAACGTCCTAAAACCACCGTATGATTATGAGAGACGCCGTAGTGAAGGGCTCCGAAAATTTCGACAACCCGGGGTTCTTTAACGTGCACCCAAAGCTGAGCACATGGGCCTACAACATTTTGGCCTCCACCGAAAATTCAGTCACCGCAGCCAGGATTCCATCCCGTGACCTGCGGGTGAGCAGCCGAGTACCTTAGCCACTATACCACCGCGGCAGGGCACTGCTGTCGCGTTAAAAGTAGCAGTAGTCAAACAAACATCCTTTCAAAAAGATATGTCGATGATGTGAGGAAAGGGGTGATTCCTTGCATTCCTACTATACATGGACGCAATTCCTTGCATTCATATCATACATAAAGCTACAGAAAGATTTAACATGATGCTTTATGGGGCCACAAAAGCTAAAAAGTTGCGAATGCAACTATAGATAGACAATTGCTAATATGCAATACAAAAATTGCAAGGCATGCGCGGACCACGCAGCAGAGTCACGGCGAAAGCTGGAAGAGCGGCATATAAGAGCTTTTTCTAAACACTCTTGTTCTCGTTCTTGTTGCCCTTTACTTGTGGCACATACCCACTGTGGGGGATGGGCCAATAATTGAGTGGGCTTATAAAGTATTATTCTATTTTAGAGTAAGGGAACTTACAAATTGAAAACGTTGCAACGTTTAAAATAAAATTTTGATGAGCACTGATCTGTACTTACTCTAAAGTTTTTGTATTAGTGATAAATAATAACCTAGATCAGAACCTAGCTTAAAGAAAGAAATAAAAAGAGAGAAGTTATGCGTATGTCGACACAGAAGAATAATATTAGTTTGTTAGTCTTTTCGTTTCATTCAGATAATTCTGCACTGCCTCGCAAACTTTCGCACTGGCACACCCAGAAATAGAGGCTCCAAAAGACAGAATCACGGGCATGGATAAATTCATTCCGATAGCAAGTAAAGGATTTTTGAACTTGAATCTACGAACTGTAGTAAATCGTCTACATGTCGAAAAGTAATGATCCATAGTTTCTGGCTCACCACAGAAAGCGCACATTGGAGAAAGAGCCTGGCCGGACCTGTGTTGGTAGAAATTTAGTTTGGGCACCCTACAGCGCAGCCTGGTGATTGCGACTTCTAGTTTACGTGTGTCACAAGAGGATCGGCGCCAGGGATATAATAAGTGCCGATCTTCAGTCGAATTTGTGAGTGATGTACCTGTGGAGCTTTCCATAATTGTACGCCTGCGAAATCGCGAAGCCGTTACATAAGCGGATGTCGAAAAATACGGTAAACATTCTTTGGGTAAATGCTATAAGCACGCTTGCTGGGTACCCACTACGCCATAAATAATTATAATTTCTGTGTACTAGGCTGACATTCACTATGCTATCCTTCGTCATTCTTCGGAGAAGCACAGTATCCGCTAAACACTTGCAACGAATTTAGAGCGAATTTTGTGTTTCATGCAGTGTCTGATGACGATGAAGAATCGCGCCTGAAATGGGTATGTGTCATAATTAATAGGTCATGAAAACAAACTTGTGAAATGGGTTGGAGCATTGGTCGAACCCCTCGTTACGCAATTTGCATTGTGTGACGCCTGGTGGCTCCTTTGCTGTTTTGACACGCTTTATTACTCATACTGTAACGCGATTCCTTTCCCGACAATAAGGCTGCCTAAAGCAAGTTTGCCAGCGTGTCTCAAGTGCCGGCGTGGCTCATTGGTGAAACACTGGGCTGGCGCGCAGTGAAGTCGGGTTCCTATCCCACTATGTCTTTAACGTTATTTATTTGATCTTTTTTTACTTCCTGCAATAGCGGTTGCGGACACCGGCGGCGGCGGATGACTACGGCGTCACGCATGACCCGTGTTGCGATCTCATAACAGTTTTCACTTTAAAAGTTGTGTATCAAGTTTTTGCAATACCAAAAACTAGTCAGTGACCAAAGTTAGGTGGGAAGGTAATTTGAGACAGAGACAGCCAGGTAAAGATGAAGGTACAGCTGCGGCCACGTCTGGGGCAGTGTGCGCGAGCAGCTGGTTCTTGCTCTGCGGCATGACACCTTGATGCAGTTTCGGGCTCTGAAGAGTGGTTTATCAGGAGCACGTGTGGCCTAGTTGTCAGGCTGACCACGTCACAGCCCGCTACTGCCTCAAGGTTTCGCCCCGCAGAGCGAAAACCGGCTGCCCGCGTGCTCTACCCAGCTGTACGTAAACCTAAATGTCAAGATTGCCCATCGCAATCCTGACAAAAAAATTTGTTACTACAGGTTCGTCGAACTAGGCTATTGCCTAATCTAATTCTCAAAAAATATTTGATCCTATCCGTGAGTTGTGGTAAGTTGTATTAAAATGGTAATGATACGTGATACGGACAGTAATTAGGAGAGAGTTGAGGTGTTCTGACACCCCCCAAAATTGTTTATTCTCTATATTTCCGTGAAATATTTACACGCCTTCAGGTAAGCTATCAGTTCACAAAGTTATCCGTTATACACATCAATTCCTCATAAAAGATATCCTGGGTACGGCGCTAGTAATGATGCACTGAAACCCGAAGGTTCGAAATTAATATATTGATCTTAATTCGTAGCGAGTGGTTTTCTAAAAACACTATCTTTCATCCAGCAAATTAAGTTTCGTTTCATTAAACTTCATGCGGAAGTTCTGTGTAAAATTAGTGAAGTAAAATATATCCAATTAAATATCGAGCAGCGTGTTAACAGCATAAATAAAAGACAACTGTAGAGCAAAAGCCTGCTGTTACGCAAAAGTTCACCGAAATTCAGACAGTAAACACGGAACAGCTTGTTCAGAAGCAAGAAGTCCTGCCAAACGTCTAGCGAGTTTTTAGACCTTTCCAGGCGCGACGATAAGATTTTTCACGTACATTAAATATTTCGTACATTAAAGAGATTCCTTCTACAACATCAACGAAAGAAGCGTAAACATATTGCCTCGATTTTTCAGTTAGACACAATATCAATGAGAACTTCTACTACATGACATTCATATCTAGTTTTTTATTTTTTTGTTAGAATTGTCTTCGACTATTGTCGTGCCTCTGTGGAAGAACACCTGATAGCCACGAAGAGAGTCTCGGTTCCATTCGTACTCGTATTGAAGTTCTTTATTGTTTGTTTCATTGGCAGGCTCCTTGATTTTTTGTTTTTTTCTCACGGATAAGATGATGTTTACTCCCTCACAGCTGGAGACGCCGACATCGGAATTTCTGGGAAATGAGCTCCTAAACTTTGCCGCTTTCAAATATTATACAGTCCTAAACATTTTAAATATGAGAATAGGTAAAGGAACAGTCGTTCATCCGACAACGTAATTTGAGGGCATATCTGAGGCACACACTCAAAGGTAGTTGTAACCTACAACAAAAATACCCTAGAAAAGTGAGCGGGCAAGCGAAAACACTTGAGACCATGTAACTATAGCCAAGTTTTTTAAAACCTGCATAGTGAAGTAAATATTTTGCGTGTCATAATTTCTTTTTGATTGGGGTATAAACCAGTTATTGTTTTCCATGACAAACCTCCAAGTAATCCGATGCAATTCAAAAAGTGGGAGCAAGCTTTGCGTCACAAAGATGAAAACTCACTACCAAACACAAGTTCCAATACGTTGAATTTGAGATTGACGACATGGTAACGAACTACCCTCATGTATTTCTGGACAAGAAGTTTTGATCTCACGTGAAAAGTGGGAGTCCGCGCTCGGTACCCTTCAGTGTTTGTTTTCAGCAATTCCAACCCATATATTGAAACTAAAATGTTCAAAACCAAGGCGCCCATTCTCTGAATTCCCCTCGAATTCCAATTTCTTAGTTTGGAGGAGCCGCCAGAAAGAGATCAGCAAGACGAAAGGCACGCGACGAACAACGCTCTCGATACTTAGAATCACATTGACATTCGATCAACTGTGAACTGTCGCGCTGCCTTCAAAGCATTGGATATTTTCGCTTTAATATATATTTCTCTTATGAACGAACACAATTACATATGAGTGGTCACATGTGACTGACAATATTTTCATTGACCAGTGACCATGTTTTTTTTACATTTGCTTCATACTGTTGCTTTAGATATTTTTCTGCAATCGCAGTGTTCTCATTTCTCAACCTTATAGCAGGTAACCTGGCCACCCGTTTATTTTCAGATTTTTTTTTCATTTTTAATTTTTTTGTTATACCTGTCTAAGTTTTCATAATTTATCTTTACTTGACTTTTTTTATTTCCTGTTTCTCTTCTCTTCGTTTCCTCTGTTTCTTCTGTTATCCCGAAAGAGTGAGCAGGTGTTATGCCACTCGATGTGGCAGTTGCCAGCTTGATCTTTCCGTTTTTCCTCTGTGTTACTGTGTTTCCATGCACGCAGATCAAATAATAATGATAATAATAATAATAATAATAATAATAATAATAATAATAATAATAATAATAATAATAATAATAATAATAATAATAAAATAATAATAATAACAATAATTATTATTATTATTATTATTATTATTACGTTATTATTATTATTCTCGGTGCCGCGCAGTCTTCCAGTAAGACACTGTGAGTGTACTATATACATGAGTATGTTCGCAAAACAATGGATTGATTGACAACGTGCAAAGAGGGCCTAGGATCTCACAAAAGTACCCCTGGGGCAGCCACACCCAAACCACATGAAAGTGTGGTCCCTCAGATGAGGTGTTTTCAAAAACACTGCTAACATCATGCCTTACATGGCCTTCATTCTACATTAAAAGAAATTGAGAAAGCTGTCTAGAGGCATTTCACGAAAACCCCATAGTTGGCGAACTCTTTTGGATTGGGCTTGAAAAGTTGGAGTGGTTGCCACTGCATCTTTTGAGTTATACCGCTCAAGATGAGAACTTAATAGCTAGATTAGTGATGCTTCAATTTCTAATGAAAATTTTCTCTCTTTTCCTTTTTTTTAAACCAATAAGGAGCATTGAGAAACGGTGGAGAAATACGAGAAAGACGGTGACGTTGCACTAACATTTTGCACTCTTCTCTCAGTTGATGGCCGTCGCGAAGACTTGTCGAGTAATAAGCGTAAACCATAGGTACGGTTTTTTTTGGACAACGTCTTGTTAGTAACTAGTAGAAAACATGGGTACTATTATTAAGAGCATTTTCTGTATTCCAGCAAGTCGACATCTTTGAGACTTTTGCAGACATGTTGGGCCGTTTTTCGTCTGGGCAAGACGGCTCTGGTTAAAATAACAGTGATCTTCCGATGATAAAAACTACGCTGAAAATACTCATTCTCGTAGAACCTGCCGTACTTTGAGGTTAAACGCAATGCAGACGGCTGAAACATAGGCAGGACATTGATTCTCAGCCAACTTGCAATGGACACTGCATCCGGCCCAATCTATACAGGCAGCCTTGTGCCTATCCACATAAGCAGTGCGCAAATGCGACGCGAGAATGTCGACTGGAAGCACAACGAATGGTTAAGCTTGATAATAGACTGTTATAGCATACCAGGCTTACCGGGATACCGGAACGTGATAGCGCGATCAAAGTGCGCTTGCGCAGATACCTATACGTTACACGTACCGCTTACCGCACGCGCGCAACTTCTTTTTTTCAGATTTAACGTTACTGTGGTAGCGTATAGTGTACGTAGTGTACGTACAACATGGCGGCGCTTTCGCACGCCCGATTAGAAGTGATTTTGGCGTAGTTGTTGAAAGATTCACTTTGTCCGCAATAAACGACTCTTCATCGTGGCTTCGCTCGCCTTGAGTTAGTTAGCTTCGATGACCGAGTATTACGGATATGTTCACGTAGTTCTTGAGATGGTTTCCCATTTCGAACGCGTCTAGGCGTAACTACAAGTTTGATGGAAACAAATCAGCAACACAAATGTTTTAGCCTTTGGTACACTGTTCATATTTATATACTTGATATTATTACTAAAATAAACTTGCAACAATGCTTCGTGCAGTGGCATGGGCAAACGTTCTCGTTTTCTTTCCTTTCACTGTTCCTTGAATTATTACTCATCAGGTAGGTGGCGCCACCGCCGAAGCCGGGGCACGTAAACCACGAAAACGCTATCCCACTTAACCCTGAGACGCTGTCCTAATGAACGTTTGCTGCACGGTAACCAGGGAGGAAGGAAAAACTGATGAGAGGCCCGATCCTGTACAATTGCATTGCGAGATGTGTGGCGGTGTGATGTCAAATTTATGGGGCAAACAAACCGCTAGGGGGCAAACAAAACAGCAGAAACTCCGTGGCGTGCTCTTAGCGCTGGTTCGCTTCTGCGCGGACTTAAAGCCCCAGCGTCAACTTAACGCTGCATGCAGTAAAATAGTTTGCATGCAGTAAAATGTTGCGAGCACACCTTTCCCAGACTGTTCGTGCGTGGCAGGCCCGAAAGGGCGCGCTGAAGAATTCGACGATGGAGCACCGGTACGTGTCATAACCAAAATCATTCAGCCCCTACATCATCGTTTCGAACTAACCCAGCAGTGACTTACGCATTCTGCTCGCCATAAGTCCTTTTTTTTGCCAGATTTCCCTATCTATCGGCCGATTAGCAGTTCTTTGCAATTATATAGTGTCAGTGTGGCAATCCACGATTTGGAGAACTTTCTTCGTAGCTATTTAGTGCAACGCCAGCCTAGTGCTTGACGTACTTCACATTGGTAAGAAGGCACCACTGTATCTTTTACGTGAGCGCGCATGTAAACAGTGTAACTACAATGCACACACAACTAACACGCAGCAAGCGCACACCATAATACATACACATTTAATCCGATAACTAGAAAAGTTTATTGTCCTCCTGTATGAACGACAAAACTTCTACAAACGTGACACGATGCCTACAACACTGAAAACGAAAGTTCGCTTGTGTTCTTCGTTGACACAATGAGTAAGAACCAACGGAGCATACAGCTGAGAGTTCGTCATGCAAATACCTTGCATTATTGATCAACAGTGAAGCGAACATACATGAAAGTGCCACCAGGTACACCCGGCGGTGCACGCGATTCGCAACGAGTATACACTACAGCTGGGCATCGCACAACTCCCCCCCCCCCCAAACACAAAAAAACACGTGAATGAAGCAGTACTCGTGAATTGACTCGCTGCCGGCAGAGAGCACTTACTGGCTAACACTTCGCCGGTGCCACTTCCAAGGCCGCCGTGGCGGCTGCTCGCCGGAAATCGCGAAGTGTTTATCAAGCATAGTATCAAACATTGGAACGAGTAGGACGTCTGAATGCCCTTTGAATTTCAAGTTTTCTCTTGTGGTTTTACAAGGCAAGACTGAGAGCGCGCATGCATTTTTTTTAGCGAGTGAATATTGAATTTGGCGCCTGTTTATCGAGGAATTCACAAACGTAGAAAACAATTCAATGCCGTTAATAATAATGTTACAGGATTCCGAAAAACAGTTCGCTGCGTTCTGCCTGGGAACGTGCTGTTCGAAAAAATAGTTGGTGGGCTACAGACGGTGACCACCTCTGTTTTATTCACTTCGAAGAATGCTGCTTAGACAGAACGGGGCAGACAACCAAACTGCGGCCTTGCAGTGCACCTTCGATTTTTCCTGCTTTTCGAGTGCATCGGCAAAAACCTGTTAGTTTATACCCTCTTAACATACGTAGCTTTATTAGAGTGTAGTAACGAAAATAAACAATTACGTCTAAAACAAGATGAGACACCTTTGAAATCCCTTCTATCTTGCTGACGAAACCGAAACCAAAACACCGATAGACGAAGTTGCCAAACCTGATGAGTGAGTGGCGTTATATCAAACATCGAGCTTCCTCGTTTCTAGGCTCTGAAGGCTGCGCTTGCCGTGAAAACACACGTCGCCAAAGTAAGTTGATAAATATTATGCATAAGTAACACCACTGCAATTAATCTTAAAAACGTTTCATTTGGGGTACGTCTCTTGGAGTTTATCGGTTGCACGCGACATCAGTGGTTTGCTTTTGGTTCCGCCTGTAAAATGGTTAGAATTCGATAACTCTAGAAAAATTATTGGTAACTCCCAGTTTACTTAATTACCTATCTTTTCTAACTTTAGCTTTAATTATTTCAACTTTGTTATATATATTCTCTGGTAATCTGCCGACACACACACAAGCTCATATACGAAAGAGGCGAACAAATGTCGCGTTCCCCTTGATGTTGAGTATCTGCACGCACATTTCTTAAAACACCCAATATATACTACAACCCTTTTGTACTGCAATAGTGCGCCAAAAAGCTCGATATGTGAAGCATCCCTCGACAACACAATGATCTGAAAGCGTGCACCTGACAATGGGTGCGTGAAATAATTTATTGAATAAACAAGAAGAAGCATTTATTCGTTGGTGTATACTAAAAGTGGTTTCCATCTCATTTTTTTTATCGTAGAACTGCAAACCGACTCGCACAACAGGCGTATTCTATTGCACTCTAAGGCGGTTCTGCCCTGTTTTTCCTCTAGCAATATGGCCGCTGACGGCTTCACTTGCTCGTGTTGGCGGCGGCCGGGACTGCCACTTCAGAGGTTCTTTACAACCTCCTTGGGTTCAACCTCCTCCGCTGGCGGAAATACGGAGCTCAGAAACTGACTTTATTTTAGTAACGTTGCTCGTCGTCTCCACCAGGCGGCTTCTGGTGCGAAGAATAACGGCGTGGCTGACACCCACGCAACGAAGCTAAGAAACGTGAGGTCTTTACAGGCAATTAATGAATGGCAATTATCCGCATAAAAGATCAGTTCTGCGTATCAAAACCGAATGATTACGGATAAAGTTTCGATCCAGAAAATATTACTTTTTGGAGAACGGCACTTACAATTATTCATGAGGCCATCGCCTGTTTGAGGGTGACAATCTTTGACACATTTGCCAGCGCTACCACTTCTTGCAAACGGCTTGTGAACATGCAGAATATTCTTCCAACCATTCTTTCTTATGGAATGTAAGGTCCACGGGACGGCTTTTGCTCTCCCATAGTAGAGTACCTGGTGCTCTAAATTGTTACCCACTTTTTCTAACCCCCCCCCCCCCCATTCATTCTTATGAAATGTAAGGCCTACGGGACGGCTTTTGCTCTCCCATAGTAGAATACTAATTACTCGGAATCGTTCACACTCTTTGCTATGCACACTCAAGCATAGAGAAACATACGCATGTAAAGAGTGGACACCCCCATAGGGCCCTGCAGCCAAGCTACTGTGCTGTTTTCAGCGCTATGAGTGGCTGGTCAGATCCGATAATATATTCAGTATAAAAAAATAAGTTTTTTTTCCGATACTGGGATTTGAACCCGTACCCTTATGCTCCGAAAGCGAGTGCCTTTACCAATAGGCAACACACCCATGCTTCCACATGTACAGTCAGCGGCCTGAGAGTACATCTAAACCACATAAATGTGCATTCCTTGTGCAAAACAAATGCAGAAAGACAATGCATTCTAGTCACCCTTTACTTTTTCATGTGGTAGAGCATTCAACGTATTCAGTGGCACAAAATATATAGCGGACATGGAAAATTGCACAAATCAATAAAATTTCATGTTTGCAAAAATTTGATGTCATACATGGGATTTCTTTTTCCTCTTGAGGCGGCTATTACAAGTCTTGAAGGAGTAGAAGCGAGCATGGGTACGTCATCCAGCGGATGCTCAAACCCTTTCTTGCTCGGCCGCGAAAAGGGTCGAGTGGCCACTATTTCTATAGTATAATTCTTTATGAGAAGTTCATAGGGAGAGCTTTTGGCTCTCCAATAGTAGAGTACCAAGTGTTCTGAATTGTTTAACGCTGGTAAGTGCGAACGATTTTTTTACGTACTTTAGTTACTTTTCTTGTGTTTCTATATCACTCTGTTTAGCCGCTTACGTGTGAGTGTGCTCTCGTCATCACCCCCTCAATTTAACGTAAACCAAAATTAGAACGGGAGAGTAGGATACTTTCACGAATATGACTCACTGATCATGACATGAATTAATGTACCAATCTCATCACACCCTTTTCGCCGGACACGAGTGGGACATACACGAATACCATGGCGGCACATCTACCGAGCAACTCCAAGAACGCGCATTGGCAAAAGTTTTAAAGTGAGAGATTTAATAAAAAGCTGATGGCGGCAGCGTTGACCCGGCAAATGCGAATAAATATCAAGGGTACGAGCAGAAATAGAACCGAATAATTCTGCGTCGCAATGAATAATTGCACCACAAAGCCACGTCAGGTCTTTAAACAGCAGTGAAAAAAGACCCCATGCAGGCGTAATGTGCGTGAAATTTCACGGGAGCTTGCAGTGCTGGCTATACAATTTTATAAGCATTACACATGTACTCCTACAATACAACCGTAACAACGGGTGAACGTCAAGTGTAGTTAAGCGCCATCTACTAAAGGTTATTTATGCAGCACTGCAGCCTGGGATACCATCCTCGCGAGCACAAGCGTTGCGCATCACTTTACCGCTTCTGGTGTTTCAAATACTCACGTTGCTGTTGGCATCGCTGCGCAACTGTAAACAACTGGGTATATAAAACATATGCAACCGTTCAACATGTTTGTGCATACAATATTTGTACGTATATTTAGCGTCATTTCGTAAATATTCCCTCCGTGAAAGTCATGGCCCTTCCGCAGGCTTCTCATAAGATCGATTACCGCCCAACCATGGTGGTATAGTGGCTAAGGTACTCGACTGCTGACCCGCAGGTCGCGGGATAGAATCTTGGTTGCGGCGGCTGCATTTTCGATGGAGGTGAAAACGGTGTACACTCTTAGAAAAAAGGTGGTAGTCCTTGCTAACTTTGGGGTAGTAATGGTTTGTCACATATATTAAAACCCTGGTAGTAAGCGCAGTTAGTAACAGCGAGGGAGGTAACGGCTACCACCTTTACTGTTACTACCAGCATTTAGTAACTGTTGCTACCCTAACCGTTACCACCAATGGATAGTAACTTTTAAAGGCTTCAAAAGAAAAGTAATATGGGTACTTGTTCATTCATATTCACACTATTCCTTTACTGGTAATGTTGGTCAGTCATTGTCTCATTACCAGACTACTTTGGGTAAGGAAGAGTGGTGTGCAATGAATGCGTAGAAGGAATAGACCGAACAAGTTAACTTTTTACGTATACACGTAGTAAGAAGTAAGTATGGGGTATATATAGCCCCCACTTTGCTGGGGCATGTTTGGCACAGGGGAGCACGTGTGTTTCAGGATGAATTATAACTAATTTAAACTTATAGCACTATAATATACTACATGGTTACGTGTTTTTGGTGACGTAACACAAGAATTTTAATCAATATCACTTTTAAAAACTATGTTATATTTATTTATCATAAAAAATTCACAAAAAGGCATTATGTACAGTGGACAGAACAAGGTACCGAATTCAATCTCGGTGCATTTGCCTGCTTCACGCGGCTAATATATCAGCGTTTAAAAGCTAATATTCGTTTTTGGGGTTTGACGCACCAAAACAATGATAACATTTGGAGACGCGCCGCAGTTGAGTAACTGTGACTGTCCTCGGGGCTGATTGTGACCGTCTGGTTATTTTGATCTGCCGGTCTTGTTAATATGTGCTGTAATTTACTAAGTTTCTTGTAATTGTCGATTACAACGCGTGTAGCACTTGCTTATGGTTCGTCAACTTGTACTTCTCCGTTTCGACAATATCAGAATGACGTTTACATATCTACAATGCGTAATTTAAAACAAAAATTATTTTCTTCATCTATCGATACCTTCTGCGTCATTTTTCTGTTAATTATAATACGTCGAGACAATTCCTCTTATAAATTATAAGAATCGCATTCACACACTATTTTAGAATTTATAGTTAAAAGCCGGGTATCAAAAAGGTAGTAACAGGGCAAGAAAGAGGGGAAACACGCTTCAGAACAGGAGGAAGCTTATGGAAATGAACTGCGGGTACAATGTCGAAGATATTTCAGTTATTTTGGTGGACTGCTACTGACAATTTAAATGCAAGCGAGCATCGAATGAGATCAAGTTCGAGTCAAGTTCTCCGACGTGTGTTCTGGCACACCTAAATGCGTGAAACTTGGCATACGAAGTTATGCCAAAGCGATGATGTGCATACACGAGCAAAGTATCTTATGATCAGTGGTACGAAGCTCACTTTATCCGGCATGAATGGTCCTGATGTCTTTCGTCTTTGCAGTTGAATCTCCAATGATCTCTCGCTTCCTGTGCGTTGAACTGTTTTATTACGCATGCTAGAATGTTTTGTTGGCGGTTGTCATCCATTTGTATACGCTGCAAATGAAGATACGAGTGTGTCCACTTTCTTGGTGTACCACGAGAGGCAAAACCGAGGCCTCCGAGACAGCTCCCAGCAGCAATCGCGGAGACCAATGGCAAGAAAAAAAAAACTGAATGTGGTCATGATTATTTTGTGATTCACCTGTATGACGTACGTGTTCGCGTTTCCTAGTTAAAGCTGGAACTTATAGCCTTCAAAGCCCTGCGTGCGTAATACTGTGTGGTGGTGACAACTTCAGATTATCGGTGGTCGCGACGTGTACGATGTTTATGGCGCGCGCCACCTAACTACTGCTCCACGGCGCGCATCATCGTCAGAGGCTCTCTTGAACTTCATAATCAAAGTTACCGCGGTTCTCCGTCAAAGACACTGAAAACAATAACAGGAGACCTGCACTATTACAGTTCCTCATGCGAACGGCTGTGGAGAACGCAAGTGATTCTCTTATCCAACACGTTCGCAACGGCCCGTATCCAGCACACTCACCGTTCTGTTTCGCGAAAGATGCGTATATTGACTGTTTCTTTTTTTTTGGTAGAGCGCGTAGCTGTTGCGTTTGCTCTGGTTTTCGCCATCGTTCTGACGATTGAATCAGCAAGCACTTTACGGTGGTTTGGTGACGCGTTCGACTAGCAGAGAAAATTTGTAGGTCTTTTTATAAGTGTTAAATGGGCAAATACACCTAATATTTAGCTCAATCATTGTTTCATACGCTGTAGTTGCACCTTCTTGTGCAGCAAACTGTGCAAGGGAGTCGTGCTTCACACAACCCAAAAGAAACTGCGTTGACAGGTGGCGCTGCACATCCACAGAACTCCAAATTCTGACATGTATTCGTCATTAAGCTTTTTTTTTTTTACCCTGGGACTACTTACCCTTCTGGCTCATATTGGTGAGGAATGGTCGTGCAACTCACCTGATAATGTTCACGTTATCCATCCGGATCTCCTCGATCTTTTTAACGGAAAATCTCAGATTAGTTTGACAGCTAGAGACAGGCGTACATATTTATGAAATGAACTCCAAACTGCTTTTTCTTTTATCCCTTCTGAAGTTAAAACAGCAAGCGAGCAAACTATCTGGGTCATTGTGCTTCAATAAGAATTGTGAAAGTTGATACGACTCAAGGGCCGCTTCATTAATATTATAATTGTGTATAAATGTGTTGGATGCGTTCAATTCTTGCAGATACATTTAGTTTTAATCGTGAGATGCGAATATTGTGCTGAAAAACTAAAGAAAGGTTTGCAATGCAAATTTAAATTGCGCGCCTCGGGCCCACCATTCGACGGTAGAGTCCTCCTGGTGCCGTCATTGCAAAAGCAACCACCGCTCGACCATTGGTATGCTAGTAGCGCTGCAGTTCGAATCTGCTCCCGCGTCCCGGGCGCGCGTGTTGTGATCGGCGGCGGCGATGGCAAGTGGTTACCGCGAATGGTGCGCTGTATTCACACGTCGCTTCTCAGCTGTTCTTGCCAAGGCGCAGTTTCGTGTACGAAAACGCGTTGGTCATGTGTGAAGCGTACCGAGAAGGAGCATATTTGTCTACAGTGAGGTGCGCCGACTTGCTACGGGCCGCGGGCTCCAATTACGACGACCGCAATGACGACTCCGCTTCACGCAACTCGTTCTGTTGTTTTGTTTGTTCATTTATTTTTTTCTTTTAAGCATGATTACACAGTGACAGGGACCAATATATAACCTGCTTTAAGCAGCTTGAGAAGCTCATATTTGGTGCCTCGGTTTCACCCTGCGGTGACGGGCTAGCAGACTGACGATCGTAAAGAAGAAATTTCCTCTCCAACCTTGCACGTTACTCGAGAATTCATATTGTTCGGCAAATGAAAGTTATTATTATTATTATTATTATTATTATTATTATTATTATTATTATTATTATTATTATTATTATTATTATTATTATTATTATTATTATTATTATTATTATTATTATTATCAGCAATTGGGAGAAATTACAGAGGTGACGCCGTTGAGTAGTATGTATACATTGCATGAAACAATTACACATCAGTTACGAACACAGCACTTCGAAAACTTGTACGACGCTCGAGCTTCGCCTCCAGTATTAGACCACGATAGCGTATAACCGGGACCTGTGCGAATCACCATCTCAATAACTATAGCCTATAGCTTCGGCCTCGGTGTATGCCTCAACCGTGCCGTGAGGGAACGAACGACTGTGCGTTCAACACTCGGCTTTTCAAACTATCGTAGAAAGCCTATTGAAAGTACAATTGTCAAGTGAAAGTTGCGTAAAGCAACAGGCGAACATACGTCCGAGCGCTCTGTACAATGGGTGGGCCTTTAGAACAGCCACTCGTGGCGCATTTCTCATTTTTTGACGCATGGCGCAATTCTACGCTTCTACAACCTAATATTTTGTACGTTAAAGCGATTCCTTCTACAACATCAACGCAAGAAGCGTAAACATAGGGCCTCAATTTTTTGGTTAGACACAATATCAATGAGAACTTCTACTACATAACATTCATATCTATTCTTTTTATTATTTTTTGTTGGAATCCTTTCCACCATTGTCGTGCCTCTGTGGAAGAACACCTGATAGCCACGCAGAGAGCCTCGGGCCCATTTGTACTCGTATTGAAGTTCTTTATTGTTTGTTTCATTGGCAGGCTCCTTGATTTTTTTTTTTTGACACGGATAAGATGATCTTTTCTCGCTCACAGCAGGAGACGCTGACATCGGAATTTCTGCGAAACGAGATCCTAAATGTTACTACGTTCAAATAACATACATTGCTAAATATTTTAAATATGAGAATAGGTAAAGGAACGGTCTTTTATCCGACAACGTAATTTGAGGGCATGATCAAGCCACAAACTCAAAGGTAGTTGTAACCTCTAACAAAAATACCCCAGGAAAGTGAGCGAACGAGCGAATATTCTTGAGACCATGTTACTGTAGCCAACTTTTTTAAACCCGGCATAGTGAAGTAAATTTTTGATTGTCATAATTTGTTCTTGATTGGGGTATAAACTAAATATTGTTTTCCGTCATAAACCTCCAAGTAATCTGATGTAATAAAAAGGTGGGAGCAAGCTTTGAAGCAAAGATGGGAAGCTCACTGCCAAACACAAGTTCCAATACGTTGAATTTGAGATTGACGAAATGGTAACGAACTACCATCATCAGGCGCATGCTATCGTCCTAGACGCATGCTATTGTTCCCCTTCGTCGTCCTCAACATTTGTTAACGAACTCCACGACGTTATGAACCACATCGTAACACGTTTCCCCAGTTATCCCTTATTTTTACTCGGCGACTTTAACTTTCCGAACAGAAATTGGACTACACAACCAGCTTCCATTTCTCTTTTTTGACACAAGCTTCTGAGTTTTTTAACTTTTGCTCTATCCTTTCTTTAACGCAATTAGTAGATCATTCAACTAGAATATCATCTCACGCAGCTAACACTCTTGACTTAATCCTAACTACGCGGCCCGATTTTAATTCCGACATATCGTACTGGCGCGGAATCAGCGATCATTCTCTTCTCAGTTTTTCTTTTAATGCATCATTCCCAAAAGTTTCAAACAACAAAATAGTAATTCGTGACTACAAAAAGGCGAACTTTCAGGCTATTAATCACGAGTTATCCATCTTTCTTGATACTTTTTTGGCAAACTTCGATCATCATTCTGTTCAAACTAACTGGGACATATTTGCGTGTAAAGTTTACGATCTAACAGAAAAATTCATACCGCAACGCACTATCACGTGTAATCATCGCGCCCCGTGGTACAACGCCCACTTGAAAAGGCTGTCTAACTGTAAGAAGCGCCTTTATCGTTCTGCCAGGAAATCGCCAACTGATTCCCGATGGGAAGCTTACAGATTAGCATCGAACGCTTACATATCTGCACTAAAAGCTGCTAAATCTTCATTTTTATCCCAAACCTTGCCATCCATGCTTAATAATAACGTTAGAAAGTTTTGGAAAGTCATATATCCGCCACATAATAACAGTATTTACTTAGAATACGCATCGGGCAATTCCATTTCCTTGAGTGATTGTGCGGCTGTGCTCAATGATACATTCACGAAAAACTTTTCTGTTCCTTCCACAATTAATGCTCCTAGTGTGCAGACATATAATTTTCCTGTAATGTCCTCCATCTGTATCGAAGCGCCAGGTGTGGCTAGGTTGATTGCTGGACTTAAACACCATTCTTCTCCAGGTTACGATTTAATAGACTCGAAGTTTTTGAAGAATACAAGTTCATTTAGTTCTATTGTTTTAACAAAAATATTCCAGCAATCACTTGACACATCTACGCTACCCATACAATGGAAAATAGGTAAGGTGGTTCCAGTCTTCAAATCTGGCCAAAAAACATCCCCCGCAAATTACCGCCCTATATCTTTAACTAGTACCTGCTGTAAATTACTGGAACATATCATATTCTCACATCTAGTCAATTTTCTTGAATCAAATTCGTTTTTTACATCTGCACAGCACGGTTTTCGCAAATCGCTCTCATGCGAAACACAGTTAATATCTTTTACTCACAAGCTACATCGCATTTTAGACCAATCATCAAAAGCTGACTGTATTTATTTAGACGTTTCCAAAGCCTTTGACAAGGTATGCCACAAGCTGCTACTACACAAACTAAGCAAACTCCAACTTGATGACACCATAATGAAGTGGATTGTATGTTTCCTTAAAACTCGCTCGCAATTTGTTTCAGCTAATAATCATAACTCTTCACTCAGCCAGGTTTTCTCTGGTGTCCCCCAGGGTTGTGTTCTTGAACCTCTTTTGTTTCTTATTTACATTAACAATCTGCCTTTTCTTATATCCTCTAATGTTCATTTGTTTGCCGACGACTGCGTAATTTTTCGGGAAATAACTGCTGACAACGACTCCTACTCTCTCCAATCAGATCTAACTAGTGTAAGCAACTGGTGCAAAGAATGGTTAATGGAACTTCATGCCACTAATGTAAAGTAATGCGTGTATCGAGAACTACTAGTTGTATGCCTATATATTACCTGAACAATACACAACTTGAAATCGTTTCCTCTTACAAGTACTTAGGTGTTCATATTACCAACAATTTAACTTGGACGAAGCACATCGAATACATTATTAACAAGGCAAACCGCATGCTAGGTTATTTACGTCGAAACCTTTTTCAGCCCCGTCTTCTTTAAAACTTCTTCTATACAAAACACTAATCAGATCAAAACTAGAGTACGCAACACCAGTATGGGATCCTTGCCACGACAACTTACTCACCGCACTTGAACTTGTTCAGAATAATTCAGCCCGTTTCATTCTATCAAATTACAATAGAACAGCAAGTGTAACGGCAATGAAAAGTAGTATTGACCTCCCATCTTTAGCATCCCGACGTCGCATTTTTCGCCTAACTTTATTTCTTAAGGTTTATTACCATGCTTCTCTCCATGCTGAACTGCTTTCACAACCTCAGTACATATCATGTCGAATTGACCAATAATCATAAGTTGGAGTTGTTTCATCTAACACTAAATATTTTGCTGAGTCTTTCATTCCAAAAACATCCCGAGAGTGGAACCACCTTCCCGCCGATGTTGTTTCCATACGCGTTAATCACCTGTTTCATCAGCATTAGCT